>CM061531.1:86435132-86985446 GCA_030545055.2 Neoaliturus tenellus | reverse complement strand
TAGCGGCTACGACTCCCACTTTATTATCCCGGAGTTAGGAAGAGATGACGGTAAAATTGATGTTCTTGCTACAACATTGGAAAAGTACATCAGCTTTTCAAAAACAGTAGGTAAAATTAAACTTCGCTTCGTAGACTCTTACAGATTTATGGCATCTAGTTTAGCCAAATTGTCAGAGAACCTAAGAAGAGAAGACCTAAAAGAAACCAGAAAAATTGTACCTGAAGATAAATTAGACCTAGTATTACGGAAAGGAGTGTTCCCCTACGATTACATAACTTCTACAGAAAAATTTGAAGAAACCAGTCTACCGCCGATTGAAGCCTTCAACAGCAAATTAAACGAAAGTGAAATCTCCGTTGAAGACTACAATCATGCATGTAATGTTTGGAACCAACTAAACATTCAAACCTTAGGGGAATATTCTGACTTTTATATAAAATTGGACGTAACTCTGCTGTGCGATGTGATGGAAGAATTCAGAAACACCTGCTTCTCCGCCTATGGACTGGACCCTCTACACTCGTACACATCTCCAGGATTAGCATGGCAAGCTATGCTAAAGTCAACCAACTGTCGACTGGAACTTCTAACGGATATTGATATGGTGCTCATGATGGAATCTGGTGTACGGGGCGGTTTGACACAAGCTGTAACACGTCATGTCAAAGCCAACAACAAGTACATCCCCGGCTTCGACGAGCAACAACCATCGGTCTACCTTGGCTATTTTGATGCAAACAACCTTTATGGTTGGGCAATGTCAAATCCGCTTCCCTACGCTGACTTCAAGTGGATCGACCCGGCCACCATCGGAGACATCTCACAGATTCCAAAGGATGGTCCAAAAGGCTATATTTTGGACTGTGATTTTGAATACCCGGAGCACCTTCATGACCATCACTACGACTTGCCTCTCCTAGCCAAGACTGAAGTTTCACCGACAGGAAGATGGCCAAAATTGATGATGACCTTGGAGAATAAGGATCGCTATGTGGCTCACTACTGGGTAGTTCAACAGGCTCTTGAATTGGGTCTACGTATAGTGAGAATTCATAGAGCAATTGAATTCACCCAGTCTTGTTGGTTGAAACCATATATTGATTCCAACACTGCAAGAAGAGCTGCAGCGACAACAGCATTTGAAAAGGACTTCTATAAATTAATGAACAATGCCATCTTTGGGAAGACCTTGGAGAACAAAAGAAAACACAAAAATGTAAAATTAGTGAGTGATCCTAGGAAATTGGAAAAATTAGTGCAAAAACCAAATTTCGGAACATCCATGATTATAAACGAAAATCTAGTCGCTGTCAGTATGAAGAAAACAACAATAGTCATGGACCGTCCGTTATACATAGGTATGTCGATTTTGGATATAAGTAAAACCCTGATGTATGATTTCCATTATAACAAAATGGTTAAACATTACGGAAGGGAAAACATTGGAGTCGCATACATGGATACGGACGCGTTTATCTACTGGATAAAGACTTTGGACATGTATGAAGACCTAAGGACTTTTCCATACAAAGAAGATTTCGATTTTTCTGACTATCCGAAAAACCATCCAAATTTTAATGAAAAATATAAAAAAGTAATTGGAAAATTCAAAGATGAAGCAAATGGAATGCCTTTAGAAGAAATAGTGGCGCTGATGGCGAAATTGTATTCATTTAAGATGTACCACGAGAACAACACACCGACAGTGAAGAAAGCAAAAGGAGTGAAGACATCTTATTTGAAAAAACACGTGACATTTGACCACTACAAGACTTGTTTGTTTGAAGATACTACGATATCAGCAACATTCAACAATATCCGAAGCTTTAAGCATCAAGTCTACAGTGTCACCGAAATTAAAAAAGCGTTGTCAGCTCGGGATGATAAAAGATACATTATGCCCGACAAAATCCACACTCTTCCTTTTGGCCACTACTCTCTAAACCCTATCAACTAGTAACCTATTCTTCGTCCTTCTACAACTACGACCTTATTCCTTTCTCCTTCCGTAAAAAAATGGGGAACACGGCAAGTCCAACGCCGTGTTCCCCATTTTTTTACACAAGTTTGGATGACCTTGACCCATATAAATGATGTGAATATTTAAAACAACATTCATTGTGATTATACATGTGATACAACAAACATTGAAACCTGCAATATGAAGGACTTAAAGCAACAAATTGTCAACGAACTTCATAAACCTGCAAGAAGAAAGTTTCCACGAAGAAATACGGTGATAAAAGGAATTAATGATTTATATCAAGCGGATTTAATCGAAATGATTCCTTATAGCAAACAAAATAAAGGATATAAATACATATTGACTGTTATTAACTGTTTTTCAAAAATGGCAGATGCTTTACCACTAAAAGATAAAAGTGGCAAAAGTGTTACAAAAGCAATGGAAACAGCTATACAAAGAGACAAACATACTATTAAACATTTACAAACAGATGATGGAAAAGAATATTTTAATAAGGAATTTGCAAATTTAATGAAAAAACACAATATAAACCATTATTCAACCAATTCAGAAGTAAAAGCCTCAATAATCGAAAGATTCAACAGAACTTTAAAAAGTGCAATGTATAAAATGTTTTCCAACAGAGGATCGCACATATGGATTGATATGTTACCAAAACTTATAAACGATTACAATAACAAATTTCATAGGACTATCGGGATGAAACCAAACCAAGTAACTAGTAAAAATGAAAACCTTGTATTAAAACGTATAAAAACGAATACTAAACCAAAAGTTGAAAAACTAAAGCCTAAAAAATTTAATGTGGGTGATAAAGTGCGAATAAGTAAATATAAAGGTGTATTCAGTAAAAGATACCTGCCAAATTGGACCAATGAGGTTTTTACTGTATTCAAAGTACAACCTACAGTACCTGAGACATATATTTTAAAAGATAATAAAGGACAATTGCTTGAAGGAGGGTTTTATGGACATGAAATGTTAAAATCAACAGTAGGCGATGTATATTTAGTTGAAAAGGTGTTGCAACGGAAAAAAGATAAGGTCAAAGTACGATGGTTAGGATTTAATAAGACGGAAGATTCTTGGATACCTAAAAAGGATTTGATATAACGATAGAGAATCATTTTAGGTTGAACCATTACAAAGGATGGAGATAGTACCACAAAAAGAGAGTTTTACTATTAATAATATAGATGAACTCACAGTGGATAATTCAGAATTCAATAGTGGGAAGCATGGCAATTTGTTACCAAACACCGTTCGTTGTCTGGTTACCGGACCTTCCAACTGTGGAAAAACTAATGTAGTATTCAATTTGATTACAAACCCTAAAGGATTACGATTTAACAATCTATATGTATTTTCAAAATCACTACAACAACCAAAGTATCAATTATTGGAAAAAATACTGACTAATGTGCCTGAAGTTAAATATTTAAAGTTTAATGCAAGCGAGAGTGTCATGCAGCCACAAGAAGCTAAACCATTCTCCGTGTTTATATTCGACGATGTATCTTGTGAAAACCAAAACACAATAAGGAATTACTTCGCTATGGGTCGACATAACAACATAGATAGCATTTATATTGGCCAAACTTACAGCAAAATACCTAAACAACTCATTAGAGACAATGCAAACATGTTAATTGTATTTAAACAGGACGAAACCAACCTAAAACATATATATTTTGATCATGTAAATGCGGATATGACATTTGAACGATTTAAAGAGTTGTGTGGAAAGGCTTGGGCTGAAAAGTATGGGTTCCTAACAATTATGAAGGAACAACCGCTAAACAATGGTCGATACAGGATAGGATTTGATAAATTTATATTAATACATTAAACGTGGTATAACACATTCATTGTTGTACAACACGTCTTGCTACAAACATGGTTAACCAAGAAAAATTAGTAAAAGAAATAAAATCACTTAGTGATTCTATTCGGGCTAAAAACAGAGCATTGAAACTAGGTATTAGCGAGAGGGAGAAATTCCTTGAATCTACTTTTAAACCTATTACTGAACCCTTGAAACAATTAAACAAAAAATTTGCTAAACCTGTATTGGAAGGAGATGCGATTGCACCTATTACGAAGTTTGAAAGAGAAAATGTAAAATCAGAAGATTTTAGTGATGAAGACCTGGAATCCTCTACGTATAGTGGTTTTACCGGTGGAGAACCTGAAAGAGAGCTAGAATCACCGGACTATAGTGGAATAAAAGAATTATATGAAGTAAAAGCCAAAAGAGGACATGAAGTTGTATCAACTGCTAGTGAAGAGGAAAAAGAAGAAGAGACAAGGGAAGGTCCGTCAAACATAAGCTTATTGGGTGAAAACATTCATAACAAAGGACCTTTAGGAAGGAAATACATGGTAAAAATGTTACTCGGAACAATTCCTAATAAGAATTACCATAGTTATGGAGCGAGATTAACAGAAGACGGTTTAATGATAGGTAATAGCCCGTTAAACGTTGACGAACATGATAATATTGTCATTGGTGATCAAAGGTATAAGGGCACAAAAGGATTATTTGAATTATTATTTGAAAATAAGCCTTCAGTATCGGTAGTGAAAGAAAAAGACATGGAAGCATATAAAAATATTTTGGAACAGACAAATGCATATAGGAGAAAGTATTTACCTGACCAGCCTCCTTTTAGATCTAAGTCTTTAAAATATAAAGAATTTGTATCCAAGTTAATACCAACTAGAAGACAAACAATGCCGTTAACACAAAGAAAACCTGTAAAACGAAGATTTATGGCATCCACTTTGGATGTAAGTGCTCAGGAACGAAGAAAAAGAAGTAAGTCCGTTACGGGTACAGGTTTAATGAAGAAACTATATAACACAAATGTGATTTATTACAATAATATCAATAAATTGGTGGATAGAATGAAACTAATACATGAAGCTAAAGAAGCGGGTCATACTGGATTGGAAAACGAATGGGTGGCTTTAGTGGATGAACTCCGAAACCGTGGGGTAATCTCATAAAAATGCGTTACTCCCTAGAATACTATTCAGTTGCACCATGAGTGTCGACAAGTTCGGACGTTACTCCTCGGATGGGTTATATTATGCCAATAGTTTAAAAAGAAGTGCTGGTTTACCACAAACACCTGATGGAGATTATGATATGAGTAATAAAAGGTTAAAAAACATAAAAGATCCTACGGATGAAAACGATGCAATAAATCTAAAATATTAAAGGAAAAGATATCGCCAACATTAAAACTACAAAATAACACATATGACGCAGAAGATCATAGAATTATCAACGTTGGTAAACCAAATCAAAACGGTGATGCGATAAACAAAGGTTATTTGTCATCTGAATTAAAAAATACGTTAAAATTCAATGGGAAAACGTATAGTGCCAACAATAAACGTATATCCAACGTAGATGACCCTAAAGATGCAAAAGACAGCGTAAATAGACGCTATTTACATTCTTTGATACCTGAAAAGACAAAAGATGGATTTTCTTTTTATAAATTTGTTATTAACGATATAGGTTATCCAAAAAATGAAAATGATGCTGTAAATCTCAAATATATAAAAGATCATTGTGTCATACGTGATGTGGGAGTTATCGATTGTCTTGGCAATTGTTTGGCGAATGTAAAAGATGGTTCAGCACCATCTGATGGTGCAACAGTGGGTCAAATGAAAGAGACTTTAAAACAAGAAACAACTGGATTTGCAAAACGAGATGAAGTATTATCAAAGCAAGGGGATGACTTTATTCAAGGTAATGAAAAATTTCGTTTATTGACATACAAAAACGCTTATTGGGATTGCAGGCATGGAAGGTTATCAAATGTGTCATGGGGTCATGCAGATAGAGACGCGGCTGCCTTAGGACAAACAGTACATCTAGATCCAAATAATTACTATGCGTTTTTTATATGTAGTAATAAAAAATTAACAAACATGGCGCAAGGAAGAGAAGCAAATGATGCTGCAACTGTAGGACAGGCTATCACATTATCACAAATGGATAGCAAAGTGTATACTTGTAATAATAAACGTATAACAGACCTTAAAGACCCTGAACATGTGGATAATGCTGTCACTGTTAATTTTCTTGTAAAAGTTTTAGGAAATGCATTATTTGATGTATACAATCTTATTGGTATTCATTCAGGTCGTACTCCTTTGTTGGAATCTGAGAGAGGTACTTGGATTAAACGGGAAATTGTTCAAAACTATTTTATCAACCCTCGTACAAAAAAGTTTAGATCATCGGATTGGGGTGATTTTGATATTTAATAAAAGAACACAATAAACGACTTCATTTATGTCCAACTTGTCATAGAGGTAACACATAAGTTGTACATTGCGATTATAAAAGGACAATAATGACGTTCCAGTACATCAGTCCATATAGAGACACTGTAAGGAGAGGAGGTGGGATCACGTCCACAGCGGTTTCTCTGTTAAGTAAAGCTTTAAAACGAATTCCAGTAGGATCCATAGTAAATAGAGCAATAGACGCATTACCATACGAATTTCATATACCGGGAGGTTATCAGTATTGCGGACCAGGAACTAAATTGAAAAAACGACTGGAAAGAGGCGATCCTGGCATAAATAAGTTAGATCAGGCTTGTAAAGAACACGATATCGCATATTCCACGTTTGCCGATTCAAAAAATAGATCAATAGCTGACAAAAAGCTTGCGGACATAGCTTGGCAACGAGTAAAATCAAGTGACGCTAGCATAGCAGAAAAAGCAGCAGCTTTAGCAGTAACAGCAGGTATGAAGGCTAAAACAGCAGTAGGAGGTGGAAGAAGGAGGAGAAGGAGAGTAAAAAGGAGGTCAACCACAAGAAAACATGGAGGAAATATAAAAAGAAGACGACGATCTACAAGAAAAGGCAGGAAGAAGCCCACCGTGTGGTCAATGGTAAAAAACGGGGCAGGTCTTTACCTAAGACCTTATCGTGCATATTAAATGAAAGAAATCAATTGGTCATACCACATAAAGCATTAACCAATATTGAATTATTTAAATATATTTCCTGTTTAAAAATACCATTTTTCCGCGGTGTGTTTATGAAAGACAGTTTACCAAAGAAAATGTGGCAAAATGAGACTGGAATTGTAAATTTGGATAATACTGAAGGGCCTGGCACCCATTGGGTTTGTTATAAGAAACTAAATAACAATGTATATTATTTTGATAGTTTCGGTAATTTGCCACCACCAAAAGAACTTCAAAATTACTTTAAATCTGCTAAAAACATATATTATAACTATAAAAGAGAACAACCTGATAATACTTCAATATGCGGCCATTTATGTTTGGAATTTCTAGCTAAAAGTATCAGTCACTATTGAGATGTCTTCCTATACGGTATCATTAACAGGAAAATCGTCCACTTTACGAAGTATCCTTTTTCCAGCGTTACGCTTGCAAAAAGGAAGGTTTTGGGAGGCGGCACTATTGGATTTTACAACTTACAACTCTATCCCCAATGTTACGGAAGGTAAAAATAACGTATTGCATTATTATAAGGGAAAGGATGCCAGTGGAAAATTTACAGACTTACAAGAGTGCAGGTTACCCACAGGTTCTTATGAAATTGATCATATAAATGAATTTTTGCAAACTAAAATGGGAAAAGACAATATAACATTAAAAGGTAATAATAATACGATGAAAGCTGAAATTACTTCCAAATATTATATAGATTTCACTCAACCAAACTCAATTGGTGATTTATTAGGATTTTCCAACGATGAGCCTGTTTTAGAACCAGATGTAACACATTCCGGTAAGAAAACAGTAACAATATTAAAAGTCAATAGTATAGACATAACTTGTAACATTATACAAGGTGCTTACAGGGATGGGGCTAACACCCACATCATACATACTTTTTACCCAAGTGTACCACCTGGATTTAAAATTGTTGAAAAGCCACAAAACCTGGTATATCTACCGTTGAACACCACTTTCATTTCAGACATCGTGTTGAGCGTATTGGATCAAGACGGTAACTTGGTAGACTTCAGAGAAGAGCCTATTACGATTAGATTACATTTAAAATCGACACTTTAATACAAAACCATGGGTTTAACATTTAAAAGCGAACAACCTACGGGAAACCGCATTAGTAGCTCTTCAGCTGTGGAGGAGTTAACACGCGAGAACATTCGTTTCTTAGAGAGAATTGGATTAAAATTAACCGAGTATGGATATACTGGATATAGCGCAGGGTCCAACATTCGACGAAACCCTATGGGAAAAAGAATATCACACCCACAACCCTTACACTTCATCGAAATTAAACAATAACGATGAAATTCGTATTCCCATACAAAATCAAGACATTTACACACTACCATGTGAAAGTTACTTGTATATTGAAGGACAAGTTACTAAAAAGGACGGTACTACTGTTGGTACAACAGTTCCATTTATAAATAATCCTATGGCTTTCCTATTTGATGAAATTAGATATGAAATATCAGGTGTAACAGTTGATTCCACTAAAAAAGTAGGTATTACGACAACTTTAAAAGGATTAACATCTATAACACCCAATGAAACCAATTTACTTAAACCTGCCGGATGGGTATTACCTACGATTGACACGATCACTCCAAATCCAAATGGATATTTTGATTTTCATATTCCATTACGTTTGCTGCTTGGTTTTGCTGAAGATTATAGGAAAATAATATTAAACGTTAAACAAGAATTAGTTTTGTTGAGATCTTCTAACGATAAAGACATTATTAAAGCTGCAGATGCTACTACAGATGCGACTTTAGAATGGAAATTAAAATTAGACAAAATTGTATGGAGAGTTCCACATGTTAAATTGGCTGACGAGCATAGAATGCTACTTTTAAGAAAATTAAAAGCCGATCGTGATATTGTTATTCCATTTAGAAGTTGGGAATTTCATGAGCATCCCAGTTTACCTACTACGGATCGACACACTTGGACTGTTAAAACATCGAATTATGTAGAACGAGCCAGGTATATTATATTTGGTTTACAAACAGGTAGAAGAGACTCCATTACTAAACATGCAGGACAATTTGATCATTGTGACTTGAAAAATATTAAAGTTTATTTAAATTCACAATTCTTTCCATACGACAATTTAAATGTGTCATTCACTAAGAAGAAATACAGTATATTGTACGATATGTACGCGAGATTCCAAAGTTCATATTACGGTAAAACAAATACACCTTTATTACCACCTGACAAATATTTCGATGCCTACCCAATAGTTGTAATCGATTGTTCTAAACAAAATGAATCAGTAAAGTCTTCAAGTGTGGATATAAAAATAGAAATGGAATTCAACGATGCTATACCGGCTAATACAACTGCATACTGTTTAATTCTACATGATAAAATCGTAACATACACACCTTTAACTGGAATTGTTAAAAATGTATTGTAAGAACCGGTTTTGTTTCATTCCGCGAGTATAAAAGCAGAGCGTACAGACCGCTCCTCATCAGTTTGTTGCCTACTGTTGTATGGGTAGCATCGTATTCAATATGGCTTCTCCTAGTGGTACACCTGAAAATGTGGTAGATATTGAGAAGGAGATATCTGAGTTTTTAGATCCTCAAGGTCACCAGGAAGGAGGTGAACAAAACGTTTGCGGACAACTTCACGCCAGTAATAATGTTGAAGAAAAAGGTAAAAGAAGAAAGACTATACAAAAGAGAAAAAGGGATATTGAAGATAATATTTCTCCAAACATATTGAGTGAGGTATTTTTGCGAATATTTTACCCAATCTCTTCCAGTTTGGATAAAAGTGTTTTAATCGGTGTTATGAAATCTACAGATTATTCCCCTACTGTAATTTTAACTCATGGAGCCAAAATGATTTTGTTTACGGACAGTGCTTGGGAATCGTTTATGAAACATTTGCATCTACTAGAATGCTATTTAAGTAGTAACATGTTTGGAAGAAAGACAAGAGTAGGACTTTTGGATTCAAATGTGGAAATTGATATCATTAAACAACGTGGTGATCATCAGCTACGGTTTAGAGACACAACAAGACATGATAACAAAATTCAACTTAATCGAGAGGAGTTTTTCATTTTAACTTGTGCTACTGAACCTATAACAAGATACTTGAGACAACTGGTGTTTTCAAGTTCGATTATTAAAGATTATCTGGAAGACACTTTGGACAAACAACCGGACGCACCTATATTATACGGACCTGTGGATACTTCTATATTTAATAGAGTTCCTCATGAAGTACAGATGTGGAGACAATTGGAAAAGTACGCTCAACTACATAAGAAATCAGTAAAACAGGAAGAAGAGGAAGATGGAGGAGAAGAATCAAGTGTTAGTGATGAAAATGAAAATAAGGAAAATATAAAGATGGAAACTTAAATGACAATGGTTAGTTTTTAAAACAATAACCAACATTTTGTGGGGTTAGGCCTATTGGGGACGGTGCCCACGTTAAATATACACCAACGCGCCAACAACTGTACGGCCTGGTATAAAAGTAGTACCTACCGTGGTGTGGAAATCAGTTGACCTCCTGACTTCGTAATGAGCAGACGTGTGACCTTCAAAATGGACAAGGGAGAAGAACAACAAGTAAAGTCCAAGCCTGGTATTATTGAGTTTCAAGCGTTTCGTGGTAATGATGATAGATTCATTATAAAAGAACTTGTGTTTTTGGACATGAATACAAGTGTTCCTTATTCGTTTTTATTTAAACCACCATGTTCTTATTCGTCTTTAACTAGTAAAGCCGCTACTACCAACAGATGGATTTCAAAACACTTCCATCATATCGATTGGTATGATGGTTTTACAAGTTACACGGACTTGTATCACATTATGCATCACTTTTCAGACAAGTTTACCAATATTTACACAAAGGGGCTGGAAAAGAAAAGATGGATCGAAGGATTTACTCATGTTCCGGTTAATGATGTGGAATTGGATAAGAATTATCAATACATGCTGGAAACCATATGTATTTGTACAAAAAGCCCAGAACATGATAAAGATAGACATTGCGCTTTGAAAAATGCCTATAAACTCGCCTCTTACCTTCAAAGTGGGGAATTGGGGAGTGGTGGGGGTAACGGAGAGTATATAAGTGGGGAGCAGACAGGGACCTGGCATGAGTATTACTCGAGATTCCGAGACGACAACATCTCCGAGCAAGAAGACGATCTGTAACCTGACCATGGCATCTCACCAGTTCCTTCAGACTTTGGTCGAGCAGTTCAATGCTCACTCCAAGTCAACAATATTACCTGTAAAGAAGTGCTCGGAACTAAAAGACGAGAAGCACTACATAATCCATGCTATGAAGAAGATGGAGACTACAGTTGGGGAGGCCATCTGCTGCAGTCTCAGCGAGGCACCGTTTACTCCGGGGGATGAACCAAAGTTCCAGGTGTACCTGCCCAAGAGATTCGTCCATCTTCTACAAAACGAGGATCTTCGCTCTATTCAACCCGGGTGTCTATACCTGGTGTCCCACGGCTGCACGGGTAGCAATTCTACAGAGTTGACCATCCACATCGCTGACAAGCAGCAGTGTTAGATTTAAGTTTTAATGTTGTACATATGTTGTTGTTGTAATGTTTTATAAATAAACAAATCATAAAAGACAAAAAAAAAATAAAAAAAAAAAACAAAAAATGCAACATATCAATATGTGACAGACTTCACGTATTGATATGTTGCATTTTTTTTTTAAACTTCGCGGGTGACCTTGACCTTTGACCTTTGCATTTCACAATTACCCCCACTACTGTAATTACCCCCACTACCGCACTAGGATTCAAACCTGCTTGGATGCGAAAAACGGTCAGTCTGTTGCCAACTAGCAAACGATGAGCACCTTGTACGAGCTTTGCATACAACGAGTTATAACTCACAAGGACTTGTTCCCAACATGTTTACAAGACAACATCCCACTAACAATAAAAGAAGATGTCAAACGCTACAGGAGGGAAAATACAGGGTATTCGGAATACTCCTGGTATAAGTTCCACGACGGGGAAAAGTTTTGTAGGCCTTGTGGCGAGGCCGCCGTCAGAGACCTTCGGCGATTCGTACAGGATGGTGGTATAAAACAATTCGGATTTCTAGCGCCACTGTTTCGATTTGAAAATTACAAGGACACCTGCGCTATTTGTTCCATTCCATTGTATCGATGGAAAAAGTTTAGAACTGTTTAATTGGATTTTCTATACCCCCACCACTATTACCCCCACCACTTTTTCATGTACCTCCAAGCGCTGTGCCTCGGCTTCATTTCTACTCCAGCAGCCAACCTAGCAACATCAAGATGTCTCTGAACGTTAGTTGCGCAAGTTACGAGGAGGTGAGCATCAAGACTCAGCAGGAGCTAAACGACTTATACAAGGAGTTGCAGCTGATGGTGGCACGAGGCTACCGTATAAATGTGCAAGTTTACGCTTGCAATATACGGAACACCCGGCAGTCAAAGGAAGAGCCTGGACACTCCTCGACGGCTTCCTCACCAGCGTCCATGAAGACCGAGCCAGACAACTTGGACTACTTCAGCTGACTAGCAGTTGTATTTCTTGTCCTAACCATTGTAGAATATGTATATTTTTTCATTATATTAAAGAAGTAAAAGAGCAGAAACACCTATCTTGTTACTGACATATAAGCTCAGTAACAAGATAGGTTTTTTTAAAACACAATTTGGATGACCTTGAAACTTCCCCCTCCACTGCTTTGTTACCCCCACCACTTGACTATTGGTGTACATGGCACATCGCAATTGGAAACCTCATTCCATCTTCAACAGCCACACCGACAACATCAACAATGGCAAACCTACCAACAGATGAAAGGTGTCCTCACGCATGTTGTGACTTCGTCCACGAGTTGGAGAAGAGGATGCAGGAGAGGGCGATAAGAAGAAAACAGATCCACTCAGAAAATATCATGATAGTCAACGGCTATCTTTTATTGTTCGGCCTTATTATGGTTGTACTTTTCATACTGTACGGCATAGTCACATGTGTCGGCAAGGTTGCAGAAGAAAACGCTCGCCACCATCAATTGGAAAGTTTCAATGTTACTTTGTAAGTTTTCCTTTTTTTTAAAACTCCGTTTGGATGACCTTGAAAATTCCCCCACTACTCCACCACACCCCCCACCACTTCACCATGTTCCTGCATGAGCATCACATCAACCGTCATTCCTTGTCCGACAAGCAACCATGGCAGACAACAACACCATCAGCCAAGCTGACTCCACTACTGATGTCGGTACAAGTACGGGTTGGACACTGTCGATCGATAGTGTACACTATTTGGAGTCAATTTGCGAACGTATGAAGGAAATACTGCGGGACAACCCTGGGATCATAATACAAATGAATTTAAATTATGATTGGTCCCAAGTTAGAATGCAAGGGGACGACAACAACGGTCAACAATCTCCACAATATTCGCCCATGTCCCCGATCTATCCTTACGGCGAGTCTGACGTCGATGAAGATGAGGCTGATGAAGATGCAGGGGACAACGAGGCTGAAGAGGAGTAAGCTTCATTCCTTTTTTTTTAAAACCTAAATTGGATGACCTTGAGAATTCCCCCTCCACTATTTCCTTTTTTTAAAACCCAAATTAAATGACCTTGAAAATACCCCCTCCACGTACTTTTGGTTTACCCCCTCTACTTTTCAATACTGTTACCACAGTCTGTAGCTCACATCATTCCTTGTTTAGCTATCATGGCGGACAGCACTCTTTCTCGAGTTGACTCCACTACGGATGAAGAATGGCCATTTTCCTGGAATGTTCATCTGCAAGACTCGGCAGAAGTGGATATGTTGCATGAGAAATTGGTGTATATATTAAACGAAAACCCCAACATTGAATGTAGAATGACTATGGATTTCGATGCGACAGGGGTCCACACTCAACCTTCCACTTCCAGCCAGCCTGAACCTCAGCTACAGCCAAAGAACTTTACACATCTTTACACTCCAATACGGCCGGAGGATGTGGTTATCAGCGAGGCAGACTCTACTACAAGTTATATTGAACCAACGAATTGGAAGCTTGTTGTTGACACCTTACACAAGGTCGACTTAGTATGTGACAAATTAAAGGAATTGATGATACAAGATCCTGGTCTTCGTTTTAAAATTGATTTGTTTTTCATCTGGGGAGCACCTGCACGGGGCTCTTCGTCTGACAGCTCTCTAAGTACAACGGATGAGGAGGAGGAGGAGGAGGACGACTAGTTATCTTTTTTAAAACTCCGTTTGGATGGCCTTGACCTTTCCCCCTCCACCGAGTTTATTTAAGGTGCACTCTCAATGACTGCAGCATCATTTCATCGCGCACCTTCACCACAGCAACATGGAGAGTCAACTCAACTACTGTTGCGAACGGAAATGTTTTTCATGGCCGAATGACATTGATGTTGCGGATGGCCTGGCGTGTAGAAAATGTGAAGCTTTTGGTCAATGCATGTGTAAGTGCAAGTCTTGGAAGAAGCCGAAACCGGAGTTGAAGACATTCCATGTGTACCAGATGAGAGGGCATAAGTACACTTGTTGCCCTGAACGTTGCATTGAATTCACATTAAAACAGCTAACTGGCTGCAAATTGTGCAACAATCATTTTGCAGGTTTTTGCAAACATTATTTAGGAGCCTGTCAGTACAGATCAACTTGGCATACAGAAGCACTCACTATCAATGAAATCGCTATAGATACACAAGAGTAGTCTTTCTACTCTTTTCTTTTTTTAAAACTCCATTTGGATGACCTTGACCTTTCCCCCTCCACTCACCTTAGTTTATATAAGCTCCATTCCTGCTGGCCACGGCATCACTTCATCTTGCTCCCTCGCCAAAGCAACATCAAGTATGGAAACTAAGCGTGTCTCATGTTGCGAGCATAAGTGTTTAGAGATACAAGGCGTCGTCCATTGTGCAAAGAAGCTTTGGGAGGAAGAGACAGGGACAACCTATTGCTGCGAGGGCAAGTGTTTCCTACTACCAAGATGGCAAGTGGACGGGCTGGCCTGCCGGCAATGTGAATGCTTCGGATGTTGCAGGTGTAGATGCAAGAACCAACAGCTGCCACCACCGGTACTACAAACTTTCAAAATCTACAAATCCAACTACTTTTACACTTGTTGTCCGCAGCGGTGTATTAAATTTCATTTCTCCAATCTTACCAATTGTCGGAAGTGCTACGGACAACCTGATGGGTGGTGCACCTGTTTTCTGGACTCCTGCCGCTACAGATCGGATTGGTTTACAGATCCGTTGGAAATTGATGAGGTCGCCCAGGAAGCACAAGAGTAGTCTTTCTACTCTTCAACTTTTTTAAAACTCCATTTGGATGACCTTGAGATTTCCCCCTCCACTTCCCCATATACCTAGAGTACACAGAGCCTGACAGTCAGTCACTCGGTGGCTGTCGTGGGGTGCGCATCGGTGTCGGCGCTCCGTTGTTAGGTTTTCAAGGTCACAGTAATATCAAATTGTTGGTGTTGTGCTGGTTCAAGGTCACCTGAGGGATAACCGATTGCCCATTTAGGCAGGGTCATGTCAGAAACTCGAGTTTAACTTGGCACTTTTGCCGTTTCTCGTCGAAAATTCGCTCCAAGTGGTCAAGGTCACGGGGACTCTGACTGAAACTCGGAGCGTAGTGCGAGAAACGGCAAAAGTGCCAAAAAATTTTAAGTTTCGGCGTGACCTTGACCTCAGTGGCGTCGGTGACGTCATTTTGATGACGTAAGGGGTGATGACGTCATCAGCACGTCATTTCTGTGACGTCATGGGTGTGACGTCATAGAAATGACGTCATTAGTGATGACGTCATCGATGACGCAATCGATGACGTCATCGATGACGTCATCGGTGAGGTCATTGACCTCGATGACGTCATCCCTCAGGTGACCTTGAACTGAGCCAGCACCAACAATTTGACACTACTAATTAAAATATACTGAAAGAGTTACAATAATTGATAAGTATAGAATAGTTTTAAATTACAACAATAATAGGGTTAATCGAGACTTTAGGTGAGAGCACTGCATTGAGGAAGTTTGTCGGACAAAGTGGCAGCGAGAAAAATTACTATTGAGTTTAATTCAATTGGTTATTATAATATTTCTCAGCCTGATGGGTCATCAGATATGTAGATGGTTTAAAAAAACGTCGGAAGTAGGTAAACGTTAGCCAAGGTAAGAATGGAAAGTTCAATCGTTCTATAACTTGATTTGTTCAATCGTTTCCTAAACTAAAATCTAAGCCTGATTGGACGGCAGCAAATAGGTCAAAGACCGGATGTCAAACGTGTTGGGACACGTTAAACCTTCAAAGTAAAACTGCACCAGAACTATCAACTGAAGCGCTATATTCAATCTGGGGATTCATATAGAGAGACAGCATACAAATAGTAGAAAATTAAGAATAATTACTGTATTAGGGTTTTTTGTGCGAAAGACTACAAGAAATTTTCCAGCATGAGAAGACTAAAGTCTAGAAAATGTAGTAAGACCTAAAATATTTTTAGTAATTAATCATTTACTTTACGGGCGTTACTGCGGCAAAAAATATGCAGTACTAAAATAATATGTTTAAAGTATTCGCACAAGCTTCGTAGAGCTCACCATAGTAATGATAAAATAAATAATATAATATTGTAACAAAGTATTCCAGCACTACGCTCAATCGTCTCTCAAAAGACAAGAGTAATAGCAATAGCCAATATGAACAAATCAATTTAAATAAAACGAAACGAGAACCTCACATTTCAATCAACATTTTCGTGTTACTTTAGTGTACGTGCATTAAATTTATTTCACCATCCTTAAAACAAATGTTATATTACAGTTACAGCTATATTACAATATACTGTAAACTGAAATTTGCACTAACGTAGATTATACAACGTTTAAGATCACTGCTCTGCAAAACTGTCACGAAAACTTCATCAGGGACAGGTGTGGTTAAAAGACATAATTTAAATACAACCGAGAATTAAGCGACCTTAATTTAAAGTTACTATAGAAATCAAAGCGGACATCACCTAAATATAAATGTACGCTTTCGATTCAGTAAACTTCATTTTCAATAATAACACAGCAATCAGAAGGAAAACCATACGCAAACAACTAAGCACCCAATTGAAAGTAATTATCAGGAAGAGTGTAGTTAAAATACATCTTTTAAATACAAGCGAGAACTAAGCGACTATAATAGCGCTCCAAGCGATATCTTTAAGAACCAACGTACTTCTTTACCAACACCTCGGTATTTTATAATTTGAAAGTTGAAAATTTGTAGTTTTTGGGCATAATACTGGATATATCAAAGCGAGTATTACCCTGGTGAAATAACCCGCTCTCAATGCATCGAATCACCGTACATGGAGATGTTCATGTTCGCATGTAATACAATATTTGTATCAAACACGGGTGTAGTTGTAAGAGATCAATTAAACACGAGCGAGAACTAAACCTGCAAGATCTACGTTACCCAAACGGTGATATACGCTCACACGGCTGAACTACGTTACCGACAAATCTATATTTTTTTACCTTTTTTATAGTTTAAAAGTAAAAAAATCGTAGTTTTATGATTTTCCCTAAATTGAAACATCTCAAAGAATGTCCATGCCAAATTTCAAGTCTCTATCTTAAACGGTCGCTTCAGGACATTACTATCATCAGTGAGTCAGTTACACATAGGGCTGTATATAGGAATGAAGGTATTCTCGTTTCGTTTTATTTAAATTCATTTGTTCATACAAATGACGGGCCGAGTTAGACAACTCATTCGCAGATAGTGGATAAAGACCATTGCATACGTACGATATGTCAGCAATTTTGATTTTTTCGCCCATAATAATAACATCTCTAACTAGGTCTTCGGGAAACAGATACCTATTACTGATGCAATTCACACGACGAGACTGTCTGTATAAACTGTCACCCGCCATGAGAATTCCATCAATAGTAGGTGAAGAGAATTCACCATGTAGGTAATTCCAAGCAAGCGCACATGCTGCATTGGCAACACATTGCGCATTATTGCTGTAGGAATCGAAGCGGATATCACCTTGATGAAAAGATCCGCTTTCAATACAATAAAATTTAGTAGACATTCCAACTAATGAAAAACAAAATACTAAAGTCGCCAATAATAGAACGCAATCACGAAAATTTCATCAGTAAGAGGTGTAGTTAAAAGACATCATTTAAACACGAGCGAGAACTAAAAATGCTAAGTGATCTACGATACCACGCGACGTTATACGCTGATACGGCTGAACTACATTACCGACAAACCTATATTTTTTACCTTTTTTATAGTTTAAAAGTAAAAAAGTTGTAGTTTTATGATTTTCCCTAAATTGAAACATCTCAAAGAATGTCCATGCCAAATTTCAAGTCTCTATCTTAAACGGTCGCATCAGGAATTTAATATCATCAGTGAGTCAGTCAGTTACACATGGGGCTGTATATATTATAGACTTGCGGTCATGTCACTGTCGTTATTAACATTAATTATAAAACGTTCAGTGATATTGTCAATAATGCCTTCCTTATAGTCTTCTACTTTGTTCACATGAGCACAAACGGATTTCCATTCGTCTACTGATATGGAATTAAATTTCTCTTCTGCTTATTTCTTTATAGAATCCACAGTGAATTTTACATTTTCTTCATAATGTGCGATTTTCGATTTGCCCAGATCATTTCTATTGGATTCAGGTCGGGATGGTAAGGGGGGAGCCTTAATACTGAATGTCCGGCTTCAGCGAGGATGTGGTCGGTCACATAGCTGACATAGCGTGGTTTATGCTGTTCTATTATGCCACACAGCTCTGGTTTGAAGGGTGGGTGAGTGCGGAATGTCTAGCTCTGACAACCATTTAACCATATCTGCTTTACGTGACGAAGAATCAGGGGCCAGGTTAATTTGCTGCTGGTGGTAAGGGGCATTATCAATTACCAGAACACTATTTGGTGGTAAACTTGGATCGAGTCTTTCCTTTAGCCACTTGGAATAATTATTTTTGTTCATATCGTTATGATAGTTACCTTTTCCATGCCAGACTTGAACATTAACAATGTATTTGGTATGAAACCCATCCCCCCCCTCACCAGCATGGACCACTATGATACGCCGACCTATACTCACAGGTTTTTTTAGACCCTTTGTCTCATTTTCTGTCCAAGACTCTTCCAATGACGTTGAGCTGTGAAAATATGTTTCGTCCATGTAAACTATGAGACATTTTTCTTCCCGATACTTTTTTTATCGTGCCCAAATATTTTTCACGACAGCTTCTAATGTTGGATTTTTCAATGAGGAGTTTGCGATTATTTTCGGTTTTCTTCCATCGGAATCCGAGGCAACGAATAATTCTTCGAAGACTGTAAATAGAGCCTGAATAATTTATTAGTTCCCTAATAACTCTCAATATTCCTTTGACCGTTCACCTTTTAAATAGTTAAAGTCATTAATGACACGACGAATCACACTTTTGTCAAAATCATCCAGGTTTGTTTTTGTTTTAATTCTTGGTCTCTTTTTACGAGGGGTGGAAAATGCATTAGCTTTTTCCGGTACCTTAGCTGCCTCTTTTACAATCCGGTGAACAGTACAGCGAGGCATTCCACACGCTTCTACCGTGATCTTGGTGTACTTTTCTCTCTGAGCTGGTTGTTGTATCGTTCTTTTTAAAATACTTATATACATTGTAAATAACACATCTCGTCTAACTACGAACAACAGGTTTCTTTTTTTACAAAGGTCCATTAGTTAAAGGTCTTGGAGGAGTTTCCATTCATTGAATAATAAAGTAAATGTGTATTCAAATGTGCCCCTAGCGATAAAGTTGTGGGGTAATTTTGATTTTTGCAAACTTTTATGTTTTTTGGGGTGCTGAATCTGAATCCGAGGTTTGCTAACGAAATTTTTCGATGCAACATATTAAAAAATGAAAAAAGGAATCAAAACTACCCCAAAACTTTAATAATGTAAACACCAATTAACTGAATTAAAACCTAAAATTTGGGTAACAAAATATCCATTACCAATTCTAGAAATCACAAACGAATATACAGTAATACAGTACAGTGAAACCACTAAACAGCAACAGTACACCAACAGTAATCAAGTTACAATTGATTAGATTTCAATGTATACTGATAACTACTCAGTCAATGTTTTTAGGATGCATGTAGTGACTGGCACATGACAACAGCTAACAGCTGACTGAAGGTGCTGCACTCTGGCGGCGTTTGGACGCGCATGCGCAAAAGCCTCTTTACTACTTCGCATCTTATACACTGTCTCACGTCTCGTGGAACCTCCTGTAAGTAACCAACTACGGAGTACATGCTTCCCGCTAGCCAGACGTCTTTTAAAGTGTACTTTCGAAAATCTTCTTCTGTCATTGTTCAATAGAAAATCCATGTCATATCTTGGTGAACCGTGCTGAACAACAGCAATTTTTTACTTTTTTTTATTTCGCTTATTCTTTTCCTTCTCTTTTAGCGAGTTTCCCTATAGGGAATACGCTATTACGGTAGTAGCCATGGTAAGACCTAAGTCCGGGACCACCTTACTTTTTCATTTTGAGGTCCCCAGAAGCCAAAAACTATATATATATATATATATATATATATATATATATATATATATATATGTGTGTGTGTGTATGTATGTGTGTGTGTGTGTGTCCATGGTACTGATAACTTTTGCAGGAGACCTCCGATTTTGATTAAATTTGTTATGAAGGTGTAAGGTGAGGTCTATTTTCATGAGTTCGCGAACCAGCATTGTCGGGTTGTGGGAACGGGGCTTAATGGGGTTTCAAAGGGGTCAAAAATGGATTTTTGGCACTTTTGGACCTCAATTCTAAAAATTCAACCATTTTAACTAAAATTATTTAAAAGAGCTTAACAAATAAACAGTTTAGTATTTTGAATTTTTAACTTAGCTTAACACATTTTGGAGAAAAGCCATGACCGGA
Organism: Neoaliturus tenellus; assembly: GCA_030545055.2. Lineage (NCBI taxonomy): Eukaryota > Metazoa > Arthropoda > Insecta > Hemiptera > Cicadellidae > Neoaliturus > Neoaliturus tenellus. The sequence goes on along the minus strand of CM061531.1, from coordinate 86,964,422 downwards.
TAGGTTTCCCATGTTAATCTTATGGGAAATCAATTCCACAAGCCGGAGAAAACATATTCCCGATAGGTTTCCCATGCTAATCTTATGGGAAATCAATAAAACTCTGTATCTTGCTTATTTATTGACATAACTTGGCAAAATTTGTTCAGTACATTCACTAGGTAGAGTTTAACTGATATTTGCCTACAACACCCATGTGACGGCAAATCTACAAACTCACCCCCATGGGGTTTATGGGGAATATTAAAACATGACGAAGATTTTGATCTTTATCTTACCCAACCATTACTTTTATTAATAACAATTTTTTTAGCCTACATTCATTCCTATGGTGTCTACGGGTAAAATAAAAAAAAATTTTCCTGAAATGGAAAATTGTCGGGTTTCAGACTTTTCCCGGGGGCATCAGATCTTAAGCCACCCGCATGCCAAAAATCAAGTTTCCAGCTCACCCGGAAGTAGTCTAGAATTTGTATAGATGAGTGAGTCAGTGAGTGAGTGAGTGAGTGAGTTCCACATGGGGCTGTATATTTATAGGACTCGCCTACGGCTCGATGGGGGCTCCGCCCCCATGCCCCCTTCGGGGGGTTGCCCCAAATTTGTTAATTGCTCTGTCTCAAGTACCGAACAGGCTAGACCCCCCCTAGGGGTTGCCCTAAATTCCTAAACTAATAAAAAGTCGAGTTTAAAATACGTTAGTTCCACGGAAGAACTGCACAGTCAAGGCAGTAACATAATAGTCAATTACATTAAATTCACAATCAATAGTAAACAATGCTTTAAAAAAACTCATATGAATCGGTTTTAATACCTCTTCGTAATAAAAATTCGTTTAAAAGTTTTGAGCTGTGAAATCATAATTATTTATGTAAATATTTTAGGTGTTATGCTGGTAAAAATATATACTTTAGATTAGACGATTGTTGCTGTGTTAGATGAAAAGAATTATCAATTAAAAGATTTATAATGGTTGTTGTTGTTGCTATCATTATATTTAATAGTAGTAGTTATGGTAACAAATATTTCTCTGTTAGGTAGCTAAATATAAAATTTTAAATTTATATAAATTTTATGTATAAATAGAGATACAATTATGGGAAAATTGACATAATCCAATGCCTCACCAAACTCAAATAAAAACTTGTAAATTTCAGAAAATAGAAGCAAAACGTTTAAATCACTGATATAGCGAATAACATTCAAATCAATGAGCAAAAACAAGAATTAAATAACGTTAACACAAAATAATATGAAAGAATAAAAACGGGGTGGATCCACAAAAAACCCCTACTATTACAAACTACTAATTATAAGAATATAAAATCGAGACCTGTGAAATAATAATTTATTCATAAAAACCTGTTAATTTTGTTCAATAGTAATTAAAATATTCTCAAAAATATATTTTAATTGTCTTAAAATTATCAAAAACAAAATCGTTCATTGAAAGGCGTTCGTATCTGACATAAATACAATGCTGTTATCAAACACGGGTGCAGTTGAAAGAGATCATTTAAACACGAGCGAAAGGATACTGTAGTATTTGAATAAATAATCGAAAATAAATTGAATACAAGACGAGAACCTAACATAAATACCTATATGTATTGATCATCAGTTGTTAAAAATTCTCAAAAACATAATCATTCATAAAACGACGTTCATATCTGTAAGTATCAAACACGGGTGTAGTTGAAAGAGATCATTTAAACACGAGCGAGAACTAAACCTGCAAAGTGATCTACGATACCACGCGGTGATATACGCCGATACGGCTGAACTACTTTACCGACAAATCTATATTTTTTTGATTTTTTATAGTTTAAAAGTAAAATAGTTGTAATTTTATAATTTTCCCTAAATTGAAACATCTCAAAGAATGTCCATGCAAAATTTCAAGTGTCTAGCTTCAAAGATGGCTTCAGGACTTTCCTATCATCAGTGAGTGAGTGAGTCAGTTACACATGCGGCTGTATATTGGATCACTCGCCTACGGCTCGATGGGGCTTCGCCCCATGCCCCTTGGGGGTTGCCCTAAATTCGTAAATTAATAAGAAGTCAAATTGTTAAACAGGTTAGTTCCAACCGAAGAACGGGTCAATTTAAGATCATCAGTGAGTGAGTAAGTCAGTCAGTCAGTTACACATGGGGCTGTATATATTATGTAAATATTCTAGGTGTTATGCTTGATGGAGGGTCCAACCCAATAATTGGTAGCCCCAATTCCGTAAATTACTGTCAAAACCTCATACAATGAACAGGCTAGTTGAGGGCTCAACTCCAACGACAGTAACAGAAGCCGCCAATACACACTACTCACAATAAATAATACAGTAATAAGCTTTTAAATTTGCCCACGGCTCATGGTTTAATCCCACTCCCTAGCTTCCCTTAGTTCATTAAAAAATATAATGGAGTTGTGAAATATTAATGAACTATGTAAATAGTTATGCTCAAAAGTTGTTGTGTAAAAATTAGGAGATACGATTATGATTGCACATGATTGAGGTAATCGCTGTATTCTGAAAAGATAAAAGTGGAATAAAATTATAAGTTTATATAGAGGATCGTTGTATGTATTAGAAGAAAAAAGGCACAAAATCAAGATATTTGAAATTTAAAAAAAAATGGTTTAGGCTAAGATGCTTCAGTTCCGCCACGGGGTGGCCAAGAAACGCAGGAATCATATAGGTACCATATAGAGAAACGATAACAATTTTATCATTCAAAATCAGCAATTATTAATTTAACAGTTTTAAATGTTATATACATATTACTTCAGAAAATTAATAAAAATAGAGCCCTTGTAGTATGTAATAGCTCACAGGGTATAAAGTACTATAATCATGAAGTCTTAAAGTCTTTATATAGTCTTAAAATGAAGAAAATTGCAACTTAAGAACCATAAAATCGGCGTACATTATGCATTTTCAACCAATGGTAGTAAAAAAAAACCAATTGTGAAATAATAGCCAAAAAAGGATAGTAGTGTCAAATTGTTGGTGCTGGCTCAGTTCAAGGTCACCTGAGGGATGACGTCATCGAGGTCAATGACCTCACCGATGACGTCATCGATGACGTCATCGATTGCGTCATCGATGACGTCATCACTAATGACGTCATTTCTATGACGTCACACCCATGACGTCACAGAAATGACGTGCTGATGACGTCATCACCCCTTACGTCATCAAAATGACGTCACCGACGCCACTGAGGTCAAGGTCACGCCGAAACTTAAAATTTTTTGGCACTTTTGCCGTTTCTCGCACTACGCTCCGAGTTTCAGTCAGAGTCCCCGTGACCTTGACCACTTGGAGCGAATTTTCGACGAGAAACGGCAAAAGTGCCAAGTTAAACTCGAGTTTCTGACATGACCCTGCCTAAATGGGCAATCGGTTATTCCTCAGGTGACCTTGAACCAACACAACACCAACAATTTGATATTACTGTGACCTTGAAAACCTAACAACGGAGCGCCGACACCGATGCGCACCCCACGACAGCCACCGAGTGACTGACTGTCAGGCTCTGTGGATGCTAGGTATATCGGCTTGAGAGACTAAGACTCTAAACTGTCAGGAATGGGAGTAACTAACTGAATTTTGCAAGGAAAAGTCATTTCATCCAATATTTTAAACAAATCCTCATCAGTAAAACTGACATTAGTCTGTTTTGTATAAAACTTAGGGTGTCCGCGCAACAGTTTGCGCCACTTAGCTAAAGTTGAAACTCTCTTAACTTTGAGTGGTGGACAGTGAGCAACTAATAAAGTCTTAACACGGCTAAGTTTCTTACCTAAAGTGTCCTGCGACATGGCTTCACCTAACAAAAGTCTGCACAATACTGAGAGACTGCTTGTAGCGCATGAGTCAAGGGAAAAGAGGTGGGGGAAACAGCAGGAGTGGGGGAAGGTCACAGTGGCGGGGGAAGGTGAGGTGGTACGCTGGAGTATCGCATCACTTCACCATGAGGTGTCCTACAGTCAACACACTGTTCTCTTGGCCCGAGTTGGCACTAGAAGAAACATTTCTGTACAGCTTAGGCTGTGAGAGCCGAGGAAGCAAAGTCAAAGTGGAAATTGTGTTAAACTCCAAGATGAAGAGTCTCCTAAATAAACTAATTGTATCCTTGCAATCTCCTATAACTTTAGAGAAATACCAATTTATTAAGCGACACCTTATACTTTGGCAAAACGAAGCGGAAATGGAAAAGATTACAGTAAAATTAATTTAACTTAAAACTTGGACTGGACACTCATGGCGATACCACGTGGCGTGAAAACGCCACCCTAAACATTACAAGTTAGGTTATTGAGCACCTCTGGTACGATAACCGATGTGCTAGAGTTAAAGTGTGATGACCTTGAGTCAAAACACTGAAATACTACAAGTCGATATCGTCCCAGAGTTAAAGTGTAGTGACCTACATTCAGAACTTGTAAAATTACTTACATATAGAGAGCTAGAGAACAGCGAGACGCACCGCATGGAAGCCGGAGACATACTGGCGAAGCGGTGTTGTGCAGCCTAGGGACCCAGTTGTGGTGGGGGTATAGGCAACACTTAGAGTACAAGTGTTGTGGGTGACCTTGACCCACATAACTTACCTGACCCCCCCCCCCCCCGACAAAAAGTGCGAGCCCCCCCCCCCCCGACAAAAAGTGCGAGCCCCCCCCCCCCCCCCCCGACAAAAAGTGCGAGCCCCCCCCCCCCTCCCCCCCCCCGACAAAAAGTGCGAGCCCCCCCCCCCCCACCCCAACCCCCACCCCCACCCCCACCCCTGATATCCTGGGCGTGGCAGCCCCGGTGGGGATATAAGGGGGCCCAGCCAGAGCCGGCTCGCAGTCCGCTCCCGCGCGTTGAACGTGAACGATCGGGACGGACCGCCATAGGCATCACTAAACATTGAATGGCGCCTTCAGTGTTTAGCGAAGTCTACTCTAACTTTAAGACTTGTATTAGTTGTAAGATATTGCGCTTGCGTTTGGGTATTGCGAATTGTTTTATATGAGAGTGTTTTACTTGTACCTTATGTCTCCTGTGTGTCTTTTATCCTTTGTGTCTTGTTTGTTATATGTGTTTAACATGTATGTGCTTGTTCCAGCATTGACTACGTTGAGCTCAATTGTGTGTTGTAAGTGTGTTATATTTTTCTAAAGTGTATACGCTTGTTTTAGCAATCCCCCCTTGAGCTTTTGCAATGCTCAAAGTAAATCGTAAAGACAGGGAACGGGAGTAGGCCCCCGTGTAAAGTTACTTTTGTATAATTGTTAGGCTCCTCTCATGCATGCTTTAATGCGGCTGAGAAATAGGAGCGTCCGTTTGTACGCCTATATGGGGGTAATAAGCCGATGGCCTCTGCACTCGGACCGAGGACGTAAGCCACTAGGGTGTCCTCAGTTAGTTTCCCTTCTGGAAACTCAAAATTATGTAAATGAAACTTTGTTAGCTATTTGTGTTTTTTTGTCCCCAAGGCCCCCGAACATTCGTGGTTCGCCATGGATGTACGGGGGCCGAAATTTTTTAATGTCCGTGTGGCCTTGACCCACATAGGACTTGTAAAAATTAACTGCATTGCTAAATTAAAAATATTAAAGATAGGGTTACGGGAGTAGGCCCCCGTGTAAAGCCACTTTTTTTATAATTGTTAGGCTCCTCTCATGCATGCTTCAATGCGGCTGAGAAATAGGAGGTGGTCCGTTTGTACGCTTATACGGGGGGTAATGAGCCGATGGCCTCTGCACTCGGACCGAGGACGTAAGCCACTAGGGCGTCCTCAGTTTCTTTCAAAATTATGTAAATGACATTTTGTTAGCTATTGGAAAAGTTATTAGTTGGAAATGCAGTAAATGTTTACAAGTCTCGGCGTGGCGAAGGGTACACGACATTGGATGTTGCCTTGTTGTCATAGTTGGGTCTCTTCGGAGGCTACAGCGATGACAACCCAAGTGCCCCCACACCCCCATAGGGGGTGTGGGGGCTTAATTTTTTTAAAGTTTTTTCGTGACCTTGACCTAAATATAAAAGTTTTCAAAATCTTTTAACAGTCAGATCTTACTAACACAGTTTATATATATAGAGGTCTTTTAAAAGTTAACAGTTAGGTATTAGTAACGCACAAGTTTGGAATTGGGTCTCTTGGGAGGCTTCAGCGATGGCAACATAAATGTCCCAAGTGGGGTTTATTTTTTCAAAAAGTGCGAGCCCCCCCCCCCCCCCCGACAAAAAGTGCGAGCCCCCCCCCCCCCCCGACAAAAAGTGCGAGCCCCCCCCCCCCCCCCCCCCGACAAAAAAGTGCGAACCCCCCCCCCCCCCGCCCCCCCACCCCCTCCCCCCACCCCTGATATCCTGGGCGTGGCAGCCCCGGTGGGGATATAAGGCGGCCCGGCTGCATGCACTTCTCATTCCCGTCCAAGCTCCCGTACGGACAGGTTCTCTCTTGTTCTTGAGATTATTTATAATAACTTCACTTCTTTATTCTCATCTATTTCTTTTCATTAAGTCCATTTATTACAATGGGTAAAATGGGCCTTAAACTCAAAAACTACCCGCCAGCTTCAACCTCAACCGACACGACTCAACCCTCCATCATCCTCCGCCTCGATCCTGGAATATCTGATGACTGCAAACATCTTGAGCTGCCTGACGATGCACCACCGCCGCCGCCGCCACCACAGCCCGCCTCCATGCCCAGCCTGTCGCCACTGCCGCCGACAGTGGAAGAGGCCGGTGCACCTCCACCATCGTCAGGAAAACTCAGCGGTCGAGTCCCGGTAGCCTCTCCAGCACTCTCGCTGCTATCGGACTCAGGATCGGAGTCTGCAGTCTTCGAAGAGACGTCCAGGTCGAGGATAACCCCCTACAGCAGAACCCAAAAAATCCTAATCCTATACCAAATCACAATGTCCCTCACCCATATCCCCCATGCCATCCACACCAACCAAAGCATCCCGTAAATCAATCTTTTCCCCTGAACTTCCCCTCCATAGACCTAACACGCTCTCCTACCCCACCCAAAATTGTTTGCTCCATTCCTTTTGACCAATCTTTGCCTCTTCCACCCCCTTCCACCCCCTATTTCTTCTAGCCAGCCTAATTCGGAGAAGCTCCAAAACACTAAGAGTCCAACACAAAAGAAACGTAATCGTGTTAAATGCCCTGCTGGCAAGCGTGATAAATGCGATTATGTTTGGTTTAGCAGAGAGGCTGTGGTTCTTTGTTGTCCGAGTTTTGCTCTTCCAGAAAAAGATCGTTGCCAACGACACTTGAATAAGAAAATCAAAATTCCGACACCAAAGCCCTATAGCCTTAATATTATGCCTGAAAAGTCCAAGTTCAAACACCCCAACAGTCCGCAGAAGCTGAAAATTAATAGGCTCAAGAGGGACAAAAAATATTATTTCATTGTTCAAGCTTATGGAGCATTTAACATAAATGTGCAAATCATTCTAAAAGGTGATGGCCCGCCTTCATAGAATGAAAGTACCACCTGCGATGGTACAAAGAGAATTTTTTGTCCCCGGGGCTTATTTAATTCGAAGAAAAAGGATGCCGATCTGTTTGGGAAATGGATTAGGACATGGGCTCACTAAAAAGAAAAAGCCAAAATTGTTAGGTTGTGTTGGACAATATTTAAAAGTCTTTTTCCAAATTATTTTTCCAAATTTAGTCTTAACCCTCTTAAAGTAAGGGAGAGGGGTATTATACAAGTCAACTAATAAAAAAAAAAAAATACTTGACTTGTATAATACTTTAACCCTGGCGGTGATGTAAAGTCACTGGGACAATCTCAAACCGTGTCCTTGAGGGTGAAGACTAAGTTACAAATAAATCATTAACAAATAAAAACTTACCTCCAAACACTTGTAGCTTGCTACAAGTGTTTGGAGGTAAAAATTTTTCAAAGTTTGAATGACCTTGACCCATAATAAATTACTGTTTAAAAGGTAAAGTGCTAACCTTACAACTAATGTTGTGTATCACGTGATACCCCCACTCTAACGCTCTTACTAAGCTTGTATGAGCCGTTCATTTGCTTCAGTCTGTTTTCTGTGCTCCGTGGTAAACATGTCACGGTACAATTACAAAGGTGGTGACTTCTTGATAGATCAACACAATGCTTGGGAAGTGCTAAACCAGCATAGAATGGAAGTTGAGTATTGTATAAAGACAAGACGGGTCTACATTTTATCTATGTATTATAAACAACCAAACTCATAAGTATGAACACTGGACAAAAATTAATTATAACAACATAGATGAGCTGTTTGCTTGGGTGTTTGAGGTGTGTAAAGTTATTGAAGAAACCAAAATAATGGGTGTGCTAAAGGTATGTAAAACTGATGACCGGGAAGACTAAGCAAAATTTCCTTTTAACCCCCCCCCCCCTCCCCCCCCCTCCCCCCCCCCCTCCCCCCCGACAGTGTTATCCCCACCACTAAAAATGGGTAATATATAGGAGTGGTGATCAACCGTCCCTCTCATTCTGCTTTACACCGTTAAGCTGAACACCACCATGTCTGCTATGAACGTCCCCAGCCTCTACCTCTGGCCCGGTCGCCTCCAACTCCAGCCCGAGCATTGGACCAATCCGATCGGGGCCTTCGTCAAGGAGTCGTGTCCGATTCTCCGGCTTTGGTCCTGTGAGGAAGGAGTTGCGGAGCAGCGGAGCGTCTCAACCAACCACGACGGATGCATCAACTCAGACTCCACCAAACATCATCGAGTGGTACGACGAAGTGATAGAGCAAAGGGACAGAATGCTAGAGAATACTCGCAGGGAGCTACTTTATGTCAGGAGTAAATGGGAAAAACTGATTAAGAAGTGTGAAAGCCTGTTGGACAGTGATGATAGTGAGGATGAGAGTGGATAGGTGTGTGGGTAAAGACTTGGACTGGGACTTGTGTGTATGTATGAATGTGTGCGTGAATGTGAAATACAGAGCGGGGGATAGATCACTCTGTGGCAATGGACTAACATGCCACTTAGTGATCTATCCCCCGTTCTGGTAATGTTTTTGGATGGCCTTGACCCACTTTACCAAGGCTAGCTAGTACCCCCACCACTGATAAGTGTATATATACGGGTATTGATGTGCAGTTTGGTTATTCTGCTTTGTATCGCTTAGCTGAATACCTCACTTCAACATGGCTTCCAACTGCAAAACTTCTCAGGCTTCCTCTTCTTCTTCAAGAAGGCGTGCTGCCAACGTCCTGCCTGCTACTCGTGGACCTGCTCGACCATTCCACAGCATAACTGTTGCTCGGGCAAACGCCTGCAAAGCTCCAATGCTACGGACCTTGCTGGAGGTGAGCCAAGACGGGCAAGGCTTGCTCAGTCCTGGTCAACGGCAGGAGCAAGAAAGGCGTATGGCGTACTACAGGCTGCAGGGTGTAGTTCCCAGCTTGAAGTTAGGCGATCCGAGAGTAGCAAGCATCAACGAGGCAGCGGACTACATATCACACCTTCACAGTGTTTTAGAAGTAAAGGACCAACAAATTGAAAACTTAAAAGAACAATTGAAACAATTTAACTTTAATCCTGTGGAGTTTGTGGAAGCAGTGATGAGTGATAGTGATGATGAAGGAACTGAATATATATTGGGTATGTAATGAAAGACTTGGACAGGGACATGTGTGTGTGTGTGTGTGTGTGTGTGTGTGTAGAATACAGAGCGGGGGATAGACTACTTTGCGGCAATGGACTAGCATGCTGCTTAGTGGTCTATCCCCCGCTCAAAGGGTAGCATTGGATGACCTTGACCCACTTTACAGCAAGGACAACCGGTTAACTGGTATAAAAAGAGGGGGGTCTGTACATCCCGACTTCATTCTGCTTTGAACCTTCCAGTGGAACGCTAGAAAATGAGTGGATCACTGATCATTGGTAAGGAGTGGGAGTATGTAACCATAAACTATTTAAACTGTAGAGGGATGTTGAAGAAGGTGTATGATAATGTTAAAAGAATGGTTGTTGAAGAAGGTAGGGGTAGTGATTGTAGCGTGGAAGAAGAAGCAGTATACAGGACAACAAGTGAGAGCAAGTGACTTTGGGGGGAATAGTGTGTTTCAAATTGGACGAGCGAAACTTGGTTAATTTGGACATTGTGTTTTGGGGACTTGGAAAGGTTAATTGAAAATAGTGGCAAACATGGGGAACTCTTAATTGGCAGGGAGGACAGAGTATATGAGTAAGTGTAAAAGACTGGGGGGGGCTTATGTGTGTGTAAAGACTAGGACTTGTGTGGAATACAGAGCGGGGGATAGATCACTTTGCGGCAATGGACTAGCATGCTGCTTAGTGGTCTATCCCCCGCTCAAAGGGTAATTATTGGATGGCCTTGACCCATATAAAGGTAGAGGGGGAATAGGTAATAGGAGGGGGGAAATTGGTATATATGTAGGACTGATGAATAAAGTATTTAGTCAAGCATTTGTCTAGACACTATCACCAACAACAATGGAGAGCTTCAGTGTTGAGTTCATCCTCTTGGAAGAAGACATCAACGAAGTGGTGGAACTTATAGAGGATAAGACCAGCCAGGGCACATTGGAACTTGTGAATTGCGAACCGTTGGACAATGCCGCAATCGATAAGATTGCATATTTCATGATGCATTTGTATAACGAACAAACAACCAATATGGAGGTTTGTGCAGTTACCTTTATCAAAACCAAGTAAATGTGCGAGTGACAATTACTTGGTGGCAGTAATAATAAAGTGTAACATATGGATGTGGACTTGGATGTGGACTTGGACTTGAGTGTGGTCTGCGGAATAGAGCGGGGGATAGATCACTTTGCGGCAATGGACTAGCATGCTGCTTAGTGGTCTATCCCCCGCTCAAAGGGTATCTTTACGTGACCTTGACCCACATAAATTGTATAGTTGGTGGGGGTATAAAAAGGGTAAGCAAATTGGATGGATACAACACTTCCATACCATGGCTCCACTTGACAACACCGTGTTCCATCGCAACAGAATTGTCTCTATTCTGGAGGTAATACCTCTAGAAATTATAGAAGTAGAGGACCAACTACCTGCGGTTGATCAAGAAGAGGAGGAGGAAGAGATAATGGATATTGAAACGGACTCTGACGAAGCTGGTTCAACGGACAATGAGGTGGACTTGCACGCCTACGAAACATTAGAGTCGTCATCTGAGTCGGAAATGGAATTCCAATTGGAAATCGAAGAAGAAGAAGAACAAGAACAAGACACTCCCCATCGTCCAATGGATAGGATGTTAGTTGCCAGAAGAATTATGTATTGTCATCGCTGCCTATTCCGTGATGAGGATGATTCCGACTCTGATGGTGATGTTTCACCCTTGTAAAAAGTTTAAACAAAAAGTTAAAAAGAATGTGAGCGGGGGATAGAGCACTTTGTAGTAAATGATGCTGCTTAGTGCTCTATCCCCCGCTCAAAATAATAATTCCAAATGACCTTGACCTACATAAACTTGCTCAAACAGACATCTTTGAAAAAACTTGTACAAATTATTGAATCTAGACCAAATATCATCAATTTATCAAGCCTACTGATAAATGTATTACAAACGGTTGTGTAAAGGCTAAATTTAGCACATGAGTGATAACCTGTTTCCATATGACGTCACTTTCCCCACCTATCTGCCTCGGATATAAAGGGTCCCGGTGGAGTGCGCTGCTCATTATTGCGTGGACATTCACAGAGTGTGCATTCAAAGCCAAACTGTTTGAAATGGCTCTTTGCGACATTTGTGGGGAAATCTTTCAAGACGAAGATCTTTTCACCATACACAGAGAATTACATGAAGACGAAGATAGAAAAGAAGATATTACCATGGATGAAATAGACTTAGACTCAATTGACCGGTTTTTGGAAGAGCACCAGAAGCAGACGGACTACTGGGACAGCTATCTACAGCAAATGCAAAGAAGAAGACCTAGTGTGATCCAATTTGCTGGTGCTGGACCATCTACTGCTACAAGACCTATTGAAGAAGAGGACACCGAAGAAGAGGACACCGAAGAAGAGGATATGGAAGAAGAAGAACTGGAAGATGTAAGACAACTGCGCACCACAGCCTTGCCAGGACGAGTTGTAACACATTTCAAAATTAATAACGTTCAATTGGAATTGGAAACATTCATAACCCAGGCTAAGGAACTTGTTGGTCAAACGTTGAGGGAAGAATTACAAAGGCTAAATTTTATTAAATTTGGAATGGTGTTAGAGGCTATGTTTAACAATACTGATGGTGAAACAGCATTGAGAGCATTCATTACCAAAAACCGAACCCTTACCTTCACCTCCGACATTGATGATATTATTGAAGAATGCTTGGAGGAACTTATAACCAAACTCCAAGAACATGAAGGAAGAGGATCTGGATGGACTTTGTCATCAATCGAAGGTATGGATGTTAGGGTTCATAAACATGGATATGGTTTAAGAGGTAGTAGTTTTATCCCTCTACCAAAGAAAATCCAAAACACTAACTCGTGTAGAAATGTTCAAAATGAGGGTAATGAATGTTTCAAGTATGCAATGTTAACCAAGTATGTTAAAAACAATCCTTGTAGAGTTGGTAGAGAATACTACGAAAATGAACACCGCTACAACTTTCAAGGTCTTACTTACCCAGTTACTTTAAAAGATATTGACAAATTTGAAAAGAAAAATCCTGGCGTTTCAGTCAATGTTTTTGGTCTGGATGATTCCAACAACGTTTATCCTTTGCGGGTAGTAAAGGTTGAGCAAAGAAACCATACGGATTTGCTATTGATAACCAAGGGTGAAATTTCCCATTATGTATGGATAAAAGACTTTGAAGCGTTAGTTGTAAAACAATTGACCAAAAGAGTAAATAGGATTACAGTTTGCAAGAGATGTTTCTGCTTTTCTTGGAAAGATTCAAGACGTGGAGGATTGGACTGGTTATTGGAACATAAAAGACTTTGCAACGAGAACTATGAAGTAAAGATAAGTCTTCCACCGCCTACCCGAGCTTCAATACAATTTAACAAGACAGTTCGCCAATACCGAATTCCACTAGTGGTCTATGCAGATTTTGAATCAACGTTAGTACCACAGGAGCTGCCGGACGGCGAAGTGAGTAGAAGAACAAAATATCAGTTGCATCAGCCCAACAGTTTTTGTTTACTAGTTAAATCAACCTTGTCTGAAAACCAATTGCAAGACTATGGTTTAACATCCACTCCAATACTCTACCGTGGTGAAGAAGCCGCTAAGTATTTTGTAGACCAACTGTACGATATTGCTGGAAAGGTTCAACGCTTGTTCGGTAATATTGTACCTATGGAACCTTTAAACCAAAATCAACAAGAAGAATACAACTTAGCGACAAGATGCTATTTATGCAAGAAGATGTTCAGTGAAGAAAATCCAAAAGTAAGAGATCACGATCACCTGACAGGGTTATACAGAGGAGCTGCTTGTAATTCATGCAATATAAATTACAAACTGCCAAACTTTATTCCTGTCGTTTTACACAATCTTAGCGGCTACGACTCCCACTTTATTATCCCGGAGTTAGGAAGAGATGACGGTAAAATTGATGTTCTTGCTACAACATTGGAAAAGTACATCAGCTTTTCAAAAACAGTAGGTAAAATTAAACTTCGCTTCGTAGACTCTTACAGATTTATGGCATCTAGTTTAGCCAAATTGTCAGAGAACCTAAGAAGAGAAGACCTAAAAGAAACCAGAAAAATTGTACCTGAAGATAAATTAGACCTAGTATTACGGAAAGGAGTGTTCCCCTACGATTACATAACTTCTACAGAAAAATTTGAAGAAACCAGTCTACCGCCGATTGAAGCCTTCAACAGCAAATTAAACGAAAGTGAAATCTCCGTTGAAGACTACAATCATGCATGTAATGTTTGGAACCAACTAAACATTCAAACCTTAGGGGAATATTCTGACTTTTATATAAAATTGGACGTAACTCTGCTGTGCGATGTGATGGAAGAATTCAGAAACACCTGCTTCTCCGCCTATGGACTGGACCCTCTACACTCGTACACATCTCCAGGATTAGCATGGCAAGCTATGCTAAAGTCAACCAACTGTCGACTGGAACTTCTAACGGATATTGATATGGTGCTCATGATGGAATCTGGTGTACGGGGCGGTTTGACACAAGCTGTAACACGTCATGTCAAAGCCAACAACAAGTACATCCCCGGCTTCGACGAGCAACAACCATCGGTCTACCTTGGCTATTTTGATGCAAACAACCTTTATGGTTGGGCAATGTCAAATCCGCTTCCCTACGCTGACTTCAAGTGGATCGACCCGGCCACCATCGGAGACATCTCACAGATTCCAAAGGATGGTCCAAAAGGCTATATTTTGGACTGTGATTTTGAATACCCGGAGCACCTTCATGACCATCACTACGACTTGCCTCTCCTAGCCAAGACTGAAGTTTCACCGACAGGAAGATGGCCAAAATTGATGATGACCTTGGAGAATAAAGATCGCTATGTGGCTCACTACTGGGTAGTTCAACAGGCTCTTGAATTGGGTCTACGTATAGTGAGAATTCATAGAGCAATTGAATTCACCCAATCTTGTTGGTTGAAACCATACATTGATTCCAACACTACAAGAAGAGCTGCAGCAACAACAGCATTTGAAAAGGACTTCTATAAATTAATGAACAACGCCATCTTTGGGAAGACCTTGGAGAACAAAAGAAAACATAAAAATGTAAAATTAGTGAGTGATCCTAGAAAATTGGAAAAATTAGTGCAAAAACCAAATTTCGGAACATCCATGATTATAAACGAAAATCTAGTCGCTGTCAGTATGAAGAAAACAACAATAGTCATGGACCGTCCGTTATACATAGGTATGTCGATTTTGGATATAAGTAAAACCCTGATGTATGATTTCCATTATAACAAAATGGTTAAACATTACGGAAGGGAAAACATTGGAGTCGCATACATGGATACGGACGCGTTTATCTACTGGATAAAGACTTTGGACATGTATGAAGACCTAAGGACTTTTCCATACAAAGAAGATTTCGATTTTTCTGACTATCCGAAGAACCATCCAAATTTTAATGAAAAATATAAAAAAGTAATTGGAAAATTCAAAGATGAAGCAAATGGAATGCCTTTAGAAGAAATAGTGGCGCTGATGGCGAAATTGTATTCATTTAAGATGTACCACGAGAACAACACACCGACAGTCAAGAAAGCAAAAGGAGTGAAGACATCTTATTTGAAAAAACACGTGACATTTGACCACTACAAGACTTGTTTGTTTGAAGATACTACGATATCAGCAACATTCAACAATATCCGAAGCTTCAAGCATCAAGTCTACAGTGTCACCGAAATTAAAAAAGCGTTGTCAGCTCGGGATGATAAAAGATACATTATGCCCGACAAAATCCACACTCTTCCTTTTGGCCACTACTCTCTAAACCCTATCAACTAGTAATCTATTCTTCGTCCTTCTACAACTACAACCTTATTCCTTTCTCCTTTCGTAAAAAAATGGGGAACACGGCAAGTCCAACGCCGTGTTCCCCATTTTTTTACACAAGTTTGGATGACCTTGACCCATATAAATGATGTGAATATTTAAAACAACATTCATTGTGATTATACATGTGATACAACAAACATTGAAACCTGCAATATGAAGGACTTGAAGCAACAAATTGTCAACGAACTTCATAAACCTGCAAGAAGAAAGTTTCCACGAAGAAATACGGTGATAAAAGGAATTAATGATTTATATCAAGCGGATTTAATCGAAATGATTCCTTATAGCAAACAAAATAAAGGATATAAATACATATTGACTGTTATTAACTGTTTTTCAAAAATGGCAGATGCTTTACCACTAAAAGATAAAAGTGGCAAAAGTGTTACAAAAGCAATGGAAACAGCTATACAAAGAGACAAACATACTATTAAACATTTACAAACAGATGATGGAAAAGAATATTTTAATAAGGAATTTGCAAATTTAATGAAAAAACACAATATAAACCATTACTCAACCAATTCAGAGGTAAAAGCCTCAATAATCGAAAGATTCAACAGAACTTTAAAAAGTGCAATGTATAAAATGTTTTCCAACAGAGGATCACACATATGGATTGATATGTTACCAAAACTTATAAACGATTACAATAACAAATTTCATAGGACTATCGGGATGAAACCAAACCAAGTAACTAGTAAAAATGAAAACCTTGTATTAAAACGTATAAAAACGAATACTAAACCAAAAGTTGAAAAACTAAAGCCTAAAAAATTTAATGTGGGTGATAAAGTGCGAATAAGTAAATATAAAGGTGTATTCAGTAAAAGATACCTGCCAAATTGGACCAATGAGGTTTTTACTGTATTCAAAGTACAACCTACAGTACCTGAGACATATATTTTAAAAGATAATAAAGGACAATTGCTTGAAGGAGGGTTTTATGGACATGAAATGTTAAAATCAACAGTAGGCGATGTATATTTAGTTGAAAAGGTGTTGCAACGGAAAAAAGATAAGGTCAAAGTACGATGGTTAGGATTTAATAAGACGGAAGATTCTTGGATACCTAAAAAGGATTTGATATAACGATAGAGAATCATTTTAGGTTGAACCATTACAAAGGATGGAGATAGTACCACAAAAAGAGAGTTTTACTATTAATAATATAGATGAACTCACAGTGGATAATTCAGAATTCAATAGTGGGAAACATGGCAATTTGTTACCAAACACCGTTCGTTGTCTGGTTACCGGACCTTCCAACTGTGGAAAAACTAATGTAGTATTCAATTTGATTACAAACCCTAAAGGATTACGATTTAACAATCTATATGTATTTTCAAAATCATTACAACAACCAAAGTATCAATTATTGGAAAAGATACTGACTAATGTGCCTGAAGTTAAATATTTAAAGTTTAATGCAAGCGAGAGTGTCATGCAGCCACAAGAAGCTAAACCATTCTCCGTGTTTATATTTGACGATGTATCTTGTGAAAACCAAAACACAATAAGGAATTACTTCGCTATGGGTCGACATAACAACATAGATAGCATTTATATTGGCCAAACTTACAGCAAAATACCTAAACAACTCATTAGAGACAATGCAAACATGTTAATTGTATTTAAACAGGACGAAACCAACCTAAAACATATATATTTTGATCATGTAAATGCGGATATGACATTTGAACGATTTAAAGAGTTGTGTGGAAAGGCTTGGGCTGAAAAGTATGGGTTCCTAACAATTATGAAAGAACAACCGCTAAACAATGGTCGATACAGGATAGGATTTGATAAATTTATATTAATACATTAAACGTGGTGTAACACATTCATTGTTGTACAACACGTCTTGCTACAAACATGGTTAACCAAGAAAAATTAGTAAAAGAAATAAAATCACTTAGTGATTCTATTCGGGCTAAAAACAGAGCATTGAAACTAGGTATTAGCGAGAGGGAGAAATTCCTTGAATCTACTTTTAAACCTATTACTGAACCCTTGAAACAATTAAACAAAAAATTTGCTAAACCCGTATTGGAAGGAGATGCGATTGCACCTATTACGAAGTTTGAAAGAGAAAATGTAAAATCAGAAGAGTTTAGTGATGAAGACCCGGAATCCTCTACGTATAGTGGTTTTACCGGTGGAGAACCCGAAAGAGAGCTAGAATCACCGGACTATAGCGGAATAAAAGAATTATATGAAGTAAAAGCCAAAAGAGGACATGAAGTTGTATCAACTGCTAGTGAAGAGGAAAAAGAAGAAGAGACAAGGGAAGGTCCGTCAAACATAAGCTTGTTGGGTGAAAACATTCATAACAAAGGACCTTTAGGAAGGAAATACATGGTAAAAATGTTACTCGGAACAATTCCTAATAAGAATTACCATAGTTATGGAGCGAGATTAACAGAAGACGGTTTAATGATAGGTAATAGCCCGTTAAACGTTGACGAACATGATAATATTGTCATTGGTGATCAAAGGTATAAGGGCACAAAAGGATTATTTGAATTATTATTTGAAAATAAGCCTTCAGTATCGGTAGTGAAAGAAAAAGACATGGAAGCATATAAAAATATTTTGGAACAGACAAATGCATATAGGAGAAAGTATTTACCTGACCAGCCTCCTTTTAGATCTAAGTCTTTAAAATATAAACAATTTGTATCCAAGTTAATACCAACTAGAAGACAAACAATGCCGTTAACACAAAGAAAACCTGTAAAACGAAGATTTATGGCATCCACTTTGGATGTAAGTGCTCAGGAACGAAGAAAAAGAAGTAAGTCCGTTACGGGTACAGGTTTAATGAAGAAACTATATAACACAAATGTGATTTATTACAATAATATCAATAAATTGGTGGATAGAATGAAACTAATACATGAAGCTAAAGAAGCGGGTCATACTGGATTGGAAAACGAATGGGTGGCTTTAGTGGATGAACTCCGAAACCGTGGGGTAATCTCATAAAAATGCGTTACTCCCTAGAATACTATTCAGTTGCACCATGAGTGTCGACAAGTTCGGACGTTACTCCTCGGATGGGTTATATTATGCCAATAGTTTAAAAAGAAGTGCTGGTTTACCACAAACACCTGATGGAGATTATGATATGAGTAATAAAAGGTTAAAAAACATAAAAGATCCTACGGATGAAAACGATGCAATAAATCTAAAAATATTAAAGGAAAAGATATCGCCAACATTAAAACTACAAAATAACACATATGACGCAGAAGATCATAGAATTATCAACGTTGGTAAACCAAATCAAAACGGTGATGCGATAAACAAAGGTTATTTGTCATCTGAATTAAAAAATACGTTAAAATTCAATGGGAAAACGTATAGTGCCAACAATAAACGTATATCCAACGTAGATGACCCTAAAGATGCAAAAGACAGCGTAAATAGACGCTATTTACATTCTTTGATACCTGAAAAGACAAAAGATGGATTTTCTTTTTATAAATTTGTTATTAACGATATAGGTTATCCAAAAAATGAAAATGATGCTGTAAATCTCAAATATATAAAAGATCATTGTGTCATACGTGATGTGGGAGTTATCGATTGTCTTGGCAATTGTTTGGCGAATGTAAAAGATGGTTCAGCACCATCTGATGGTGCAACAGTGGGTCAAATGAAAGAGACTTTAAAACAAGAAACAACTGGATTTGCAAAACGAGATGAAGTATTATCAAAGCAAGGGGATGACTTTATTCAAGGTAATGAAAAATTTCATTTATTGACATACAAAAACACTTATTGGGATTGCAGGCATGGAAGGTTATCAAATGTGTCATGGGGTCATGCAGATAGAGACGCGGCTGCCTTAGGACAAACAGTACATCTAGATCCAAATAATTACCATGCGTTTTTTATATGTAGTAATAAAAAATTAACAAACATGGCGCAAGGAAGAGAAGCAAATGATGCTGCAACTGTAGGACAGGCTATCACATTATCACAAATGGATAGCAAAGTGTATACTTGTAATAATAAACGTATAACAGACCTTAAAGACCCTGAACATGTGGATAATGCTGTCACTGTTAATTTTCTTGTAAAAGTTTTAGGAAATGCATTATTTGATGTATACAATCTTATTGGTATTCATTCAGGTCGTACTCCTTTGTTGGAATCTGAGAGAGGTACTTGGATTAAACGGGAAATTGTTCAAAACTATTTTATCAACCCTCGTACAAAAAAGTTTAGATCATCGGATTGGGGTGATTTTGATATTTAATAAAAAAACACAATAAACGACTTCATTTATGTCCAACTTGTCATAGAGGTAACACATAAGTTGTACATTGCGATTATAAAAGGACAATAATGACGTTCCAGTACATCAGTCCATATAGAGACACTGTAAGGAGAGGAGGTGGGATCACGTCCACAGCGGTTTCTCTGTTAAGTAAAGCTTTAAAACGAATTCCAGTAGGATCCATAGTAAATAGAGCAATAGACGCATTACCATACGAATTTCATATACCGGGAGGTTATCAGTATTGCGGACCAGGAACTAAATTGAAAAAACGACTGGAAAGAGGCGATCCTGGCATAAATAAGTTAGATCAGGCTTGTAAAGAACACGATATCGCATATTCCACGTTTGCCGATTCAAAAAATCGATCAATAGCTGACAAAAAGCTTGCGGACATAGCTTGGCAACGAGTAAAATCAAGTGACGCTAGCATAGCAGAAAAAGCAGCAGCTTTAGCAGTAACAGCAGGTATGAAGGCTAAAACAGCAGTAGGAGGTGGAAGAAGGAGGAGAAGGAGAGTAAAAAGGAGGTCAACCACAAGAAAACATGGAGGAAATATAAAAAGAAGACGACAATCTACAAGAAAAGGCAGGAAGAAGCCCACCGTGTGGTCAATGGTAAAAAACGGGGCAGGTCTTTACCTAAGACCTTATCGTGCATATTAAATGAAAGAAATCAATTGGTCATACCACATAAAGCATTAACCAATATTGAATTATTTAAATATATTTCCTGTTTAAAAATACCATTTTTCCGCGGTGTGTTTATGAAAGACAGTTTACCAAAGAAAATGTGGCAAAATGAGACTGGAATTGTAAATTTGGATAATACTGAAGGGCCTGGCACCCATTGGGTTTGTTATAAGAAACTAAATAACAATGTATATTATTTTGATAGTTTCGGTAATTTGCCACCACCAAAAGAACTTCAAAATTACTTTAAATCTGCTAAAAACATATATTATAACTATAAAAGAGAACAACCTGATAATACTTCAATATGCGGCCATTTATGTTTGGAATTTCTAGCTAAAAGTATCAGTCACTATTGAGATGTCTTCCTATACGGTATCATTAACAGGAAAATCGTCCACTTTACGAAGTATCCTTTTTCCAGCGTTACGCTTGCAAAAAGGAAGGTTTTGGGAGGCGGCACTATTGGATTTTACAACTTACAACTCTATCCCCAATGTTACGGAAGGTAAAAATAACGTATTGCATTATTATAAGGGAAAGGATGCCAGTGGAAAATTTACAGACTTACAAGAGTGCAGGTTACCCACAGGTTCTTATGAAATTGATCATATAAATGAATTTTTGCAAACTAAAATGGGAAAAGACAATATAACATTAAAAGGTAATAATAATACGATGAAAGCTGAAATTACTTCCAAATATTATATAGATTTCACTCAACCAAACTCAATTGGTGATTTATTAGGATTTTCCAACGATGAGCCTGTTTTAGAACCAGATGTAACACATTCCGGTAAGAAAACAGTAACAATATTAAAAGTCAATAGTATAGACATAACTTGTAACATTATACAAGGTGCTTACAGGGATGGGGCTAACACCCACATCATACATACTTTTTACCCAAGTGTACCACCTGGATTTAAAATTGTTGAAAAGCCACAAAACCTGGTATATCTACCGTTGAACACCACTTTCATTTCAGACATCGTGTTGAGCGTATTGGATCAAGACGGTAACTTGGTAGACTTCAGAGAAGAGCCTATTACGATTAGATTACATTTAAAATCGACACTTTAATACAAAACCATGGGTTTAACATTTAAAAGCGAACAACCTACGGGAAACCGCATTAGTAGCTCTTCAGCTGTGGAGGAGTTAACACGCGAGAACATTCGTTTCTTAGAGAGAATTGGATTAAAATTAACCGAGTATGGATATACTGGATATAGCGCAGGGTCCAACATTCGACGAAACCCTATGGGAAAAAGAATATCACACCCACAACCCTTACACTTCATCGAAATTAAACAATAACGATGAAATTCGTATTCCCATACAAAATCAAGACATTTACACACTACCATGTGAAAGTTACTTGTATATTGAAGGACAAGTTACTAAAAAGGACGGTACTACTGTTGGTACAACAGTTCCATTTATAAATAATCCTATGGCTTTCCTATTTGATGAAATTAGATATGAAATATCAGGTGTAACAGTTGATTCCACTAAAAAAGTAGGTATTACGACAACTTTAAAAGGATTAACATCTATAACACCCAATGAAACCAATTTACTTAAACCTGCCGGATGGGTATTACCTACGATTGACACGATCACTCCAAATCCAAATGGATATTTTGATTTTCATATTCCATTACGTTTGCTGCTTGGTTTTGCTGAAGATTATAGGAAAATAATATTAAACGTTAAACAAGAATTAGTTTTGTTGAGATCTTCTAACGATAAAGACATTATTAAAGCTGCAGATGCTACTACAGATGCGACTTTAGAATGGAAATTAAAATTAGACAAAATTGTATGGAGAGTTCCACATGTTAAATTGGCTGACGAGCATAGAATGCTACTTTTAAGAAAATTAAAAGCCGATCGTGATATTGTTATTCCATTTAGAAGTTGGGAATTTCATGAGCATCCCAGTTTACCTACTACGGATCGACACACTTGGACTGTTAAAACATCGAATTATGTAGAACGAGCCAGGTATATTATATTTGGTTTACAAACAGGTAGAAGAGACGCCATTACTAAACATGCAGGACAATTTGATCATTGTGACTTGAAAAATATTAAAGTTTATTTAAATTCACAATTCTTTCCATACGACAATTTAAATGTGTCATTCACTAAGAAGAAATACAGTATATTGTACGATATGTACGCGAGATTCCAAAGTTCATATTACGGTAAAACAAATACACCTTTATTACCACCTGACAAATATTTCGATGCCTACCCAATAGTTGTAATCGATTGTTCTAAACAAAATGAATCAGTAAAGTCTTCAAGTGTGGATATAAAAATAGAAATGGAATTCAACGATGCTATACCGGCTAATACAACTGCATACTGTTTAATTCTACATGATAAAATCGTAACATACACACCTTTAACTGGAATTGTTAAAAATGTATTGTAAGAACCGGTTTTGTTTCATTCCGCGAGTATAAAAGCAGAGCGTACAGACCGCTCCTCATCAGTTTGTTGCCTACTGTTGTATGGGTAGCATCGTATTCAATATGGCTTCTCCTAGTGGTACACCTGAAAATGTGGTAGATATTGAGAAGGAGATATCTGAGTTTTTAGATCCTCAAGGTCACCAGGAAGGAGGTGAACAAAACGTTTGCGGACAACTTCACGCCAGTAATAATGTTGAAGAAAAAGGTAAAAGAAGAAAGACTATACAAAAGAGAAAAAGGGATATTGAAGATAATATTTCTCCAAACATATTGAGTGAGGTATTTTTGCGAATATTTTACCCAATCTCTTCCAGTTTGGATAAAAGTGTTTTAATCGGTGTTATGAAATCTACAGATTATTCCCCTACTGTAATTTTAACTCATGGACCCAAAATGATTTTGTTTACGGACAGTGCTTGGGAATCGTTTATGAAACATTTGCATCTACTAGAATGCTATTTAAGTAGTAACATGTTTGGAAGAAAGACAAGAGTAGGACTTTTGGATTCAAATGTGGAAATTGATATCATTAAACAACGTGGTGATCATCAGCTACGGTTTAGAGACACAACAAGACATGATAACAAAATTCAACTTAATCGAGAGGAGTTTTTCATTTTAACTTGTGCTACTGAACCTATAACAAGATACTTGAGACAACTGGTGTTTTCAAGTTCGATTATTAAAGATTATCTGGAAGACACTTTGGACAAACAACCGGACGCACCTATATTATACGGACCTGTGGATACTTCTATATTTAATAGAGTTCCTCATGAAGTACAGATGTGGAGACAATTGGAAAAGTACGCTCAACTACATAAGAAATCAGTAAAACAGGAAGAAGAGGAAGATGGAGGAGAAGAATCAAGTGTTAGTGATGAAAATGAAAATAAGGAAAATATAAAGATGGAAACTTAAATGACAATGGTTAGTTTTTAAAACAATAACCAACATTTTGTGGGGTTAGGCCTATTGGGGACGGTGCCCACGTTAAATATACACCAACGCGCCAACAACTGTACGGCCTGGTATAAAAGTAGTACCTACCGTGGTGTGGAAATCAGTTGACCTCCTGACTTCGTAATGAGCAGACGTGTGACCTTCAAAATGGACAAGGGAGAAGAACAACAAGTAAAGTCCAAGCCTGGTATTATTGAGTTTCAAGCGTTTCGTGGTAATGATGATAGATTCATTATAAAAGAACTTGTGTTTTTGGACATGAATACAAGTGTTCCTTATTCGTTTTTATTTAAACCACCATGTTCTTATTCGTCTTTAACTAGTAAAGCCGCTACTACCAACAGATGGATTTCAAAACACTTCCATCATATCGATTGGTATGATGGTTTTACAAGTTACACGGACTTGTATCACATTATGCATCACTTTTCAGACAAGTTTACCAATATTTACACAAAGGGGCTGGAAAAGAAAAGATGGATCGAAGGATTTACTCATGTTCCGGTTAATGATGTGGAATTGGATAAGAATTATCAATACATGCTGGAAACCATATGTATTTGTACAAAAAGCCCAGAACATGATAAAGATAGACATTGCGCTTTGAAAAATGCCTATAAACTCGCCTCTTACCTTCAAAGTGGGGAATTGGGGAGTGGTGGGGGTAACGGAGAGTATATAAGTGGGGAGCAGACAGGGACCTGGCATGAGTATTACTCGAGATTCCGAGACGACAACATCTCCGAGCAAGAAGACGATCTGTAACCTGACCATGGCATCTCACCAGTTCCTTCAGACTTTGGTCGAGCAGTTCAATGCTCACTCCAAGTCAACAATATTACCTGTAAAGAAGTGCTCGGAACTAAAAGACGAGAAGCACTACATAATCCATGCTATGAAGAAGATGGAGACTACAGTTGGGGAGGCCATCTGCTGCAGTCTCAGCGAGGCACCGTTTACTCCGGGGGATGAACCAAAGTTCCAGGTGTACCTGCCCAAGAGATTCGTCCATCTTCTACAAAACGAGGATCTTCGCTCTATTCAACCCGGGTGTCTATACCTGGTGTCCCACGGCTGCACGGGTAGCAATTCTACAGAGTTGACCATCCACATCGCTGACAAGCAGCAGTGTTAGATTTAAGTTTTAATGTTGTACATATGTTGTTGTTGTAATGTTTTATAAATAAACGAATCATAAAAGACAAAAAAAAATAAAAAAAACAAAAAATGCAACATATCAATATGTGACAGACTTCACGTATTGATATGTTGCATTTTTTTTTAAACTTCGCGGGTGACCTTGACCTTTGACCTTTGCATTTCACAACTACCCCCACTACTGTAATTACCCCCACTACCGCACTAGGATTCAAACCTGCTTGGATGCGAAAAACGGTCAGTCTGTTGCCAACTAGCAAACGATGAGCACCTTGTACGAGCTTTGCATACAACGAGTTATAACTCACAAGGACTTGTTCCCAACATGTTTACAAGACAACATCCCACTAACAATAAAAGAAGATGTCAAACGCTACAGGAGGGAAAATACAGGGTATTCGGAATACTCCTGGTATAAGTTCCACGACGGGGAAAAGTTTTGTAGGCCTTGTGGCGAGGCCGCCGTCAGAGACCTTCGGCGATTCGTACAGGATGGTGGTATAAAACAATTCGGATTTCTAGCACCACTGTTTCGATTTGAAAATTACAAGGACACCTGCGCTATTTGTTCCATTCCATTGTATCGATGGAAAAAGTTTAGAACTGTTTAATTGGATTTTCTATACCCCCACCACTATTACCCCCACCACTTTTTCATGTACCTCCAAGCGCTGTGCCTCGGCTTCATTTCTACTCCAGCAGCCAACCTAGCAACATCAAGATGTCTCTGAATGTTAGTTGCGCAAGTTACGAGGAGGTGAGCATCAAGACTCAGCAGGAGCTAAACGACTTATACAAGGAGTTGCAGCTGATGGTGGCACGAGGCTACCGTATAAATGTGCAAGTTTACGCTTGCAATATACGGAACACCCGACAGTCAAAGGAAGAGCCTGGACACTCCTCGACGGCTTCCTCACCAGCGTCCATGAAGACCGAGCCAGACAACTTGGACTACTTCAGCTGACTAGCAGTTGTATTTCTTGTCCTAACCATTGTAGAATATGTATATTTTTTCATTATATTAAAGAAGTAAAAGAGCAGAAACACCTATCTTGTTACTGACATATAAGCTCAGTAACAAGATAGGTTTTTTTAAAACACAATTTGGATGACCTTGAAACTTCCCCCTCCACTGCTTTGTTACCCCCACCACTTGACTATTGGTGTACATGGCACATCGCAATTGGAAACCTCATTCCATCTTCAACACCCACACCGACAACATCAACAATGGCAAACCTACCAACAGATGAAAGATGTCCTCACGCATGTTGTGACTTCGTCCACGAGTTGGAGAAGAGGATGCAGGAGAGGGCGATAAGAAGAAAACAGATCCACTCAGAAAATATCATGATAGTCAACGGCTATCTTTTATTGTTCGGCCTTATTATGGTTGTACTTTTCATACTGTACGGCATAGTCACATGTGTCGGCAAGGTTGCAGAAGAAAACGCTCGCCACCATCAATTGGAAAGTTTCAATGTTACTTTGTAAGTTTTCCTTTTTTTTAAAACTCCGTTTGGATGACCTTGAAAATTCCCCCACTACTCCACCACACCCCCCACCACTTCACCATGTTCCTGCATGAGCATCACATCAACCGTCATTCCTTGTCCGACAAGCAACCATGGCAGACAACAACACCATCAGCCAAGCTGACTCCACTACTGATGTCGGTACAAGTACGGGTTGGACACTGTCGATCGATAGTGTACACTATTTGGAGTCAATTTGCGAACGTATGAAGGAAATACTGCGGGACAACCCTGGGATCATAATACAAATGAATTTAAATTATGATTGGTCCCAAGTTAGAATGCAAGGGGACGACAACAACGGTCAACAATCTCCACAATATTCGCCCATGTCCCCGATCTATCCTTACGGCGAGTCTGACGTCGATGAAGATGAGGCTGATGAAGATGCAGGGGACAACGAGGCTGAAGAGGAGTAAGCTTCATTCCTTTTTTTTAAAACCTAAATTGGATGACCTTGAGAATTCCCCTTCCACTATTTCCTTTTTTTAAAACCCAAATTAAATGACCTTGAAAATACCCCCTCCACGTACTTTTGGTTTACCCCCTCTACTTTTCAATACTGTTACCACAGTCTGTAGCTCACATCATTCCTTGCTTAGCTATCATGGCGGACAGCACTCTTTCTCGAGTTGACTCCACTACGGATGAAGAATGGCCATTTTCCTGGAATGTTCATCTGCAAGACTCGGCAGAAGTGGATATGTTGCATGAGAAATTGGTGTATGTATTAAACGAAAACCCCAACATTGAATGTAGAATGACTATGGATTTCGATGCGACAGGGGTCCACACTCAACCTTCCACTTCCAGCCAGCCTGAACCTCAGCTACAGCCGAAGAACTTTACACATCTTTACACTCCAATACGGCCGGAGGATGTGGTTATCAGCGAGGCAGACTCTACTACAAGTTATATTGAGCCAACGAATTGGAAGCTTGTTGTTGACACCTTACACAAGGTCGACTTAGTATGTGACAAATTAAAGGAATTGATGATGCAAGATCCTGGTCTTCGTTTTAAAATTGATTTGTTTTTCATCTGGGGAGCACCTGCACGGGGCTCTTCGTCTGACAGCTCTCTAAGTACAACGGACGAGGAGGAGGAGGACGACTAGTTATCTTTTTTAAAACTCCGTTTGGATGGCCTTGACCTTTCCCCCTCCACTGAGTTTATTTAAGGTGCACTCTCAATGACTGCAGCATCATTTCATCGCGCACCTTCACCACAGCAACATGGAGAGTCGACTCAACTACTGTTGCGAACAGAAATGTTTTTCATGGCCAAATGACATTGATGTTGCGGATGGCCTGGCGTGTAGAAAATGTGAAGCTTTTGGTCAATGCATGTGTAAGTGCAAGTCTTGGAAGAAGCCGAAACCGGAGTTGAAGACATTCCATGTGTACCAGATGAGAGGGCATAAGTACACTTGTTGCCCTGAACGTTGCATTGAATTCACATTAAAACAGCTAACTGGCTGCAAATTGTGCAACAATCATTTTGCAGGTTTTTGCAAACATTATTTAGGAGCCTGTCAGTACAGATCAACTTGGCATACAGAAGCACTCACTATCAATGAAATCGCTATAGATACACAAGAGTAGTCTTTCTACTCTTTTCTTTTTTTTAAAACTCCATTTGGATGACCTTGACCTTTCCCCCTCCACTCACCTTAGTTTATATAAGCTCCATTCCCGCTGACCACGGCATCACTTCATCTTGCTCCCTCGCCGAAGCAACATCAAGTATGGAAACTAAGCGTGTCTCATGTTGCGAGCATAAGTGTTTAGAGATACAAGGCGTCATCCATTGTGCAAAGAAGCTTTGGGAGGAAGAGACAGGGACAACCTATTGCTGCGAGGGCAAGTGTTTCCTACTACCAAGATGGCAAGTGGACGGGCTGGCCTGCCGGCAATGTGAATGCTTCGGATGTTGCAGGTGTAGATGCAAGAACCAACAGCTGCCACCACCGGTACTACAAACTTTCAAAATCTACAAATCCAACTACTTTTACACTTGTTGTCCGCAGCGGTGTATTAAATTTCATTTCTCCAATCTTACCAATTGTCGGAAGTGCTACGGACAACCTGATGGGTGGTGCACCTGTTTTCTGGACTCCTGCCGCTACAGATCGGATTGGTTTACAGATCCGTTGGAAATTGATGAGGTCGCCCAGGAAGCACAAGAGTAGTCTTTCTACTCTTCAACTTTTTTAAAACTCAATTTGGATGACCTTGAGATTTCCCCCTCCACTTCCCCATATACCTAGAATACACAGAGCCTGATAGTCAGTCACTCGGTGGCTGTCGTGGGGTGCGCATCGGTGTCGGCGCTCCGTTGTTAGGTTTTCAAGGTCACAGTAATATCAAATTGTTGGTGTTGTGCTGGTTCAAGGTCACCTGAGGGATAACCGATTGCCCATTTAGGCAGGGTCATGTCAGAAACTCGAGTTTAACTTGGCACTTTTGCCGTTTCTCGTCGAAAATTCGCTCCAAGTGGTCAAGGTCACGGGGACTCTGACTGAAACTCGGAGCGTAGTGCGAGAAACGGCAAAAGTGCCAAAAAATTTTAAGTTTCGGCGTGACCTTGACCTCAGTGGCGTCGGTGACGTCATTTTGATGACGTAAGGGGTGATGACGTCATCAGCACGTCATTTCTGTGACGTCATGGGTGTGACGTCATAGAAATGACGTCATTAGTGATGACGTCATCGATGACGCAATCGATGACGTCATCGATGACGTCATCGGTGAGGTCATTGACCTCGATGACGTCATCCCTCAGGTGACCTTGAACTGAGCCAGCACCAACAATTTGACACTACTAAGGATTATTGATTAAATTAAAATATACTGAAAGAGTTACAATAATTGATAAGCATAGAATAGTTTTCAATTACAACAATAATAGGGTTAATCGAGACTTTGTGTGAGAGCACTGCATTGAGGAAGTTTGACGGACAAAGTGGCAGCGAGAAAAATTACTATTGAGTTTAATTCAATTGGTTAGTTTAATATTTCTCAGCCTGATGGGTCATCAGATATGTAGATGGTCATAAAAAAACGTAGGAAGTAGGTAAATGTTAGCGAAGGTAAGAATGGAAAGTTCAATTGTTCTATAACTTAATATGTTCAATCGATTCCTAAACTAAAATCTAAGCCTGATTGGACAGCAGCAAATAGGTCAAAGACCGGATGTCAGACGTGTTGGGACACGTTCAACTCTTCAAAGTAAAACTGTACCAGAACTATCAACTGAAGCGCTATATTCAATCTGGGGATTCATATAGAGAGACAGCATACAAATAGTAGAAAGTTAAGTTAAAATTACTGTATTAGGTAATTTTTGTGCGAAAATCTACAAGAAATTTTCCAGCATGAGAAAACTAAAGTCTAGAAAATGTATTAAGACCTAATATATTTTTAGCAATTAATATAGAAATCAAAGCGGACATCACCTGAATGTAAAGATAAGCTTTCGATTCAGTAAATTCATTTTCAATAATAACACAGCAATCAGAGGGACAACCATACTCAAACAACTGTGCGCCCAATCGAGATTAATTATCGGGAAGAGGTGTAGTTAAAAGATATCATTTAAATACAAGCGAGAACTAAGCGACTATAATAGCGCTCCAAGCGACATCTCTAAGAACCAACGTACTTCCTTACGACACCTCGTCTTTTGAGAATTATTTATAATTTGAAAGCTGAAAATTTTTAGTGTTTGGGCATTAATACTGTCTAGAACAAAGCGAGAATTGCTGAAATAACCCGCTCTCTATGCAGAAAAACACCGTCGTCTAATCAAGACATTCATGCAAACGTAATTCAATAATGGTATCATACACGGGTGTAATTGAAAGAGATCATTTAAACATGAGCGAGAACTAAACCTGCAAAGTGATCTACGATACCACGCGGTGATATACGCTGATACGGCTGAACTACGTTACCGACAAATCTATATTTTTAACCTTTTTTATAGTTTAAAAGTAAAAAAGTTGTAGTTTTATGATTTTCCCTAAATTGAAACATCTCAAAGAATGTCCATGCCAAATTTCAAGTCTCTATCTTAAACGGTCGCTTCAGGACTTTAAGATCATCAGTGAGTCAGTCAGTCAGTCAGTTACACATGGGGCTGTATATATTATAGACTTGCGGTCATGTCACTGTCGTTATTAACATTAATTATAAAACGTTCAGTGATATTGTCAATAATGCCTTCCTTATAGTCTTCTACTTTGT
The DNA here is from genome assembly GCA_030545055.2 of Neoaliturus tenellus. Lineage (NCBI taxonomy): Eukaryota > Metazoa > Arthropoda > Insecta > Hemiptera > Cicadellidae > Neoaliturus > Neoaliturus tenellus. The sequence continues at coordinate 86,933,537 of CM061531.1, read as the reverse complement.
TCACATGAGCACAAACGGATTTCCATTCGTCTACTGATATGGAATTAAATTTCTCTTCTGCTTATTTCTTTATAGAATCCACAGTGAATTTTACATTTTCTTCATAATGTGCGATTTTCGATTTGCCCAGATCATTTCTATTGGATTCAGGTCGGGATGGTAAGGGGGGAGTCTTAATACTGAATGTCCGGCTTCAGCGAGGATGTGGTCGGTCACATAGCTGACATAGCGTGGTTTATGCTGTTCTATTATGCCACACAGCTCTGGTTTGAAGGGTGGGTGAGTGCGGAATGTCTAGCTCTGACAACCATTTAACCATATCTGCTTTACGTGACGAAGAATCAGGGGCCAGGTTAATTTGCTGCTGGTGGTAAGGGGCATTATCAATTACCAGAACACTATTTGGTGGTAAACTTGGATCGAGTCTTTCCTTTAGCCACTTGGAATAATTATTTTTGTTCATATCGTTATGATAGTTACCTTTTCCATGCCAGACTTGAACATTAACAATGTATTTGGTATGAAACCCATCCCCCCCCTCACCAGCATGGACCACTATGATATGCCGACCTATACTCACAGGTTTTTTTAGACCCTTTGTCTCATTTTCTGTCCAAGACTCTTCCAATGACGTTGAGCTGTGAAAATATGTTTCGTCCATGTAAACTATGAGACATTTTTCTTCCCGATACTTTTTTTATCGTGCCCAAATATTTTTCACGACAGCTTCTAATGTTGGATTTTTCAATGAGGAGTTTGCGATTATTTTCGGTTTTCTTCCATCGGAATCCGAGGCAACGAATAATTCTTCGAAGACTGTAAATAGAGCCTGAATAATTTATTAGTTCCCTAATAACTCTCAATATTCCTTTGACCGTTCACCTTTTAAATAGTTAAAGTCATTAATGACATGACGAATCACACTTTTGTCAAAATCATCCAGGTTTGTTTTTGTTTTAATTCTTGGTCTCTTTTTACGAGGGGTGGAAAATGCATTAGCTTTTTCCGGTACCTTAGCTGCCTCTTTTACAATCCGGTGAACAGTACAGCGAGGCATTCCACACGCTTCTACCGTGATCTTGGTGTACTTTTCTCTCTGAGCTGGTTGTTGTATCGTTCTTTTTAAAATACTTATATACATTGTAAATAACACATCTCGTCTAACTACGAACAACAGGTTTCTTTTTTTACAAAGGTCCATTAGTTAAAGGTCTTGGAGGAGTTTCCATTCATTGAATAATAAAGTAAATGTGTATTCAAATGTGCCCCTAGCGATAAAGTTGTGGGGTAATTTTGATTTTTGCAAACTTTTATGTTTTTTGGGGTGCTGAATCTGAATCCGAGGTTTGCTAACGAAATTTTTCGATGCAACATATTAAAAAATGAAAAAAGGAATCAAAACTACCCCAAAACTTTAATAATGTAAACACCAATTAACTGAATTAAAACCTAAAATTTGGGTAACAAAATATCCATTACCAATTCTAGAAATCACAAACGAATATACAGTAATACAGTACAGTGAAACCACTAAACAGCAACAGTACACCAACAGTAATCAAGTTACAATTGATTAGATTTCAATGTATACTGATAACTACTCAGTCAATGTTTTTAGGATGCATGTAGTGACTGGCACATGACAACAGCTAACAGCTGACTGAAGGTGCTGCACTCTGGCGGCGTTTGGACGCGCATGCGCAAAAGCCTCTTTACTACTTCGCATCTTATACACTGTCTCACGTCTCGTGGAACCTCCTGTAAGTAACCAACTACGGAGTACATGCTTCCCGCTAGCCAGACGTCTTTTAAAGTGTACTTTCGAAAATCTTCTTCTGTCATTGTTCAATAGAAAATCCATGTCATATCTTGGTGAACCGTGCTGAACAACAGCAATTTTTTACTTTTTTTTATTTCGCTTATTCTTTTCCTTCTCTTTTAGCGAGTTTCCCTATAGGGAATACGCTATTACGGTAGTATCCATGGTAAGACCTAAGTCCGGGACCACCTTACTTTTTCATTTTGAGGTCCCCAGAAGCCAAAAACAATATATATATATATATATATATATATATGTGTGTGTGTGTGTGTGTGTGTGTGTGTGTCCATGGTACTGATAACTTTTGCAGGAGACCTCCGATTTTGATTAAATTTGTTATGAAGGTGTAAGGTGAGGTCTATTTTCATGAGTTCCCGAACCAGCATTGTCGGGTTGTGGGAACGGGGCTTAATGGGGTTTCAAAGGGGTCAAAAATGGGTTTTTGGCACTTTTGGACCTCAATTCTAAAAATTCAACCATTTTAACTAAAATTATTTAAAAGAGCTTAACAAATAAACAGTTTAGTATTTTGAATTTTTAACTTAGCTTAACACATTTTGGAGAAAAGCCATGACCGGATAGGTTTCCCATGTTAATCTTATGGGAAATCAATTCCATAAGCCGGAGAAAACATATTCCCGATAGGTTTCCCATGCTAATCTTATGGGAAATCAATAAAACTCTGTATCTTGCTTATTTATTGACATAACTTGGCAAAATTTGTTCAGTACATTCACTAGGTAGAGTTTAACTGATATTTGCCTACAACACCCATGTGACGGCAAATCTACAAACTCACCCCCATGGGGTTTATGGGGAATATTAAAAATGACGAAGATTTTGATTTTTATCTTACCCAACCATTACTTTTATTAATAACAATTTTTTTAGCCTACATTCATTCCTATGGTGTCTACGGGTAAAATAAAAAAAAATTTTCCTGAAATGGAAAATTGTCGGGTTTCAGACTTTTCCCGGGGGCATCAGATCTTAAGCCACCCGCATGCCAAAAATCAAGTTTCCAGCTCACCCGGAAGTAGTCTAGAATTTGTATAGATGAGTGAGTCAGTGAGTGAGTGAATGAGTGAGTTCCACATGGGGCTGTATATTTATAGGACTCGCCTACGGCTCGATGGGGGCTCCGCCCCCATGCCCCCTTAGGGGGGTTGCCCCAAATTTGTTAATTGCTCTGTCTCAAGTACCGAACAGGCTAGACCCCCCCTAGGGGTTGCCCTAAATTCCTAAACTAATAAAAAGTCGAGTTTAAAATACGTTAGTTCCACGGAAGAACTGCACAGTCAAGGCAGTAACATAATAGTCAATTACATTAAATTCACAATCAATAGTAAACAATGCTTTAAAAAAACTCATATGAATCGGTTTTAATACCTCTTCGTAATAAAAATTCGTTTAAAAGTTTTGAGCTGTGAAATCATAATTATTTATGTAAATATTTTAGGTGTTATGCTGGTAAAAATATATACTTTAGATTAGACGATTGTTGCTGTGTTAGATGAAAAGAATTATCAATTAAAAGATTTATAATGGTTGTTGTTGTTGCTATCATTATATTTAATAGTAGTAGTTATGGTAACAAATATTTCTCTGTTAGGTAGCTAAATATAAAATTTTAAATTTATATAAATTTTATGTATAAATAGAGATACAATTATTGGAAAATTGACATAATCCAATGCCTCACCAAACTCAAATAAAAACTTGTAAATTTCAGAAAATAGAAGCAAAACGTTTAAATCACTGATATAGCGAATAACATTCAAATCAATGAGCAAAAACAAGAATTAAATAACGTTAACACAAAATAATATGAAAGAATAAAAACGGGGTGGATCCACAAAAAACCCCTACTATTACAAACTACTAATTATAAGAATATAAAATCGAGACCTGTGAAATAATAATTTATTCATAAAAACCTGTTAATTTTGTTCAATAGTAATTAAAATATTCTCAAAAATATATTTTAATTGTCTTAAAATTATCAAAAACAAAATCGTTCATTGAAAGGCGTTCGTATCTGACATAAATACAATGCTGTTATCAAACACGGGTGCAGTTGAAAGAGATCATTTAAACACGAGCGAAAGGATACTGTAGTATTTGAATAAATAATCGAAAATAAATTGAATACAAGACGAGAACCTAACATAAATACCTATATGTATTGATCATCAGTTGTTAAAAATTCTCAAAAACATAATCGTTCATAAAAAGACCTTCATATCTGTAAGAAATACAATGCTAGTATCAAACACGGGTGTAGTTGAAAGAGATCATACAAATTAATCAAAAAAATGTTTCGTTAAGATCACAGCTCAAGCTTCACAGCAAAATTCATGTAGTGCGAAATTCGGCCGAAAGGATACTCTAGTGTGTATTTGAATAAATGATCTAAATAAATTGAATACAAGACGAGAACCAAACTTAAATATCTGTTTGTTGTGATCATTGGTTGTTAAAAATTCTCAAAAACATAATCATTCATAAAACGACGTTCATATCTGTAAGTATCAAACACGGGTGTAGTTGAAGAGATCATTTAAACACGAGCGAGAACTAAACCTGCAAAGTGATCTACGATACCACGCGGTGATATACGCCGATACGGCTGAACTACTTTACCGACAAATCTATATTTTTTTGATTTTTTATAGTTTAAAAGTAAAATAGTTGTAATTTTATAATTTTCCCTAAATTGAAACATCTCAAAGAATGTCCATGCAAAATTTCAAGTGTCTAGCTTCAAAGATGGCTTCAGGACTTTCCTATCATCAGTGAGTGAGTGAGTCAGTTACACATTCGGCTGTATATTGGATCACTCGCCTACGGCTCGATGGGGGCTCCGCCCCCATGCCCCCTTAGGGGTTGCCTCGAATAAGGGGTTGTCCTAAATTCGTAAATTAATAAGTCAAGTATGAATTAGTTTAGTTCCACGTAACAAATTATGTGAATATTTTAGGTGTTACGATGGATGAAGGGTCTTACCCAATAATTAGTTGCTCCAATTCCGTAAATTACTGTCAAAACCTCATACAATGAACAGGCTAGTTGAGGGCTCAACTCCCATGACAGTAACAGAAGCGGCCAATGCACACTACTCACATTTAATAATAAAAAGCTTTAAAAATTGCCCACGGCAAAAAGTCAAGTATAAATTAGTTTAATTTCACGGAAGAATTTATGTAAATATTCTAGGTGTTACGCAGAATGGAGGGTCCAACCCAATAATTGGTTGCCCCAATTCCGTAAATTACTATCAAAACCTCATACAATGAACATCCTAGTGGAGGGCTCAACTCTCATGACAGTAACAGAAGCGGCCAATACACACTACTCACAATAAATAAGCTTTGAAATTGCCCACGGCTCGTGGTTTAATCGCACTCCCTAGTTCCCCTTAATTCGTTGAAAAATATAATGGAGTTGTGAAATATTAATAAAATGTGTAAATAGTCATGCTAAAAAATTGTTGTGATAAAATTTTGGAGATACTCTTATGATTGCACATGATTGAGGTAATAAGTGTATTCTGAAAAGATAAAAGTGGAATAAAATTATAAGTTTATATAAAGGATCGTTGTATGTAATAGATGAAAAATAAGACAAAAGAAAGGTATTTGAAATTAAAAAAAATATAGTGTAGGCTAAGATGCTTCAGTTCTGCCACGGGGAGGCCAAGAAATTCAGGAATCATGTAGGTACCATGTAAAGAAACGATAACAATTTTATCTTTCAAAATCAGCAATTATTAAATTTACAATTTTAAATATTATATATTTTGGTTCAGAAAATTTATAAAATAGAGCCCTAGTAGTATGTATTAGATCACAGGGTAATAGGTAAGTTTTAACGTCTTTATAAAGTATTAAAATGAAGACATTTGCAAATTGAGAACCATAAAATCGGCGTACAGTAGGCATTTTCAAACAATAGTAGTAAAAAATCAATTGTGAAATAATAGCCCAAAAAGGATTGTTAGTTAAATTAAAATATACTGAAAGATTTATAATAATTGAAAAAGCGTAGAATAGTTTTAAATTCAAACAATAATTGAGGCAATCGAGACTTTAGGTGTGCATTGAGGAAGTTTTACGGACAAAGTGACAGCGAAAAAAATACTTTTGAGTTTAATTCAATATAATTCAATTGGGTATTATAATATTTCTCAGCCCGATGGGTAACCAGATATGTAGATGGCTTAAAAACGTCAGAATTAAGTAAACGTTAGCGAAGGTAATATACCAGCCAAAAGAATGAAAAGTTCAATCGTCCAATAACTTTATATGTTTAATTTAATCGTTTCCCAAATTAAAATCTAAGCCTGATTGGACAGCGGCAAATATGTTAAAGACGGGATGTCAAACGTGTAGGAAACGTTCAACTCTTCAAATTAAAACTGCACCAGAACTATCAACTGAAGCACTAATTTCAATCTGGGGATCCATATTGAGGGACAGCATACAAATAAATGCCAGCTAATATTATGTGATTTATCTGTTGATTATGAAATTATTTCTCTGTAACGTATACTTTAAAGTAAAGATTGTTTGTGAATAAGTGACATAAATCAAACTTTTAGACCTTTCACTATTTGTCGTATCTCAAATCGTTTTTCAGAACTAACTACAGTTATATTGTATTTGAAGTTCGAATTTTGCATTCACTGAACTTGTAATATATCTCTGCAACTTCAACAGAATTTAAGGGAAGTATATAATATTTAAAGTTGTTCGTTTAATAATTGCTGATTTTGAAAGATGAAATTGTTATCGTTTCTTTGTATGGTAAATATATGATTCCTGAGTTTCTTGGCCTCCCCGTGGCGGAACTGAATCATCTTAGCCTATACCATATATTTTTTAAATTTCTAATATTTTTCACGTATTATTAATATACGTAACAAAGTTACGTAAATTTACGTTCTTTTGTTTTATTTTTCTTCTATTCCATTCAACGATAATCCATATAAACTTATATTTTTATTCCACTTTTATCTTTTCAGAAACACCTATTACCTCAATCATGTCCAATCATAATCGTATCTCCAAATTTTAACACAACAATTTATTAACATGACTATTTACATAGTTCATTAATATTTTACAACTCCATTATATTTTTTAACGAATTAAAAGGCACTAGGGAGTGGAATGAAACCATGAGCCGTGGGCAATTTTCAAAGCTTATTATTATCAATTGTGAGGTGTATATATAGTAGTATATATAGTATATATTAAATATAATATAAAACAACATCAAGAACGCAGGTGTAGTTAAAAGACGTAATTTAAATACATAACAAGCGAGAACTAAGCGACTATAATGGCGCTCCAACGACCTTTTCCATAACTGACGTACTTCCTTACCGACACCTCGTCTTTAACATTATTTATAGTTTAAAAGTAAAAAATAGTTTAAAATGAGTTTTGTATATTTTAAAAGGGATATTAGCGATTTTGTCATGACCAAGGCACATCTAATGAAACTTGGCTGTTATATATGAAAGTAAAATTAAATCTAAATTTGAATGTGTAAATTTTACTTTGTCAAAGGTGTACACCGAACATCACTAAAACAGTAAATGAAAATGTCTGTGTATTTCACCCGCCATGGGAATTTCATCCATAGTAGAAGAAAATTCAGCATTGGTAAACGATCAAGATAGCGCACATGCTGCATTATCTACAAATTGGACAATATTACTGTATAGATCACAGCGCGTATTACCCTGGTGAAATGACCCACTCTCAATGCATCGATATACCGTCGTCTAATAAGAGACGTTCACATCTGTAGAAATCAATGTCGGAACCAAACACGGGTGTAGTTGAACGAGATCATTTAAACATGAGCGAGAACTAAATCTGCTAAGTGATCTACGATACCACGCGGTGATATACGCTGATACGGCTGAACTACGTTACCGACAAATCTATATTTTTTACCTTTTTATAGTTTAAAAGTAAAAAAGTTGTAGTTTTATGATTTTCCCTAAATTGAAACATCTCAAAGAATGTCCATGCCAAATTTCAAGTCTCTATCTTAAACGGTCGCTTCAGGAATTTAAGATCATAAGTGAGTGAGTGAGTGAGTCAGTCACACATCCAAAAACAATTGATAAAACCTAACAAAAACCAAAATTGATCTTAGTACTGTGCAACATATGTCTATGCGCAAAGTGAATGTTCTGAGTAAAATATTATAGTAGTTGTAAAAGTACGTCTACATGGGGTAAAATTCCCCGCCAAAATAAAAACATTTAAACGGACTGGAGGGCAAAAATTCATAGAACCAAACTTGTAGTAACTTGAAAGATGTTCGCTAGGATTGCCTCAGATGTTATAATTTGGCCGCTAGAGTAGAAAAAAATTATGTCATATATATTTTGGGTAAAAAGGTTTGGTCGCTAAATTTCGAAATCAGATAGTTTTATATGGGGCAGGAAATAAAAAAGCCTTTTATTTTAAATGAAAATACTGTACTGACACCTTTATAAATTAAACGTTAACTTAGTAAAAGATAAATCAATTGTGTAATCTGCTATTTTAGTTACAATATTTGTTGAATTGTAAAATTTAAATTAGCATGCTATCAGTTAAAGTCAATGATGTACTTTAATGAGTTCGTTAGAAATTAAGTGCCATCCCAAATAAAGAACCAATTTTTAGGAGCGCTATCGTGCAAATATGATACTGTCTTACCGGGTGTCCCATACCAACCTTGCACCACTTTTAAAATTGTACGTTAAAAAAACAAAAACAAATTGAGCCGCTGCAGGTAAACCTATTTCGCTCTGTTGATTGATACTGATTTCAATACAGAATGAACCACCAGACGTAATTTTGAAGCAACTTTAAAATTTAATATTTTAAACCCTAATCATAATGATTTTGAAGAATAAATAGCATGAAATTAATTGTTTTTTTTTTTTACTGGGGACAAAATTGAACATATACTATGTCTGAACATTTTACATATAACAGAACTTATCAAGCATGTAAATGTCTAAGAACCTCATTTAAAATAATGTACCACCATAAAACATCAATTATCACGTGACAAGTTTTACTAAACATAGTTCATCTGAACATAATTACATGTTCATTAATCTCCGTCATGTTGTAAATTTAATAAAAAAACATTTCGAACCAAACTGAAAATTTTTATTGGAAACGTATTTAAAAGAGTCTAAGACATTTTTGCTTAACCTAAAACGCTCAGAGAAGATTTGTAAATTTGTTCAATGTTATTCTAACGAGGAATATCTAAATTTCAACCGCAAAATATTCCCTAAACCGCTCAAATTACGCGTACAAGATCAAATTGTAAAGTTTTCTTAAAAATCGTGTAAAACTAATAAAAATTATTTAAAGCGAGGGTTTGTATTTAAAATCAGTGACTTCCGGTCTGGAGAGGCAATACACCCTGTACATTGAAATTACTCTCGATGGATAGACCGCTTTACCTATAAAGGCACAATTGGTTAAAGTTTGCACTGAGCATTGTTACTTTCGGGAGGAAAGCGACTGTCACCATGGTAAAAGGAACCAGCAGCAATGCACTAAAACGCCATCACAAGTTAGAACAAACTGACACACATTGAAATACTATTAATGCGCGAAATTCACATGCAATCTCCCATATATCACTTACTACACAGTAATTCCCAAGCGAGAACTAAACTTACCGACCCGTATTATTGGGATTGCTTAATCTACTTTACCGACATTTAACGAATTTCTGATACCCCAATCAGTTACACATGCGGGAGTATATAATTTAGATACGGCTGAACTACGTTACCAACAAATCTATATTTTTTACCTTTTTTATAGTTTAAAAGTAAAAAAGTTGTAGTTTTATGATTTTCTCTAAATTGAAACATCTCAACGAATGACCATGCCAAATTTCAAGTCTCTACCCTAAACGGTCGCTTCAGGACTTTACTATCATCAGTGAGTCAGTTACACATGGGGCTGTATATATTATAGACTCGCCTACGGCTCGATGGGGCTTCGCCCCATGCCCCTTGGGGGTTGCCCTAAATTCGTAAATTAATAAGAAGTCAAATTGTTAAACAGGTTAGTTCCAACCGAAGAACGGGTCAATTTAAGATCATCAGTGAGTGAGTAAGTCAGTCAGTCAGTTACACATGGGGCTGTATATATTATGTAAATATTCTAGGTGTTATGCTTGATGGAGGGTCCAACCCAATAATTGGTAGCCCCAATTCCGTAAATTACTGTCAAAACCTCATACAATGAACAGGCTAGTTGAGGGCTCAACTCCAACGACAGTAACAGAAGCCGCCAATACACACTACTCACAATAAATAATACAGTAATAAGCTTTTAAATTTGCCCACGGCTCATGGTTTAATCCCACTCCCTAGCTTCCCTTAGTTCATTAAAAAATATAATGGAGTTGTGAAATATTAATGAACTATGTAAATAGTTATGCTCAAAAGTTGTTGTGTAAAAATTAGGAGATACGATTATGATTGCACATGATTGAGGTAATCGCTGTATTCTGAAAAGATAAAAGTGGAATAAAATTATAAGTTTATATAGAGGATCGTTGTATGTATTAGAAGAAAAAAGGCACAAAATCAAGATATTTGAAATTAAAAAAAAAAATGGTTTAGGCTAAGAATCATATATGTGCCATATAGAGAAACGATAACAATTTTATCATTCAAAATCAGCAATTATTAATTTAACAATTTTAAATGTTATATACATTAGTTCAGAAAATTAATAAAAATAGAGTCCTAGTAGTATGTAACAGATCACAGGGCAATAGGTACTATAATCATGAAGTCTTTAAGTGTTTATATAGTCTTAAAATGAAGAAAGTTGCAACTTAAGAACCATAAAATCGGCGTACATTATGCATTTTCAACCAATGGTAGTAAAAAAACCAATAGTGAAATAATAGAAATTATTTCAGCATGAGAAAACTAAAGTCTAGAAAATGTAATAAGACCTAAAATATTTTTAGCAATTAATATAGAAATCAAAGCGGACATCACCTGAATGTATAGATACGCTTTCGATTCAGTAAACTTCATTATCAATAATAACACAGCAATCAGAGGGAAAACCATACGCAAACAACTATGCGTCCAATTGAGAATAAATATAGGCAAGAGGTGTAGTTAAAAGATATAATTTAAATACAAGCGAGAACTAAGCGACTATAATAGCGCTCCAAGCGACATCTTTAAGAACCAACGTACTTCCCTACCGACACCTCGTCTTTTTAGAAATTTTTATAGTTAGTAAGTTGAAAATTTGTAGTTTTTTGGGCATTTATACTGTTTTAATCAAAGCGAGTAATGCCCTGGTGAAATAAACCGCTCTCTATGCATCGAAACTCGGTGGTCTACACAAGACGTTTAAGTTTAACAGTATACAATATTCGTATCAAACACGGGTGTAGTTGAAAGAAATCATTTAAAAACGAGCGAGAACTTAACCTGCATGAACTACGTTACCGACAAATTTATATTTTTCAATTTTTTTATAGTTTAAAAGTAAAAAAGTTGTAGTTTTATGATTTTCCCTAAATTGAAACATCTCAAAGAATGCCCATGCCAAATTTCAAGTCTCTATCTTAAACGGTCGCTTCAGGACTTTAAGATCATCAGTGAGTCAGTCAGTTACACATGGGGCTGTATACATTATAGACTCGCCTACGGCTCGATGGGGGCTCCGCCCCCAAGCCCCCTAAGAGGGTTGCCCCAAATTTGTTAATTGCTCTAAGTCTCAAGTACCGAACAGGCTAGACCCCCCTTCTAGGGGTTGACCTAAATTTTTAAATTAATAAAAAGTCGTGTTTAAAATACGTTAGTTCCACGGAAGAACTGCACACTCAAGACAGTAACAAAACCGTCAAATACACAAAATTCACAATCAATAGTAAACAAAGCTTTTAAAAAACTCATATGAATCGGTTTTAATACCCCTTCGTAATTAGAATTCGTTTAAAAGTTTTGAGCTGTGAATTTATAATTATTTATTTAAATATTTTAGGTGTTATGCTGGTAAAAAAATATACTTTAGATTAGACGATTGTTGTTGTGTTAGATGAAAAGAAATATCAATTAAAAGAGTTATAGTTGTTGTTGTTGCTATCATTATATTTAATCGTAGTAGTTATGGTAACAAATATTTCTCTGTTATCCTATCCTATAATATAATACAAGCTATGTCTGAAGGGATGTGTGTTCCACGATCTCGAAATGTAGCTGTTAGATTTTTCTTAAGCTTTGCACGAGTGTTTGCCCACAAATAAGTTTAGAAACAGCCTCAGTCCCAGGAAAAATCGAAGTTGGTCTAAATTTAAGTTTAAAAATCGTTATTTTTAACATTGGTCTTATAGGTTGCTATTTTGGTAACGAAATAACAACTAAAAGTAAACAAAAATAAAGGAACATAAATTTTAAGCAGTTTTTTAACAGCTGTTATCTGTGAAGAGTCTGGTGTAGATTTAATAGCTTGATTACCATGACACTATAACAAAAGTCAATTAAAACCAACGAGCAAGGCTCGTTTAACCTGGTACTAAATAGAGATACAATTATGGGAAAATTGGCATAATCCCATGCCTGACCCAACTCAAATAAAAACTTGTAAATTTCAGGAGATAGAAGAAAAACGTTTAAATCACTGATATAGCGAATAACATTCAAATCAATGAGCGAAAACAAGAATTAAATAACATGAAAACAAAATAATAGGAAAGAATAAAAACGGGGTTGATCCGCAAAAAACCCCTACTATTACAAACAACTAATTATAAGAATATAAAATCGAGACCTGTGAAATAATAATTTATTCATAAAGACCTGTTTGTTTTGTTCAATATTCATTTAAAAAATCTCAAAAACATATTTTAAGTGTGTACTAAAATATAATGTAAAACACTGAATATAAATAAAACAGAAAGATAATAATTACCTGTCTATTAATTATCATACAAAGTAATAGAAGTTAAGGTCACGGCACGAGCAACACAGTAAATTCATTGAATGCGAAATTCGGCCGAAAGCTTAACTTGGGGTGAATTTGAATTAGTAATCTGGAATGAGGTGAAAATGAAACGAGAACCTAACATTTAAATCTGTTCTTTTTGTTCAATTTTTATTTAAACATTCTCAAAAACATATTTATAAGTGTGAAAAAAATATCTAATATAAGACAATGAATACAAATCAAACAAAAAGATAATAAATATCTGTCTATTAATTATTGTACAAAGTAATCGAAGTATGTTACGTTAAGATCACAGCTCAAGCTTCACAGCAAAATTCATAACGTTAAGATCACGGCACGAGCTACACAGAAAATTCATTGAATGCGTAATTCGGCTGAGGGGTTCTCATGGGGTGAATTTGAATAAGTAATCTAAAATAAATTGAAATTAAACGAAAACCTAACATTTAAATCTATTACTTTTGTTCAACACTTATTTAAACATTCTCAAAAACAAATTTTAAGTGTGAAAAATTCAAATATAAGACACTGAATATAAATCAAACAGAAAGATAATAATAAACTGTCTATTAAGTATTGTACAAAGTAATCGAAGTATGTTACGTTAAGATCATGGCTCAAGCTTCACAGAAAATCTATTCAATGCGAAGTTCGGCGGAGAATAATCCCGTGTGAATTTGAATAAGTAATCTAAAATAAATTGAAACAAAACGAGAACCTACATTTAAATATGTTAGTTCAGCTAAACAGTTATTTAAAAATTCCCTAAAACATACGATATTTATGATGTGTGTAATATATAAAGGAAACGAGCTTTCAATGCAGCATAATCTCATTGCTATTTTGAAGTCAAATGGATAACGGTTTGTTATATATGAGGGATACTAACGTTGCCAACAGCAAGGAAGCAGGTGTAGTTAAAAGACATGATTTAAATACAAGCGAGAACTAAGCGACTATTCACCCGCCATGGGAAATTAATTCATAGTAGGAGAAGAAAATTCACCTTTGGTAAACATTCAAGATAGCGCATATGCTGCATAAGCTACAAATTAGGGAATTATCACTGTATATATTATCTAGTATAACCCTGGGTCCCTGGTGAAATAACCCGCTCTCAATACAAAATAACGCCGTAGTTTACAATATATATTAGAGTCTATCCATCGAAGGATACAATGAGTATATCAAACACGGGTGTAGTTGAAAGAGATCATTTAAACGCGAGCGAGAACTAAACCTGAAGTGTGATCTACGATACCACGCGGTGATATACGCTGATACGGCTGAACTACGTTACCGACAAATCTATATTTATTACCTTTTTTATAGTTTAAAAGTAAAAAAGTTGTAGTTTTATGATTTTTCCTAAATTGAAACATCTCAATGAATGTCCATGCCAAATTTCAAGTCTCTATCTTAAACGGTCGCTTCAGGAATTTAAGATCATCAGTGAGTCAGTCAGTTACACATGGGGCTGTATATATTATAGACTCGCCTACGGCTCGATGGGGGCTCCGCCCCCATGCCCCCTTTGGAGGTTGCCCCGAATTCGTTGAATAATTTAAAGTCAAGTATTGAACAGGCTAGTTCCACCAACTAACTGGACAGCGAAGACAGTAACAAAACGGGCTAATACGCACTCTTCACAATCAATAATAATAACAATAACAATAATATCCTTTGAAAATATTTCACGGGGCTCAGCCCCCATGCCCCCTAGTTGATTTTACTAATTTCGTTAATCATTCACAAAGTCTCAAATAATGAACTTTCTAGTTCCACTAAAGTACTGAACAGGCTAGTTCCATCGAAGTTTTGAAAAGCTAAGTTTTAAATTAAGTGTAACTCTACTACAAAAGTGTGTGATACTAACTCCTCCACGTTACCAACCACTTGGTCTGGAACGTCAACGATTTTAGATGCGGCACAGAAAAATTGCAATGGGGCAAAATTAATCCAAATTAAGTATCTTTAAGTAAAATTTTCATTGATAAAAAAATGTAATGTGCCCACTATAGCAAAACAATAATGCTAAAAAATAGAAAATAATTGACTATGTGAAAATAACTATTAAAATAATAAAATAATCAAACTATAATAATGCATAAACTAAAGAAATTGAAAGTAACACTTAAACCAAATCTAGCATCGCCAACCACGATATTAAAATAATCGGAAAATAAAAACTAATAAAAATTGAAGTTTTTAAAAGCTAAGTTATTAATTTACTTGTAACTCTACTAAAATGTGTGATGCTAACTATTCCACGTTACCAACTACTTAGTCTGAAACGTCAACGAGTTAACATGCGTCACATTAAAATTGCAATGGGTCAAAATTATTCCAAATTAAGTATTTTTAAATGAGATTTTCGTAAATTTTAAAAATAATGTAATATGCCCATTAGAGTAAAACAATAATGCTAAAAAATAGAAAATAACCAATAGTAAGTTTGAATATTACTATTAAAATAATAAAAAAATCAAGCTATGCTAGTTAATAAACTTAAGAAATTAAAAATACAATTTGAACTAAATATAGTATCGCCAACCACGATATTAAAAGAATCTGCTGATACATACTAATTAAAAATGAAAACTTGTATATTTCAGGATATAGAAGAAAAACGTTTAAATTACTGAAATAGCAAATAACATTCAAATCAATAAGCGAAAACAAGAATTAAATAACATGAAAACAAAATCATAGGAAATAATAAAAACGGGGTAGATCCGCAAAAAACCCCTACTATTACAAACTACTACTAATTATAAGAATATAAAATCTAGACCTGTGAAATAATAATTTATCCATAAAAACCTGTTAGTTTTGTTCAATAGCCGTTTAAAAATTCTTAAAAACATATTTTAAGTGTGTATTAAAATAAAATATAAAACACTGATTATAAACAATGCAGAAAGATAATACTTAACTGTCTATTAAGTATCGTACTAAGTAATAGGAGTATATAACGTTAAGATCACGGCACGAGCTACACAGAAAATTCATTGAATGCGTAATTCGGCTGAGGGGTTCACATAGGGTGAATTTGAATAAGTAATCTAAAATAAATTGAAATTAAACGAGAACCTAACATTTAAATCTATTACTTTTGCTCAACACTTATTTAAACATTCTCAAAAACAAATTTTAAGTGTGAAAAATTCGAATATAAGACACTAAATAAAAATCAAACAGAAAGATAATAATAAACTGTCTATTAAGTATTGTACAAAGTAATCGAAGTATGTTACGTTAAGATCACGGCTCAAGCTTCACAGAAAATCCATTCAATGCGAAGTTCAGCGGAGAATAATCCCGTGTGAATTTGAATAAGTAATCTAAAATAAATTGAAACAAAACGAGAACCTACATTTAAATCTGTTAGTTCAGCTAAACAGTTATTTAAAAATTCCCTAAAACATATTTATGATGTGTGTAAAATATAAAAGAAACGAGCTTTCAATGCAGCATAATCTCATTGCTATTTAGAAGTCAAATGGATAAGTTTATTATGTATGAGGGATACTAACGTTGCCAATAGCAAGGAAGCAGGTGTAGTTAAAAGACATGATTTAAATACAAGCGAGAACTAAGCGACTATTCACCCGCCATGGGAAATTAATTCATAGTAGGAGAAGAAAATTCACCTTTGGTAAACATTCAAGATCGCGCATATGCTACAAATTAGGGAATTATCACTGTATATATTATCGAGTATAACCCTGGGTCCCTGGTGAAATAACCCGCTCTCTATACAAATTAACGCCGTAGTTTACAATATATAAAAGAGTATCCATCGAAGGATACCACGAGTATATCAAACACGGGTGTAGTTGAAAGAGATCATTTAAACACGAGCGAGAACTAAACCTGAAGAGTGATCTACGATACCACGCGGTGATATACGCTGATACGGCTGAACTACGTTACCGACAAATCTATATTTTTTACCTTTTCTATAGTTTAAAAGTAAAAAAGTTGTAGTTTTATGATTTTTCCTAAATTGAAACATCTCAATGAATGTCCATGCCAAATTTCAAGTCTCTATCTTAAACGGTCGCTTCAGGAATTTAAGATCATCAGTGAGTCAGTCAGTTACACATGGGGCTGTATATAATATGGACTCGCCTACGGCTCGATGGGGGCTCCGCCCCCATGCCCCCTTAGGGGTTTGCTTAAATTCGTAAAGTAATATGATGGCTCTAGTATTAATCAGGCTAATTCTACCAAGTACTGGACAGCCATGACAGTTAACAGAAGCGGCAAATACACACTACTCACAATTAATAGTAATAAGCTTTGAAAATTGCCCACGGCTCATGGTATAATCCCACTCCCTAGTTCCCCTTGATTCGTAAAAAGAAATATAATGGGGTTGTGAAATATTAATGAACTCTGTAAATAGTCATCCTTAAAAATTGTTGTGTTAAAATTTTGGAGATACGATTATGATTGCACATAATTTAGGTAATAGGTGTATTCTGAAATTATAAAAGTGGAATAAAATTATAATTTTTGATGGAGGATCGCTGCTTGTAATAGAAGAAAAATAAGACAAAAGAAACACATTTGTAATAAAAAATATTTAGTGTAGGCTATGATGCTTCAGTTTCGCCACGGGGTTGCCAAGAAATTCAGGAACCATATTTTACATTGTAAAGAAACTATGATAAATTAATCCTACAAAATCAGCAATGTACAACTTTAAATATTAAATATCATGGTTAAGAAAATTAATAAAAATAGAGCTCTCGTAGTATTTAATAATTCAGTATAATAATGAAGTTGCATTGAATAGTTTTAAATTATGACAATAATTGAAGTAATCGAGATTTTAGGTGAGAGCACTGAATTGAGAAAGTTTAACGGACAAAGTGACAGCGAAAGAAATACATTTTAGTTTAATTAAATATGATTCAATGGGTTATTATAATATTTTCAGCCTGATAGGTAATCAGGTATGTAAATGGTTTAAAAAGGAAAAGCGTCGGAATTGGGTAAACGATAGCGAAGGTAATGTCCCAGCTGAGAAAAGTTCAATCGTTCAATAACTTGATACGTTCAATTCAATCGTTTCCCAAACTAAAATCTCAGCCTGATTGGACAACAGCAAATAGGTAAAAGAAGGGAAGACACACGTGTGGGACATCACTCTTCAAATTAAAACTGTGCCAGGAATATTAACTGAGTACTATATTCCATCTAGGGATCCAGATAGAGGGACAGCATACAAATAGTAAGAGTTATAGTTACTGTATTATAGTAAGATGCACGAAAATAGTCCGATGGCACTTTTAACAGCTGAGACCCCCCTCACCCCCTCTTGCCCTGCAATGTTGTCATTTTTTGTTATGTTTACCATGTGCAATACATTATAAAATGTGTTTCAGAATAAATTTGGCAACAATGTTTTGACTCTCATCGGACTATTTTCGTGAATCCTACTATAGGTAATTTTTCGAGCGAAAACCTACAAGACATTTTCCAGCATGGGTAAACTAAAAGTCTAGAAAACGTAATGAGACCTAAAATCTTTTCAGGCGTTACTGCCGCAAAATCATTTACAGTACTAAAATAATATGTTAAAAATATTCGCACAAGCTTCGTATAGCTCACCATAATATAGATAAAATTAATAATATAAAATAATTGAAAAAATAAACTAGATATAATAGATGAAAATGTAGAATGACTAAGCTAAATAAACTATTTTTTAGATCAATGAATAAATAAATGATTTCACAAAAACCAAAAATAGGAAAACATGAACAAACGGTTTGGAACCCGCCAAAGACTATTTACAAAAATATTACTCCTATTCGTTAAAAAATAAAAATGTTTGTTATGAAATAATAATTTAAGAATAATTACCGTATTCTAGTTACTACTCTTAAATCCTGTAGAAATTACAAGGATATTAAGTTCAGTGAATGCAAAATTCGAAATTCAGATACAATGTAACTGTAGCTAGACCTATTAACAAGTTGCAGAATATCAAATTTAGTAATAATAATAGTTGCAACACGGTCTTAAAATAACGATTTGGGATACTACAAAAAGTGCAATGTTAATAAGTTAGATTTATGTTACTAATTCACAAACAATCTATGTAATAGAGTAATTCGTTCATATTGAACAGGTTATAAAGAAAAACACATAATACGAGTATTAGCAGGTATTAATTATAATTTTTTTAAGCTCAATATTTTTAGAGTGTTAACTTCTAAATATATTCAATTTCCATTAATATCACTGTCAAGCTAAGTTAATACAAAACTTCAAGCTTATATAAAATACAATATTACTATGATTACTGGCGAAAGTATTTAAAATATTAGTTACAAATTGCAAATCTACCTCTAGTAGTCGGAGGCCAAAGTATTAGGTCAGTAAGTAACAAACAATGTAAAACATCACTAAGTAACAAAATATTCAAAACAATCAGTTGAATAACAATCAATTGTAAAACAACCAGTTTCGCCTAACAGGCAAAATACAAATACTTAATTCTGGCATTCATCACAATTATTTTTTATGTTTGGTACTTTTATTGATATCGGTGCCGTCCAAGATATGTGCATGCGCAATATTGAAGGAACTAAATTATATTACAGTCGTTATTAAATGTAACGTCTACATTTGGTAAACCACCCACATAAATAAACAAGTTAACTTAAAAGCTGACTTTAGGGTAAAGTAGCAAAAAAACGTTAAAGAATAACACATAATATTAGCTGAAAATAATTATGAATTCTTTGTAGTTCAATTATTTAAGAGAGTTACACTTCTAAATACTATGAATTTAATTTTGACATCACTGTCAAGCTAAGTTAATACAAAACTTCAAGCTTGTGGGGAAGCAAAACGCCAAATTCAGCTACATGCAGCTAAACTAAATAAAATGTTTCGCAGTGGATCAATAAAATCCCTTGAAATTAGGAAAAATTCCCTTCTTCACGCTCTGTATATCGACTTATGTATAATTTAAACAAAGTGGTAGTAAAATGAGGGATGTTCGTTGTGATTGTGTCAGGTATGTTTAGGGCCAGCCGTTTTGACCGCAATGGCGGAAAACTAATGTAAGTTCTCATATCTAGTAGGCCAACGTGGTCCGCAATTAAAATTTCCAAAAAACACTACTGTAAATATCAATTACAAGACAACTCATG
Source organism: Neoaliturus tenellus (assembly GCA_030545055.2). Lineage (NCBI taxonomy): Eukaryota > Metazoa > Arthropoda > Insecta > Hemiptera > Cicadellidae > Neoaliturus > Neoaliturus tenellus. The sequence goes on along the minus strand of CM061531.1, from coordinate 86,913,525 downwards.
TAATAAAATGTGAATAGTAAGTTTGTTTCAAACAAGGGTGTAGTTGAAAGAGATCATTTAAACACAAGCGAGAACTAAACCTGCAAAGTGATCTACGATACCGTCACACACGGTGATATACGCTAACACGGCTGAACTACATTACCGACAAATCTATATTTTTTACTTTTTTTATAGATTAAAAGTGAAAAATTGCTAGTTTTTAGATTTTTTTATGAATGTAAATGGTGTCAGCTAATAGAATGCCAAATTTCAAGTCTCTAGCTTGAACGGTTCCGTCCAAACTTTTATGTACATCAGTGAGTTACCCATGCGGGAGTATATATTTAGGACTCGCCTACGGCTCGATGGGGGCTCCGCCCCCATGCCCCCTTAGGGGGTTACCCCGAATTTGTTAATTGCTCTAAGTCTCAAGTACCGAACAAGCTAGTTGGGACCACCATGCCCCCTAGGGGTTGCCCTAAATTCGTAAATTAATATAAAGTCAAGTTTAAAATATGTTAGTTCCACGGAAGAACTGCACAGTCAAGACAGTAACAAAACCGTCAAATACACAAAATTAACAATCATAGTAAAAAAACTCATAAGAATCAGTTTTAATACCTCTTCGTAATTAGAATTCTTTTAAAAGTTTTGAGCTGTGAAAATATTATTATTAATGTAAATATATTAGGTGTTATGCTGGTAAAAATATATACTTTAGGTTAGACGATTGTTGTTGTGTTAGATGAAAAGAAATTTCAATTCAAAGAGTTATAGTTGTTGTGTTTGCCATCATTATATTTAATCGTGGTAGTTATGGTAACAAATATTTCTCTGTTCGGTAGCTAAATATATAGTTTTAAATTTATATAAATTTTATGTACAAATAGAGAATTATGGGTAAATCCCTTGCCTCACCCAACTCAAATAAAAACTTGTAAATTTCAGGAAATAGAAGAAAAACGTTTAAATCACTTGAATAGCGAATAACATTTAAATCAATGAGCGAAAATAAGAATTAAATATCATGAAAACAAAATAATAGGAAAGAATAAAAACGGGGTAGATCCGCAAAAAAAACCTACTATTACAAACTACTAATTATAAGAATATAAAATCGAGACATGTATAATAATAATGTATTCATAAAAACCTGTTAGTTTTGTTCAATAGCCATTTAAAAATTCTCAAAAACATGTTTTAAGTGTGTATTAAAATATAATATAAAACACTGAATGTAAATAAAACAGAAATATAAGAATTAACTGACTATTAAGTATTGTACAAAGTAATAGAAGTATATTACGTTAAGATCACGGCACGAGCTAAACAGTAAATTCAATGAATGCAAAATTCGGCCGAAAGTGTCACCTGGGGTGAATTTGAATAAGTAATCTAAAATAAATTGAAATGAAACAAGAACCTAACTTTTAAATCTGTTCTTTTTGTTCAATACTTATTTAAAAACATATTTTAAGTGCGTAAAAATATCTAATATAAGACACTGAATATAAATCAAACAGAAAGATATAATTAACTGTCTATTAAGTATTGTACAAAGTAATCGAAGTATGTTACGTTCAGATCACGGCTGAAGCTTTACAGTAAATCCTTTTAGTGCGAAATTCGGCCGTAAGAATAACCTAATGTGAATTTGATCTGTTTTTGTTCAACAGTTTTTAAAACTTCTCAAAAACATATTTATAATGTGTGCAGATATAATAAAAATTTCATTGCTATTGAAATCATATGGAAGACGGTTTGTTAAAAGTGAGATATACCAACAAATTCAATATTAAGAACGCAGGTGTAGTTAAAAGACATAATTTCAAATACAATATAACTGTAGTTAGTTCTACTAACAAGTTATATGAAATTTCAGTAATAATAAAAGTTGCATATCGTTTTTAAAATAACGATTTGAGATACGACAAAAAGTGAAAGGTCTAAAAGTTTGATTTATGTCACTTATTCACAAACAATCTATACTTTTAAGTATACGTAACAGAGAAATAAGTTCATAATCAACAGGTAAATCACATAATATTAGCTGGCATTAATTACAATTTTACTAAGATCATGAAAAAATCACGTCTACATATGGTAAACCCCTCATATAAATAAATAAGTAAACATTAAAAATACATACTGGAAGGTTAAGGATCAACAAAACGTTAAATAAAGACACACAATTTTTACCGGCATTGATTATGAATAAATTGATTCAATTTTTTAAGACTGTTATACTTCTAAATACAGTGAATTTGCTTTAAATATTGCTGTCAAGCTAAGGTAATACAATCTTTAAGCTTATGGGGAAGCAAAATTCGAAATTCAGCAACATAGAGCTAAATTAAATAAAATGTTTTGCAGTATATGAAAGAGCAATAAAAACTTGAATTAGGAATACAACTCCCGTTGAAAAAATTGAGCCGTGAAATAAATATTATTTATGTAAATATTCTAGGTGTTTTGCTTGATGGAGGGTCCAACCCAATAATTGGTTGCCCCAATTCCGTAAATTACTGTCAAAACCTCATACAATGAACATGCTAGTTGAGGGCTCAACTCCAACAACAGTAACAGAAGCCGCCAATACACACTACTAACAATAAATAATAATAAGCTTTGAAATTTGCCCACGGTCCATGGTTTAATCCCACTCCCTAGTTCCCCTTAATTCGTTAAAAAATATAATGGAGTTGTGAAATATTAATGAACTATGTTAATAGTAATGCTTAAAAGTTGTTGTGTAAAAATTTGGGAGGTACGATTGTGATTGCACATGATTGAGGTAATAGCTGTATTCTGAAGAGATAAAAAAAGAATAAAATTATATAAGTTTATATAGAGGATCGTTGTATGTAATAGAAGAAAAAAGGGACAAAATCAAGATATTTGAAATTAAAAAAATATGGTATAGGCTAAGATGCTTCAGTTCCGCCACTGGGTGGCCAAGAAACGCAGGAATCATATATGTACCATATAGAGGAACGATAACAATCTTAAAATGAAGAAAGTTGCAACTTAAGAACCATAAAATCGGCGTACATTATGCATTTTCAACCAATGGTAGTAATCCAATGGTAGTAAACCAATGGTAGTATAGAATACCAATTGTGAAATAATAGTAAAAAAAGAATTATTGGTTAAATTAAAATATACTGAAAGAGTTACAATAATTTATAAGCATAGAATAGGTTTCAATTACAACAATAATAGGGTTAATCGAGACTTTAGGTGAGAGCACTGCATTGAGGAAGTTTGACGGACAAAGTGGCAGCGAGAAAAATTACTATTGAGTTTAATTCAATTTGTTATTACAATATTTCTCAGCCTGATGGGTCATCAGATATGTAGATGGTCTTCAAAAAAACGTCGGAAGTACGTAAACGTTGGCGAAGGTAAGAATGGAAAGTCCAATGGTTCTATAACTTGATATGTTCAATCGTTTCCTAAACTAAAATCTAAGCCTGATTGGACGGCACGCTTTCAATTCAGTAAACTTCATTTTCAATAATAACACAGCAATCAGAGCGAAAATCATACGCAGGACAACACCTGAATGTAAATATACGCTTTCGATGCAGTAAACTTCTTTTTCAATAATAACACGACAATCAGAGGGAAAACCATACACAAACAACTATTATCGGGAAGAATTGTAGTTAAAAGATATCATTTAAATACAAGCGAGAACTAAGCGACTATAATAGCGCTCCAAGCGACATCTTTAAGATCCAAAGTACTTCCTTACCGACACCTCGTCTTTTTAGAATTTTCTATGATTTGTAAGTTGAAAATATATAGTTTTAGGGCATTACTAATGTATAAATCAAAGCGAGTATTACCCAGGTAGGTGTTAAGCTTGATGGAGGGTCCAACCCAATAATTGGTTGCCCCAATTCCGTATTCCGTAAATTACTGTCAAAACCTCATACACTGAACAGGCTAGTTGAGGGCTCAACTCCAACTACAGTAACAGAAGCCGCCAATACACACTACTCACAATAAATAATAATAAGCTTTGAAATTTGCCCACGGCTCATGGTTTAATCCCACTCCCTAGTTCCCCTTAATTCGTTAAAAAATATAATGGAGTTGTGAAATATTAATGAACTATGTCATGCATGGCATAGTCATGCTCAAAAGTTGTTGTGTAAAAATGACAAAATCAAGATATTTGGAATAAAAAAATATATGGTATAGGCTAAGATTCTTCAGTTCCGCCACGGGGTGGCCAAGAAACGCAGGAATCATATATGTACCATATAGAGAAACGATAACAATTTTATCATTAAAAAATCAGCAATTATTACTTTAACATTTAATTTTAAATGTTATATATATTAGTTCAGAAAATTAATAAAAATAGAGCCCTAGTAGTATGTAATAGATCGCAGGGTATTAGGTACTATAATCACTTAAAATGAAGAAAGTTGCAACTTAAGAACCATAAAATCGGGGTACATTATGCATTTTCAACTAATGGTAGTAAAAAAAACAAATTGTGAAATAATAGCCAAAAAAGGATTATTGGTTAAATTAAATTATACTGAAAAAGTTACAATAATTGATAAGCATAGAATAGTTTTCAATTACAACAATAAGAGGGTTAATCTAGACTTAAGGTGAGAGCACTGCATTGAGGAAGTTTGACGGACAAAGTGGCAGCGAGAAAATTACTATTGAGTTTAATTCAATTGGTTATTATAATATTTCTCAGCCTGATGGGTCATCTGATATGTAGATGGTCTTAAAAAAACGTCGGAAGTAGGTAACCGTTAGCGAAGGTAAGAATGGAAAGTTCAATCGTTCTAAAACTTAATATGTTCAATCGTTTCCTAAACTAAAATCTAAGCCTGATTGGACAGCAGCAAATAGGTCAAAGACTGGATGTCAAACGTGTTGGGACACGTTCAACTCTTCAAAGTAAAACTGCACCAGAACTATAAACTGAAGCGCTATATTCAATCTAGGGATTCATATAGAGAGACAGCATATAAATAGTAGAAAATTAAGTTATAATTACTGTATAAGGTAATTTTTTGTGCGAAAACCTACAAGAAATTTTCCAGCATGAGAAAACTAAAGTCTAGAAAATGTATTAAGACCTAAAATATTTTTAGCAATTAATATAGAAATCAAAGCGGACATCACCTGAATGTATAGTTACGCTTTCGATTCAGTAAACTTCATTATCAATAATAACACAGCAATAAGAGGGAAAACCATACTTAAACAACTATGCGCCCAATTGAGAATAAATATAGGCAAGAGGTGTAGTTAAAAGATATCGTTTAAATACAAGCGAGAACTAAGCGACTATAATAGCGCTCCAAGCGACATCTTTAAGAACCAACGTACTTCCCTACCGACACCTCGTCTTTTTAGAAATTTTTATAGTTAGAAAGTTGAAAATTTGTAGTTTTTTGGGCATTTATACTGTTTTAATCAAAGCGAGTAATGCCCTGGTGAAATAAACCGCTCTCTATGCATCGAAACTCGGTTGTCTACACAAGACGTTTAAGTTTAACAGTATACAATATTCGTATCAAACACGGGTGTAGTTGAAAGAAATCATTTAAAAACGAGCGAGAACTAAACCTGCATGAACTACGTTACCGACAAATTTATATTTTTTAATTTTTTTTATAGTTTAAAAGTAAAAAAGTTGTAGTTTTATGATTTTCCCTAAATTGAAACATCTCAAAGAATGCCCATGCCAAATTTCAAGTCTCTATCTTAAACGGTCGCTTCAGGACTTTAAGATCATCAGTGAGTCAGTCAGTTACACATGGGGCTGTATATATTATTGACTCGCCTACGGCTCGATGGGGGCTCCGCCCCCATGCCCCCTTAGGGGTTGCCCCTGAGAAGTTAAAGCCCAAATTAGAGTTGTCGTTTAGTCATAGATATATCTAATGACGTTATAATTTGAATGCCAGAGCTCAAAGTTCACGATTTCATAACACCTTAGTGTTAATTTGGGGGGATACATAGAACTAATCCCCTGAGTAGTTAAAGCCCAAATTAGAGTTGTCGTTTAGTCATAGATATATCTAATGACGTTATAATTTGAATGCCAGAGCTCAAAGTTCAAGATTTCATTACACCTTAGTGTTAATCTGGGGGGATACATAGTACTAATAAGAAAATATCCTTGGAGATTAAAAGTAAAAAAAAAAAATAAAAAAATTAGTCGGCCAAACTTTGAATTAATAAAAAGTCAAGTTTGAAATAGTTTAGTTCCACATAAGATGTTTACAGCCAAGACAGTAACAAAACCATCTAATACTCTAAATTCACAATCAATAGTAAAAAAAAGCTTTAATAATCTCCTATTAGTAGGTTTTAATACCCCTCCTTAGTAAATAGTTTTAAAAAATTTAGCCGTGAAATAAATATTATTTATGTAAATATTCTAGGTGTTATGGTTGATGGAGGGTCCAACCCAATTATTGGTTGCCCCAATTCCGTAAATTACTGTCAAAACCTCATACAATGAACAGGCTAGTTGAGGGCTCAACTCCAACGACAGTAACAGAAGCCGCCAATACACACTACTCACAATAAATAATACAGTAATAAGCTTTTAAATTTGCCCACGGCTCATGGTTTAATCCCACTCCCTAGCTTCCCTTAATTCTTTAAAAAATATAATGGAGTTGTGAAATATTATTGAACTATGTAAATAGTCATGCTCAAAAGTTGTTGTGTAAAAATTAGGAGATACGATTATGATTGCACATGATAGAGGTAATAGCTGTATTCTGAAAAGATAAAAGTGGAATACAATTATAAGTTTATATAGAGGATCGTTGTATGTAATAGAAGAAAAACGGGACAAAATCAAGATATTTGAAATATAAAAAAATGGTATAGCTTAAGATGCTTCAGTTCCGCCACGGGGTGGCCAAGAAACGCAGGAATCATATATGTGCCATATAGAGAAACGATAACAATTTTATCATTCAAAATCAGCAATTATTAATTTAACAATTTTAAATGTTATATACATTAGTTCAGAAAATTAATAAAAATAGAGTCCTAGTAGTATGTAACAGATCACAGGGCAATAGGTACTATAATCATGAAGTCTTTAAGTGTTTATATAGTCTTAAAATGAAGAAAGTTGCAACTTAAGAACCATAAAATCGGCGTACATTATGCATTTTCAACCAATGGTAGTAAAAAAACCAATAGTGAAATAATAGAAATTATTTCAGCATGAGAAAACTAAAGTCTAGAAAATGTAATAAGACCTAAAATATTTTTAGCAATTAATATAGAAATCAAAGCGGACATCACCTGAATGTATAGATACGCTTTCGATTCAGTAAACTTCATTATCAATAATAACACAGCAATCAGAGGGAAAACCATACGCAAACAACTATGCGTCCAATTGAGAATAAATATAGGCAAGAGGTGTAGTTAAAAGATATAATTTAAATACAAGCGAGAACTAAGCGACTATAATAGCGCTCCAAGCGACATCTTTAAGAACCAACGTACTTCCCTACCGACACCTCGTCTTTTTAGAAATTTTTATAGTTAGTAAGTTGAAAATTTGTAGTTTTTTGGGCATTTATACTGTTTTAATCAAAGCGAGTAATGCCCTGGTGAAATAAACCGCTCTCTATGCATCGAAACTCGGTGGTCTACACAAGACGTTTAAGTTTAACAGTATATAATATTCGTAACAAACACGGGTGTAGTTGAAAGAAATCATTTAAAAACGAGCGAGAACTAAACCTGCATGAACTACGTTACCGACAAATTTATATTTTTTAATTTTTTTTTATAGTTTAAAAGTAAAAAAGTTGTAGTTTTATGATTTTCCCTAAATTGAAACATCTCAAAGAATGCCCATGCCAAATTTCAAGTCTCTATCTTAAACGGTCGCTTCAGGACTTTAAGATCATCAGTGAGTCAGTCAGTTACACATGGGGCTGTATACATTATAGACTCGCCTACGGCTCGATGGGGGCTCCGCCCCCATGCCCCCTTAGGAGTTGCCCCCTAGTTTCAATTAATAAAAAGTCAACTTTGAAATAGTTTAGTTCTACAGAACTGGACAGCCAAGACAGTAACCAAACCGTTTAATACACACAATTCACAATCAAAAGTAAAAAGCTCTGATAATCTCCTATGAATCGGTTTTAATACCCCTTCTCAGTAAATAGTTTAAAAAATTTGAGTTGTGAAATAATAATTATTTATGTAAATATTCTAGGTGTTCAGCTGGATGGAGGGTCCAACCCAATAATTGGTTGCCCCAATGCCGTAAATTACTGTCAAAACCTCATACAATGAACAGGCTAGTTGAGGACTCAACTCCCATGGCAGTAACAGAAGCCGCCAATACACACTACTCACAATTGATAATAATAAGCTTTGAAAATTGCCCACGGGTCATGGTTTAATTCCACTCCCTAGTTCCCCTTAATTCGTTAAAAAATATAATGGAGTTGTAAAATATTAATGGACTATGTAAATAGTCATGTTAATAAATTGTTGTGTAAAAAGTTTGAGATACGATTATGATTGGACATGATTGAGGTAATAGGTGTTCCTGAAAAGATAAAAGTGGAATAAAATTATAAGTTTATATGGAGGATCGTTGAATGTAATAGAAGAGAAATAAAACAAAAGAACGTATTATTAAAATACGCAACAAAGTTACGTAAATTAATAATACGTGAAAAATATTTGAAATTTAAAAAATATATAGTATAGGCTAAGATGCTTCAGTTCCGCCACGGGGAGGCCAAGAAACTCAGGAATCATATATTTACCATACAAAGAAACGATAACAATTTCATCTTTCAAAATCAGCAATTATTAAATGAACAACTTTAAATATTATATACTTCCCTTAAATTCTGTTGAGGTTACAGAGATATTTTACAAAGTTCAGTGAATGCAAAATTCGAACTTCAAATACAATATAACTGTAGTTAGTTTTACTAACAAGTTATATGAAATTTCAGTAATAATAAAAGTTGCATATCGTTCTTAAAATAACGATTTGAGATACGACAAAAAGTGAAAGGTCTAAAAATTTGATTTATGTCACTTATTCACAAACAATCTATACTTTAAAGTATACGTAACAGAGAAATAAGTTCATAATCAACAGATAAATCACATAATATTAGCTGGCATTAATTACAATTTTACTAAGATCATGAAAAAAGTCACGTCTACATATGGTAAACCCCTCATATAAATAAATAAGTAAACATAAAAAATACATACTGGAAGGTTAAGGATCAACGAAACGTTAAATAAAGACACACAATATTTACCGGCATTGATTATGAATTATTTTTAAGTTCAATTTTTTAAGACTGTTATACTTCTAAATACAGTGAATTTGCTTTATATATTGCTGTAATACAATCTTTAAGCTTATGGGGAAGCAAAATTCAAAATTCAGCAACATAGAGCTAAATTAAATAAAATGTTTTGCAGTATATGAAAGAGCAATAAAAAACTTGAATTAGGAATACAACTCCCTTCTTCAATCTCTGTGTATCGACTTAGATAGTAAAATGAAATATATTCCCTAAAATCGTCTCAAATAATTTAGAAGAAACCCGTTTTTGCCGCTAGAGCATGAAAACTGAAATAACTTCACATGTCTTGTAGGAATTTGTGGTCGTTACATCTAAAAATGAGCTAAAACAACTGTAAATATCTAACACATAACATAACAATACTATGACCTGAAAATTGACGGAAGGAAATACGCCAATTTGTCGAAATATTGGTTTTCAAATATCCATAATAGGATTAAAATTATATTCCTACGAGAAATTTGCCTTGGAAAAGTTACGCAAGAATCGTTACGTTACGAAATAGAATAATTTATAAAACATCTTATTTCATGAATGCGTAGGAACTCAAACTTACTGGAGTGTAATTAAATTTGTTCAGTAATATAAGTACGAGAACTAAACCTGTCAACTGAACATCACTAACTCAAACTTACTGGAGTGTAGTTAAATTTGTTCAATAATATAAGTACGAGAACTAAACTTGTTAACTGAACATCACTAAATCAGTAAATGAAAATGACTGTGTAAACTGTCACCCGAAATGGGAATTTCATCCGTAGTAGAAGAAAATTCTCCATTGGTAAACTTTCAAGATAGCGCACATGCTGCATTAATTACAGATTGGGCATTATTGCTGTATGAATCAAAGCGAATATTCCCATAGTAAAATAGCCGCTCTCAATACAGCGATATACCATCGTTCAAGTTAAATTAATGATTATCTTTCAAAGAATACGATGTTTGTATCAAGCACGGGTGTAGTTGAAATAAATCATTTAAAAACGAGCGAGAACTAAACCTGCAAAGTGATCTACGATACCACGCTGATACGGCTGAACTACGTTACCGACAAATCTATATTTTTTACCTTTTTTATAGTTTTAAAGTATAAAAAATTGTAGTTTTATGATTTTCCCTAAATTGAAACATCTCTAAGAATATCCATGCCAAATTTCAAGTCTCTAGCTTAAACGGTCGCTTCAGGAATTTAAGATCATCAGTGAGTGAGTCAGTCAGTCAGTCAGTTACACATGGGGCTGTATATATTATAGACTCGCCTACGGCTCGATGGGGGCTCCGCCCCCATGCCCCCTTTGGAGGTTGCCCCGAATTCGTTGAATAATTTAAAGTCAAGTATTGAACAGGCTAGTTCCACCAACTAACTGGACAGCGAAGACAGTAACAAAACGGGCTAATACGCACTCTTCACAATCAATAATAATAATAACAATAACAATAATATCCTTTGAAAATATTTCACGGGGCTCAGCCCCCATGCCCCCTAGTTGATTTTACTAATTTCGTTAATCATTCACAAAGTCTCAAATAATGAACTTTCTAGTTCCACTAAAGTACTGAACAGGCTAGTTCCATCGAAGTTTTGAAAAGCTAAGTTTTAAATTACGTGTAACTCTACTACAAAAGTGTGTGATACTAACTCCTCCACGTTACCAACCACTTGGTCTGGAACGTCAACGATTTTAGATGCGGCACAGAAAAATTGCAATGGGGCAAAATTAATCCAAATTAAGTATCTTTAAATAAAATTTTCATTGATAAAAAAATGTAATGTGCCCACTATAGCAAAACAATAATGCTAAAAAATAGAAAATAATTGACTATGTGAAAATAACTATTAAAATAATAAAATAATCAAACTATAATAATGCATAAACTAAAGAAATTGAAAGTAACACTTAAACCAAATCTAGCATCGCCAACCACGATATTAAAATAATCGGAAAATAAAAACTAATAAAAATTGAAGTTTTTAAAAGCTAAGTTATTAATTTACTTGTAACTCTACTAAAATGTGTGATGCTAACTATTCCACGTTACCAACTACTTAGTCTGAAACGTCAACGAGTTAACATGCGTCACATTAAAATTGCAATGGGTGAAAATTATTCCAAATTAAGTATTTTTAAATGAGATTTTCGTAAATTTTAAAAATAATGTAATATGCCCATTAGAGTAAAACAATAATGCTAAAAAATAGAAAATAACCAATAGTAAGTTTGAATATTACTATTAAAATAATAAAAAAATCAAGCTATGCTAGTTAATAAACTTAAGAAATTAAAAATACAATTTGAACTAAATATAGTATCGCCAACCACGATATTAAAAGAATCTGCTGATACATACTAATTAAAAATGAAAACTTGTATATTTCAGGATATAGAAGAAAAACGTTTAAATTACTGAAATAGCAAATAACATTCAAATCAATAAGCGAAAACAAGAATTAAATAACATGAAAACAAAATCATAGGAAATAATAAAAACGGGGTAGATCCGCAAAAAACCCCTACTATTACAAACTACTACTAATTATAAGAATATAAAATCTAGACCTGTGAAATAATAATTTATCCATAAAAACCTGTTAGTTTTGTTCAATAGCCGTTTAAAAATTCTTAAAAACATATTTTAAGTGTGTATTAAAATAAAATATAAAACACTGATTATAAACAATGCAGAAAGATAATACTTAACTGTCTATTAAGTATCGTACTAAGTAATAGGAGTATATAACGTTAAGATCACGGCACGAGCTACACAGAAAATTCATTGAATGCGTAATTCGGCTGAGGGGTTCACATAGGGTGAATTTGAATAAGTAATCTAAAATAAATTGAAATTAAACGAGAACCTAACATTTAAATCTATTACTTTTGCTCAACACTTATTTAAACATTCTCAAAAACAAATTTTAAGTGTGAAAAATTCGAATATAAGACACTAAATAAAAATCAAACAGAAAGATAATAATAAACTGTCTATTAAGTATTGTACAAAGTAATCGAAGTATGTTACGTTAAGATCACGGCTCAAGCTTCACAGAAAATCCATTCAATGCGAAGTTCAGCGGAGAATAATCCCGAGTGAATTTGAATAAGTAATCTAAAATAAATTGAAACAAAACGAGAACCTACATTTAAATCTGTTAGTTCAGCTAAACAGTTATTTAAAAATTCCCTAAAACATATTTATGATGTGTGTAAAATATAAAAGAAACGAGCTTTCAAGGCAGCATAATCTCATTGCTATTTAGAAGTCAAATGGATAAGTTTATTATGTATGAGGGATACTAACGTTGCCAATAGCAAGGAAGCAGGTGTAGTTAAAAGACATGATTTAAATACAAGCGAGAACTAAGCGACTATTCACCCGCCATGGGAAATTAATTCATAGTAGGAGAAGAAAATTCACCTTTGGTAAACATTCAAGATAGCGCATATGCTACAAATTAGGGAATTATCACTGTATATATTATCGAGTACAACCCTGGGTCCCTGGTGAAATAACCCGCTCTCTATACAAATTAACGCCGTAGTTTACAATATATATAAGAGTATCCATCGAAGGATACCACGAGTATATCAAACACGGGTGTAGTTGAAAGAGATCATTTAAACACGAGCGAGAACTAAACCTGAAGAGTGATCTACGATACCACGCGGTGATATACGCTGATACGGCTGAACTACGTTACCGACAAATCTATATTTTTTACCTTTTCTATAGTTTAAAAGTAAAAAAGTTGTAGTTTTATGATTTTTCCTAAATTGAAACATCTCAATGAATGTCCATGCCAAATTTCAAGTCTCTATCTTAAACGGTCGCTTCAGGAATTTAAGATCATCAGTGAGTCAGTCAGTTACACATGGGGCTGTATATAATATGGACTCGCCTACGGCTCGATGGGGGCTCCGCCCCCATGCCCCCTTAGAGGTTGCCCTAAATTTGTAGAATAATTAAAAGTCAAGTATGTAATAAGTTAGTTCCACGGATGAGCTATACGTTGAAGACAGTAACAAAACGGTTTAATACACAAAATTCACAGTCAATAGTAAAAAAAGCTTTGAAAAACTCCTATGGATCGGTTTTAGTACCCCTTCGTAATTAAAATTCGCTAACAAGATTTTAACTGCGAAATGATAATAATTTACGTAATATATGTAAATATTCTAGGTAAATATTTTGTAGGTTATGCTGGATGTAGGGTCCACCCCCTAATTGGTTACCCCAATTCCGTAATTACTATAAAAATTAATATAAAACTCTCATGCAATGAGGCTAGTTGAGGGCTTCACTCCAATACCACTCATTGTGTTCGCTGAATAACCTACGGCTCTTCGTTTAAATCCCCTTCTTAGTTCCCCTCATTTCAATATAAAAAATAAAAATAAAAAAATTGAGAGTTGTGAAATAATACTTAACTATGTATTATTCTAGGTATTAAGATCAGAATTGTATGTGTAAAAAAAAATTGGAGATACTATTATGATAACTTATGACTGGAGTGTATTTCAGAAAGAAAAGAAGTGGGGAAAAATATCTGTTTTGATGGAAGTAGGTTGTACCACAAAACAGGAAGGCCAAAGGACGATATTTGTAGTTTAATAAATATATTGGCATTCATTACAATTCCTTCATTTCAGTTTTTAATGGTGTAAAACTTTAAAATTTACCTAATTTCCTAAAATATTACTGTCAAGGCAAATAAAAAAAACTTCAAGCTTCTAAATACAATAATACAGTAGTTACTAACAAAAGTATGTTAAATAATGGTTAAAATATTAAAATTACCATACACATCAAAGGCCGTATGTTTTAGCCGTAGGACCAGGTCAGTAAATAACAATCAAAGTAAAACAATCAGTTGCTTGATATAGCAATTCGTTCCGACTCACAGTCAAAAGAAGAATACGTGATATTGAAAATCATCATGATAATTTTTAAGTTTGATAATTTAATTGATATTGGTACTGTGCAAGATATGTCTATGTGCAAAGTGAAGGTTCTGAGTAAAATATTGTAGTAGTTGTAAAATTACATCTACATGGGCTAAAATTCCCCGCAAAAATAAATAAACATTTAATTATGTTTAATTGTGTGGACTAGGGGGCAAAAAATCATAGAACCAAACTTGTAGTAACTTGAAAGATGTTCGCAAAGATTGCCTCAGATGTTATAATTTGGCCGCTAGAGTAGAAAAAAATAATGTCATATTTATTTTGGGTAAAAATGTTTGGTCGCTAAATTTTGAAATCAGATAGTTTTCTGGGGCAGGAAATAAAAAAGCTTTTTTTTATTTTAAATGAAAATACTGTACTGCCACCTTTTTAAATTAAACATTAACTTAGTACGCACTAAATAAATCAATTGTGTAATCTGCTATTTTAGTTAAAATTTTTGTTGAATTGTAAAATTTAAATTAGCATGCTATCAGGTAAAGTCAATGATGTACTTCCTAATGAGTTCGTTAGAAATTAAGTGCCATCCCAAATAAAAAGCCAATTTTTGGGAGGACTATCGTGCAAATATGATACTGTCTTACCGGGTGTCCCATACCAACCTTGCAACTCCTTTAAATTGTACAAAAAAAATAAATAAAAATAAAAAAAAAAATAAAAAAATAGTGCCGTTGTAGGTAAACATATTTTGCTCTGTTGATTGACACTGATTTCAATACAGAGGGGACCAGACTTTATTTTGAAGCAACTTTAAAATTTAATATTTAAAAAAACTAATCATACTGATTTAGAATAATAAATAGCATGACATTATTTTTTTTTAACTGGGGGAAATTTAACATATATTATGTCTGAACATTTTACATATAACAGAACTTACCAAACATGTAAATGTCTAAGAACCTCATTTAAAATAATATGCCATCATAAAACATCAGTTATCACGTGATTTTTGTGCCGAGACATTGTTGCTTAAAATCTAAATTTCAACCTCAAATATTCAATAAACTGCTAAAATTACGCGTACAAGATCAAATTGTAAAGTTTTCTTAAAAACCGTGTAAAACTAAAAAAAAATACTTTATAAAAAATAACTTTAAAGTGAGAGTTTGTATTTGACATCAGTGACTTCCGGTCTGGGGAGGTAATTTCAGATACACCCTGTACATTGAAATTACTCTCGGTGAATAGACCGCTTTTCCTATAAAGGCACAATTGGTTAAGGTTATAAAATTTCTTAAAAAGGGTGTTTCGGTAATCCGCGACCTCCAGTATGTTGGCAATTTTCTCAGTAATACAGGTCGGTAAGTTTAGTTCTCGCTTGGGAATCACTCTGTAGTAAGTGATATATAGGAGATCTACTTTACCGACATTTGACGAATTTCTGATACCCCGATGAGTCAGTTACACATTCGGGAGTATATAATTTAGACTTGCGGTCATGTCACTGTCGTTATTAACATTAATTATAAAACGTTCAGTGATATTGTCAATAATGCCTTCCTTATAGTCTTCTACTTTGTTCACATGAGCACAAACGGATTTCCATTCGTCTACTGATATGGAATTAAATTTCTCTTCTGCTTATTTCTTTATAGAATCCACAGTGAATTTTACATTTTCTTCATAATGTGCGATTTTCGATTTGCCCAGATCATTTCTATTGGATTCAGGTCGGGATGGTAAGGGGGGAGTCTTAATACTGAATGTCCGGCTTCAGCGAGGATGTGGTCGGTCACATAGCTGACATAGCGTGGTTTATGCTGTTCTATTATGCCACACAGCTCTGGTTTGAAGGGTGGGTGAGTGCGGAATGTCTAGCTCTGACAACCATTTAACCATATCTGCTTTACGTAACGAAGAATCAGGGGCCAGGTTAATTTGCTGCTGGTGGTAAGGGGCATTATCAATTACCAGAACACTATTTGGTGGTAAACTTGGATCGAGTCTTTCCTTTAGCCACTTGGAATAATTATTTTTGTTCATATCGTTATGATAGTTACCTTTTCCATGCCAGACTTGAACATTAACAATGTATTTGGTATGAAACCCATCCCCCCCCCTCACCAGCATGGACCACTATGATATGCCGACCTATACTCACAGGTTTTTTTAGACCCTTTGTCTCATTTTCTGTCCAAGACTCTTCCAATGACGTTGAGCTGTGAAAATATGTTTCGTCCATGTAAACTATGAGACATTTTTCTTCCCGATACTTTTTTTATCGTGCCCAAATATTTTTCACGACAGCTTCTAATGTTGGATTTTTCAATGAGGAGTTTGCGATTATTTTCGGTTTTCTTCCATCGGAATCCGAGGCAACGAATAATTCTTCGAAGACTGTAAATAGAGCCTGAATAATTTATTAGTTCCCTAATAACTCTCAATATTCCTTTGACCGTTCACCTTTTAAATAGTTAAAGTCATTAATGACACGACGAATCACACTTTTGTCAAAATCATCCAGGTTTGTTTTTGTTTTAATTCTTGGTCTCTTTTTACGAGGGGTGGAAAATGCATTAGCTTTTTCCGGTACCTTAGCTGCCTCTTTTACAATCCGGTGAACAGTACAGCGAGGCATTCCACACGCTTCTATCGTGATCTTGGTGTACTTTTCTCTCTGAGCTGGTTGTTGTATCGTTCTTTTTAAAATACTTATATACATTGTAAATAACACATCTCGTCTAACTACGAACAACAGGTTTCTTTTTTTACAAAGGTCCATTAGTTAAAGGTCTTGGAGGTGTTTCCATTCATTGAATAATAAAGTAAATGTGTATTCAAATGTGCCCCTAGCGATAAAGTTGTGGGGTAATTTTGATTTTTGCAAACTTTTATGTTTTTTGGGGTGCTGAATCTGAATCCGAGGTTTGCTAACGAAATTTTTCGATGCAACATATTAAAAAATGAAAAAAGGAATCAAAACTACCCCAAAACTTTAATAATGTAAACACCAATTAACTGAATTAAAACCTAAAATTTGGGTAACAAAATATCCATTACCAATTCTAGAAATCACAAACGAATATACAGTAATACAGTACAGTGAAACCACTAAACAGCAACAGTACACCAACAGTAATCAAGTTACAATTGATTAGATTTCAATGTATACTGATAACTACTCAGTCAATGTTTTTAGGATGCATGTAGTACTTATTAACAAATAAACAGTTTAGTATTTTGAATTTTTAACTTAGCTTAACACATTTTGGAGAAAAGCCATGACCGGAGAGGTTTCCCATGTTAATCTTATGGGAAATCAATTCCATAAGCCGGAGAAAACATATTCCCGATAGGTTTCCCATGCTAATCTTATGGGAAATCAATAAAACTCTGTATCTTGCTTATTTATTGACATAACTTGGCAAAATTTGTTCAGTACATTCACTAGGTAGAGTTTAACTGATATTTGCCTACAACACCCATGTGACGGCAAATCTACATACTCACCCCCATGGGGTTTATGGGGAATATTAAAACATGACGAAGATTTTGATTTTTATCTTACCCAACCATTACTTTTATTAATAACAATTTTTTTAGCCTACATTCATTCCTATGGTGTCTACGGGTAAAATAAAAAATCTCAGATTACTTTGGAAATTCCCTGAGTACGCAGGTCTGCTGCGACGGGGGGTATTTTCTTCTTTTTCTTCATATGAGTTTCCATTTTGGTGATTTTCTCTTTCTCTTTATGACTCTTACTTTCTTACTTCGATGTCAAGTTCAACAGGATGTAGTTGTTTGGTTGCTAGTTTATCCTAATTTTTTTGCAACCTTGATCCTCAAAAGTTCGCAAATATTTTAGGAACGGCCCTTCCTGTTTAGACAATGACTTTTATTTTTCAGATTTAAGTTTTCCGTATTCTTCTCCTGACAACCTTTTTCTCTCAGCAATATTCGTTGTAAATAAAGCTAGAAACAAGTAATATTTTTGTTCAATACGTGAGTGGAATGAAATAAAGTTTTATAAATTTACAGTTGGTGCAGTATTCACAAACACTAAAGCAATAAATAATAGCTCTTATTATGGACCACCCAAAGAAGCAAAATGCATGGCTTATTTGCAATGCAGAATAATCGTATGGAAATATCAGGTGCTAAAGTGCAAGTTTGTGTTTATTTACTGCACCGATGAGTATTTTTTTTTTTTTTTTTTTTTTTTTTTTTTTTTTTGTATTATTAAATACGAAAAATTGCAGATCACTTGCTGTTTGACTGCGGTGAGCTGCAAGAGGCTAGAGAAAGGGCCCTGGGAGGATTACGGAGTTGCACTTTCCTTCCTCAAAAGGAGCTTGTTTGCAGGCTGCAGAAGTTTATCAGGTTTCTAAACTGGGATGAGCTCTGAAACACATACGGGGAGCGCAAAAGCCCTTGCGGCTGACGCGCCTTAGGATCAATTCCGCCCCACTGAATGAATGAATGAAGGGGAGAGTCTGCTGTATATAGAAAATATTAATTTCAGCACAATATTAACAGAAAATTGAATTCGCTTTTACTTTAACATTTTTTAATTTTCCTTCCTCCAAGTTTTCCAGTTCCAAAATTCTACGGGCCTAAGCTAAAGCCCAGAATCCGCCGACCTTGCGTTTATAAACAAATACCCAACGACACTGTAACTCAGATATTTCATAATAATTTTTCAGTGGATTATGAAGGAATGTTTACCTAAATATATATATTTTAATAGTAAGTCTCAAAAACAAATTAATCAGTGAGGAATATTATTTTTAATTTAGGTCTGGGCTAATTTTATTCATTATACGGTAACCACAGTAAAAGACTGTTTCCAATTCAGTTTTGACTGTTCTAAATAATATGTTATAGAAACAGATAGGCTATCATATTTGAAAATTGATTACTTCACAAACGTGCACTAATTTTTTGCTTGTTAATATCATAAAATCAAAGTCTCATCATTCCCAAATGAGGTTATGTGAAACTGAAACATGATGATTAATCCTTTTCGTTATCTTAGCCAATACGTGAAATTAATAAATGCATACCTTCGTTATATTTCCATGAGGATTCGACTCACTATAAATCTTCACGCCCAATCAAAAACTAATTCCGAATAATTAACAAAAAAACGCAAATTCAACACTATGGTCTATTTATTAATGTCGCATCGGCAGTAATAAATAGACCGTACAGTCGGGGCCTACGATAACTAACGGGCCTGCATATTTCCCCCCACCACCAAAGTCACGTGACTATTTGCGGCCGATCTGCAGCACAAGTTTCCATAAGATAACATTGTGAAAACGTGACATCCTTCACTTATTTCCCACCTCTTAGTAATTAGGTAGTAGGTTACTAGACAAGACTTATATATTTTAATCTAGATTAAATAAGGAACAAAATGATACCATTAATGTGAAGTTGACAGTTTTCCTGATATTTTTTATTTCGAGATAAAGTCAAAACTTAATTTAGTTTATAGTTTTGTTTACATTTTTCATCAGCTGTTTACATAAGAGTATATTTGGTTGCAAATAACAAAAATATAGAACCGAAAAGGTACATTTTAATTTGTTTTATCGAAAATAAAAATTATAACTGGCAAACTAATGATTTAAGACGTTTATTTCATGTCTTATTCCTAGAAATATCTTCAAAAGCATTGAAAGAAATCTGTTTACAAAAAGTCAATGCATCCTACAATGTGAGAAATTAAAGTTTTTCTTTTACCCAAAAAGTGAGTTTTAAGTTTTGCAAAGCGGAACGTTATTAGTATCATTCAATTTGTAATTTAATGAGGTTTAGAAGGATATGCAACACTTATTACTTCATTTAAGTGTATTTAAAAATACACGTAAAAACTGATGCCAAGTCAGGCTATTGCAATGCTTTCAAATGGAGATGACAGCTGAAATTCGGCCGCATCTGGTCACGTGACCAAAAATGTATGCAGGCCCGTTAGTTTTCGTAGGCCCCGGTACAGTGCAGGTATATCCGGTGATGGGGATGGTGAAGGTTTGTAGGGGCTGCACTGTTGCACACGGCACTGACAGATGATAAGCGCAAGCGCTCGCTCGACTCAGACTCATACCTCGGTGACATCGGTGCCATGGGTGGCAGCGAAGCATTCATTGCTATAATGAACGCAGTGGTATGAAAGTAAATTAACTCAAAAAATTAACATCGAAAGTTAATTATCTTGATTTCACAATTTCGCGGATTCATTATTAAATTTACCGCATTTAGGTTTTTATTATGATTAAAATATTTATTTTTTCATGGATATTTGTATATTTCTATTTTTGCCGCCCCCTGGGAAAGCACCGCCCTTGGTAATTGCCTAGTTTGCCTAATTTGTGCACCCTCCCTGAATAAATATATCAGTTAATTGCAATATCCGCATTTGAATTATGTTTTAATTAAGTTGTTTTATGTTGTGTTTTAGGGCATTGAGCCCTCAGGGATTCTATTTTTATAATTTAGTCGTTTATATGGCCTCACTTAATAATTTAAGTATTTGTAAGAAATTAAAATTATTTTTTTTATGTTTATCCACGCCAGTGGCATTTTTTACTTTTTGGCGGGGAACGGTTCAAATCCCAGTCTTGTTACTATCTAACATCGACCAGTTGTTAATTAAAATATATCATTAAAATTTATTCTTAAAAATATGATATGAAGACGATATAATATTCAAAACGCTTTATTATATTATATATTCGTCACTTATGTTTTGCAATTCACGTACTGAAACTTTTACTAACTAATTTTTATTGCCATTTATAAAGTCCGAAAATTAACTGATCATGCATTAACTCATGCACTGTAAATAACTAACCGAAACTAATACCATTGAAATAAATTTGAGTAGGATTACATTTTATCTTGTGTGCATATGCATTAGAGTCGCTACAAAACGAATACAATACCAATAATTAATATAAAGGTATGTGTCAATTTATCATAAAGATTTTAATCAAGTTCCTATAAAATATGCATACATTTTACTTAAAGTACTATGGACATGTATTTGTTAGAGATGTTCTGCAAATTTATTTTTAAATCGTCCAATTTATACTCAGGAACTCAATTCTCTCGCTGCTAAATGGAAAAGTTTGTTCCTTCTCATCTTGAGAAGAAAAAGACTAAACTACTGCACTTATTCACATTAAGTATTAATTTTACTGCGTCTTTGATTTATCTCAAAAACCATGAATTAAATAACAAATTGTTTTTGTCATGTTTATTTATTTATTTTTTTATTGTTAGTTAAGTTTTATTATTTGTAAAAAAGTACACAGTAATACTCTATGTTTTTATTATGTAACAGGGCAGTTAGAATAAAAATTCCTATTAACCAGGATAGCATAAATGCTGCGGAACAGCACAGGCCCCTAGTTAAAATCTTAATAAAACCTCTAATTAATGGAACGGTATTTTTATCTACGATTCTTAAATCACTAGGGGGCCCGTGCAGCGCAATGCGCTGCATTTATCAGAGTACCTAGTGATTAAACCATAATCCATAGTAATTTACCGAGTTACTTTGAATTAAAATTAAATTGTAGTGAAAATCAGATTACACTATATTTGTATTCCATCAATCGATCCTCATCAATGATTTCCCAACTTCCCAATGAGATAGTCTTGAGATTGGTGGTTATTTTTTTCGGTCCAAATTATCTAGGATTACGTGATGCCGATCAAGGATTATGTGATGCTAGGATTCTCATGCCGATTTGTCTTAGAGCCTCTGCCTAAGAACTTCTATAAAATTTAGAATAAATTCACAGATGTTGGATCTAGATAGTTTGTCACACAAAAAACGTAAATGACAACGGAAGAAAAATCAATATTTAATTACAACTCTCCGGTCCTGTATGAGCTATACAGCACTCACTGCGGCTGTTTTTCTAGTAATGTATGAGTTAGTAGTCGACTTAGTGAATAAGCCAACACCATCGCTATTTATAGTGGACTAAATCCTCTTTAACTTAACTTTCCATGGCTTTTCCGAATTTAAATAAAAATATCACAAAATTAAGAAAATCTTCATCTTTGTTTTTGTGGCATATTTTAATTTGATGTGGCATTTATATTTTGGTAAAAATTTCTCTTTATACACACCATTTTTGCAATAAGTTTGCTATCTATACTGGAGGTACGACTTTTAAATGTTGTCCCTTTTAAACAGGTGTTTCAATATGTGTAGCATTCTGCATTAAATTTGTTATAGTATCAAAGTAAATAGGTTAATAAAATCACACCAACAACCAACTATCCCTTTTCCTAGTGAAAACCCATGCGCAAACATTAGGTGTTCTATTTTAATTTTTGTTAACTTTCGTTGTTGTTTCTATACCAATCTGATAACCAGTAAGAACCATGTCAAAAATTTCAATTTCAAAACTTGTTTTTGTACAGGAAAAGTTTTCCACGATTAAGTTACTAAACTTATTTTTGTGCCCAAATACACATAAATAAAAAGTTCAAGCAAAATATACCTTCTATATTTTGAGGAAAAGGTAAATCACCCAATTTGACACACACAATTACAATTGATATTTCAGTAACAGTAGTTCATTTGCTTCTATTCAGCTAATCTTTTAACATGTGTTTGTTGGTTTTACTATCAACAGCTGTTTTATTTTGCAATTCAATGAATATTGTTTTCCATGTTAATCTTATGGACCAAAAACGAACTTTAAGTGCTTCCCATGGGCTTCAGGATTAAAATATCAAAAATCTAAAACCTTATTGCAAAACTACGAACTGAGGCCGTTCTTTTGACACCTCAAACATTAAAATTGGTCCAGAAATAAGGGAGGAGTAGTGTTAACAAAAAAAGGGCATCACTTATTATATATGCTTATAACATTTCATATGATTAACATAATTTCAACTATTACAGTAATGTAAATGATTAAATTAAAATCATTTATGAAGTAGAAAGAAAACACAAAAAGAAACTACACTCTATGAACGTTTTGAAATATACTGTAGGAGTATTCAAATAATTTAAACTACTCTGTATAATTTATAGTTCATACATTTAATTAGTTTTTAACTAAAACTTTTTTAATTGGCTTAGATTACGTGAAATATATTTACATTTAAATTGTTATATATGTCTCAAATATATATCTGTTCTAGTTGTTTATTGCGAAACGTTTTGTCAAAGTAAGGCCCAGTACCAATTTAAGGAGCCAAGGTATTATTTTATCACAAATTTTTGTGTAAAGATACTGTTATTTGTGTTGGAATAAATGTTTCTAAGATTTCAGCTAACTTGCATGAGTGAAAGATATATTCTCAAGAAACAAAAATATTCGTTTCATGTATTCAAGAAGAACATTATTCGATTCTGCGTATGTTGATGTTGCATCTAGTTCCTTGAAGAAAAAAATATGTAGCTCTGGAAAAAAACTTATTGTAATATACACAATTTAAATGGGTTTCTTGAAATTCGTATCAGCAAAATTGTTAAACAGACATCATAAATGTATTGAAAATCTAATAATACAGTATAAATAAGCCACTTGTAAATTTCAAATTTATTTAGCAGAATATTAACTAATAATTTATTTATGAGCAGTAAAAAAACATATTTTGAGCCCTATTTAACTTTTAAAATTGTTAACCCACCATCTATATTTATACATCTAATTCTGTAAGGAAAAGTTGTAACAAAGTTGTAAGCGTTTCACAGATCGCAGAATGATGGAAAGGATATCAAATTAAAAGTATGGGTCCCATGGAAATAATATTACATTATTTAACAGGAAATGAGACATACCGTAAAACGATCTACTTAAGAATAGCCTAGGTATTCGAAAAATGTCTGATACGTGTACATCAGAACATGTGTTTTGGTTTTATTTTAAAAAAAGCAATATAATAACTTTAAAATGGAATTCTTTACCAGTCGGGCATGAATGCAAATCACAAAAGCGTTCGGATACGATCGAAACGGGCGATGATAGTTTAGAAACATATATTTTGTTTAAATTAAAGCATAGATAGGTTTGATTTTAATACCAGAGTCACATGATAATAAAACTGAGTGAAAATGAGATATCAACTAAAAATTAAATAGTATGACAGTCTAATATATAGTTGGTATTCTGCAAGCGGAATTTATCCATAAATTTGGGCGTTAATGTCTTGATGTGTTTTGACTTAAATCTAAAGTTTTAAAAGTCTTAACTTACCTTTTTAATCAGTGTATAAATTACTGTTTTTTCCTTTAGTGGAAATTTTTTTAGATAATAACCTTTGTGTAAATAAGATGACAAGTCTAGCAATAGTAATTACCAGCCTGTGTCCACATTACCTGTTATATCCAAGGTGTTTGAAAAAGTATTAAAGATTCTTGAATATTTTGAAAATAATTGTCTGTAGTTAAATTAATATAGGTTCAGGACAAAAGAAGTACACGTTATACTATTACTGATTTAAAAAAAAATCATATATGTAGTGTTTATCTAAAATATGAAGTCATTGGTAACTTTTACACGTCAAAAGCTGTCGACACCATTCCCCAAAAAAAGATTGATAGAAAAACTAAAATTCTATTTTTTTAGATCAGAAATCTCTTACTTTGTTGAACTCTTATTTGCCTGATGGACTGCAGGTTGTATGTGGTAATGGTAAAATTTTCCTCTAATGGTAAAGATACCTGTGCCTACTGAGCCGTGACGCTGTCCACCATGCGAGCATCACGTCTCTGTGAGAAAGAAAATAGTTTGTTGTTATAGTACTTTGTTTTCTTGTTTTGTTTCATGCAGGTGGCAAACCTGCCGGACGTGCTCATCAGCTGTGGCATTTGGAACTGTCAAAGGTTCCCTTCCTTCTTCATAATAAGGACAGTTGCTACGACTTGGAGCAGATCATACTTTGAAGATATTTTCGGATCAACGTGCATCCAGTGAATATGTTCTTTTTCCATCTTTTGTTTTCCTCCTGAGTCATGTCTGCTTAAACTTCGTGCCACTCGACGAATGAGTAAATGTCATTTTCTTCTGTTAATGGTAATTTTTTCCAAGTCACTTTGGTGAGTCAATGAGGCTCAGACCTCGTGTTTCATTTTTGACAAACACACCCATCATTTTTGACCACCCTTTTCGATTTTCTCTTGATTTTTCCAAGTTCAGAGAAGTCTGTGACCATGAGAGTATTTTCCCTGCTCGGATAGGCCCCCAGTGAGACGAAGTCTAATGGGCCATTTGGCCTGCTCTGAAACTTATCACTTTAGGCCTAAGGCCTTTGGCTGAACTAAAAGAGTGTTTTTATTGTTGTCAATAACGAAGTAAGAGTAGTTTTTTCGTGTCATGTAAAAGTTCTGTCCCCAGTAATGTGCAATTTAATTGTGAAGAACAGTTCGGTTCAGCGCAAGTTAGGCCAACACACCGTACGTGTAGCCTAATTCTATCACAGCTCTTGTTTGTGGCGTCTAAGCCCTATGTTTTTTGTTTTGCTGGGTTACATCAGTTAATTTCTTTGTCCCCTTTTAGGCTAAGACATTTTTTTCGAACAAAACCAGAGAAAATTGAGTTTTACTGAGAGCAGCAAACCTTACCGGCAAGTTTCGCTGTTTGATTTTTTTTTCTTGTCACCTGTTTGGCCCTGTGGGCTAAATTTATTTTATTTTATTGTTTCTGTTTCTTGTAACTTTCCTGAAATTCTGTGTTTTTTTTTTTTGTTTTTTTTGCCCCAAAGTGAAAATATTCTTCCTTAAATACGTAAAAATTTTGGTTCAACAGTGCAGTGACGGGTAACTTTGAACCCACAAAGTCTCTAAATATTTTTTTAAGCATTCTAATGACTTTTATATGCAACCTCAACCTCTGCCACAACTTTTAAAAGCATTTCCATCAAATTCTGTCAATATTTATAGAAACTGTTAATCTTTCACTCAACGCATTTCGGGCAACTTGAGCATAGTGTGGAGGGGCATCATCTTCCTGGAACCACATGGTGTACAGTGTTTGGATAGGAACACCATGCAATAGGTCATCGAGAGATTGTCTGATAAATTCAGCATATCGTGGACCGTTGAGGATGCCATCAAAGAAATATTGGCCAATAATCGTATTGCCTAGAATGCCACACCACACGTTAAGCGACCATAGCCTTTGATGATCAGTGGTGCGCATCCAGTGAGGATTTGTAGCAGACCAATAGTGCATGTTCTACAGATAATTAAAGACATTTTTATTCCTTGACATTTTTCGCTAAAACTAACGGTTAGGGAGCTACGGGTGGTTGAAGTTCGTTTTTAGTGCTATACGATTAACATGGGAATTTGTGAGTTACTTAAAGTGATCCAATAGCTAACTTTTTTATTCTGTATCTGAGAGTTAACTTCTTAAGGGGGAACCCCTTTACTTTTTTATGTTGATTTCAGGTGTCTATTTCACTTTTAATAATTTGACGCTTTAAAACCATTTTTTCAATATGGCGGCCAACTTAAAATGGTTAAGAGTGACCAAAAAAGACCAGGGGTTAAGATGACTCTTAAGAGTCATCTTCACCCCTGGGCCAGTAACCCATTGTTGCACAGTCGGCAATGTTAATCATAAGGCTTTTATGCTAAAACATGGTCTTGTATTCCCCTGTTTCGGACCCCGTTTTTCAACCGATTTTCTTGAAATTTGGTAAGTGTTTAGTTGAATAGTTATATTATGTCACTCATACCTCGGAATTTTGAAAATTTAACAAATATTACCAAGGAAAATCGAGTTACTTTGCGACGTCTCAAAGAGTAATATTTGTTAAATTTTCAAAATTCCGAGGTATGAGCGACATAGTATAACTATTCAACTAAACACTTGCCAAGTTTAAAGAAAATCGGTTGAAAAACGGCGTCCGAAACAGGGGAATGCTATACCATGTTTTACATTTAAAGCCGTAGGGTTAACATTGCCGATTGCGCAACAATGGACTACTGGCCCAGGGGTGAAGATGACTCTTAAGATTAATAATCTTTGACATCGTCTATTAGATGCAATCTGATAATAAAAAAAAGGTATTATCCCACCCTAATATATCCAACAATTATACTTCACCACAATACAAAAATCTACTTTTATATATTAATGAAAATATCAAATTTATTTGTATTCCCAGTGAATTTATAATCAGTAAAGGTGTTATAGGTATTAAATTCTACTTATGGAAATGCGTTTTTTTACATCATTGATATCATTTTGCAATGCAATATATGCAAATCATAATGAGGGGTTAACTTTTTAAGTGAGGTTGTTTTTCTTCATGTGAATACTTGTGTGAGTGTTTATTGAATCCCTGGTAAAAAACATACTATTCATAATTTTCAATTTTAGAAATGATTATTTCCTATACCAAAGAATCTTTAATAACGAAAGCTTTTCGCAGCTGATAGTTTTTTTATGGGGTTGAACACATTAAAATAAAAAATCCTATGACTAATATGAATTCAAGATATTAGTTTTATTTTAGGTTTACCTAAATGTATAACTGCAAAAGTTCTTGAAAGTATTGGAAAAAATTGCATAATGAGTTTTCGTAAAAATCGCAAAATATAACCTGCCAAATAACCGATCTATCATGACCAAATCCGGGCACGCCTTCGCCCCATCAAGGCCGGATATTGGAGAGTCAATTGATAAATTTCAACGCGTTGTGATTGAACATTAATACTACTGAACGAATAATCTGTACCTTTCCACCAAACTACATTGAAACTATATGGTTATATCAACTAACTATACGTAGTTGGTTTGATCAGAACCATCAAAACGCTTCTCAAGAGTCACATATTCGGGGTGCTCATTGCACTCAAAGTATAAACCGATTGATATGCCGTTTCACATACGTCTTCACTTCATGAAGACCTTCATACAGTGTAATATTTTACTGTTTATTAATGACTAGCTGACAGCCCGCTGAAAATGACGGGCGATTTCCAAAATTTTTTATTTATTAATATTTTTATTTAAAATATGTATTTTGAGTTTTTCTGGCCACAGAATTCTTTGAAAATCTTGACAGGAAAGTATATTGTTTTTTGTTTGTTTTTTTACTTATTATTACCATTTATTTAGCAACGTGAAGTTACATGAGAACAGTAAACTGTTGAATTTGCTGATTACTATTAAAAGCAGAGTTTCTTTCTCATCGAGTATCCAATGTAATTTTTAATATTTTTTATTTTCCCCGTAAATCATAGTGAGTATGTAGGTTTGCTGTCTGGGAATATTTCAAGCAAATATAAATTAATTAATTCCTACCTACCTAGTATATACAAAATTAGCTTTATCCAGATATAGCATTTTTATTTACCCCATAAAAGCTGCGGCACAGAGGGAATGAGTATGTGTGGGTGTTAAGCAATTTTAAGCAAATTTAAGTTAAGTTTTACCACGTAAAAGTAGGCGGATATGAAAAATTTGATCAAGTTATAAGATTTAATAAGCGAGATAATGGGTTCTGTTTATTTCTGAGGAGAATACCCTGAAAAACATAGATTACGTTACTGTGGTATTATTCTTTTTATTATATTAGCTTGATGAACAAGATATTCAAATATACATATAAACAAATTAAAGTAAGAATTGTACATTTTGTATTTTGTTTCATCATGCATCTACAAATTTTCTGTATATAATAAAAAAACTTTTTTAGGATCAGATGTTAAATATTTATTTTTACTGGCTTTTTATTTGCATTAATCTTCTCTATGTGCTACCTTTTGTTTGATCATGAAACATTAAACTTAAATGCACTCTTTTACTATATAGGTTATTAATTGACTGCTTTGTTTATTAAAACTACTTTGTAAATGAGCAGTGGTGTCAAATTCAGTGTAGGATATGAATCACCTGGAGCAGTAAACAAATCGACAAAATAACGGTAATGCTGTTCAATTTTCGCATTGCTGAGTTATAAAGCATTATTTCGGGGATTCCATATCCTTGCTATCATCTAATGGTCATAAGTAATCTATTTACACAAAAATTACAACGATCCACTCAGTAGTTTTCTCTCTAGATACTTAAATGCACTCTTTTATTATATAGGTTGTGCAAACATGAACATTCACTAAACCGTTCTTGAAAATACACCATGTTATATTTTTTCTATACCATAGTTTATTAAAAGTGTTTGTATGATATAAAATCCAATAAGGGCTTAGCGATATGAGTATTTGGGAGTTATTCGGACGTTGCGTCAAATTGAGTATTGATCTCACCCAAACCACTACCGATAACGGGTATAAAAACAAAACTTTATATACAGAGTGTCAGGAAACTTTTGGAGGAAATTATACCAGGTTCATGGGTAAACAAACAAAAAAAAAAAAAAAAAAATAAATGAATCAACTAAAAGTGTACTTTTTCTGGATATAGTTTTCTGTATTAATGTAAATTGTAATTAATCCATAATACCTATTAAATGAGTTGAATTAAGGAATTTAAAATTGAAATATCATTACGTATGTTAAGACTCAAATACGGTTAAGTGTCACAGGTTTAACTGTTATTGTTTTAAAATGGTGGCCATTTTAAGTTTTGAAAACCAAAATTCTCGAAAAAATTCATTGAGTCCAAAAAGTTTGAAAAATGAAAATTAGACAGTTAAAACCAAGATTGTTAAGAGTGTGGGAAAACAACGGAGAATTCTTTTTTTAAAATTCTAAATACACGCTGGATACCTCAACGTGGCAAATGTTCAGGATTTCGTAAAAAAAGGTTACTCCGTTGTACGTTGTTCAATCTTATCGATTATTATATTTTTTGTTAAATCATCAAATTTAACAACCTTTTTGTTTCCTGTAAACATAAAAAATTGTATTTGAAGATGGGTTGGGAAATTTAATTGGCATCCATTTTGAAACTATATAAGTTATAAATATATAAATTAATCCAAAATAATATTGTTCTTACCATGCATAACTATTGTCATAAGCCCCAATTCATTAACTCAAATTGTTTAAAAGATATCATTGATTTTCATAATTTTACCAATTACAAGAATTGATGGAAACAAGATTATAATTGCAAAATATAATAATCAGAAACATAAATAAGAAAGACAGTTACTTCAATAAAATGATTTAATAAAATGTTAGTTTGGAAGATAATAAAAATAAGAAGATAAAAATAAAAAGTGTGACACCCGCAACACCCTTAATTCCAGTCTTATTCGGGTATTATTAATTCACGTTATTTAGAGTGACGTATTACAAAATTTTCATTTCATATGTATTTTCAGTAAATTAGGAATGATTGTCGAAATAAACAGTAATTTGAAAACTAAATGAACGTGTAAACTTTTAACTTATAAAATTTAACTAGGTCAACATTTTTCTCTCAAAAACTTTTGTTATTTAAACCAAAAAAAATTAAATAGAATGATTTAAATTTTTTGTAGTAAGTTCAAAATTATTAGTTAAATACGTTTTTATTAGTCTAACTAAGTTTATTCAGTCAAGAGAGTCGTAATTTTAACAGAAATCTAGAGCTGTTTAAATTTCTAAAGAGAGTAAATTGTTAATCTTGTTGAATCCAATCTAAATTCACAATTGCCCCCCGGGAACAATAAATGTGGAAATCTAAGGACGTCACTAGAATAATAAAACATTGTACTCGGTCAAGGCGAGCTATTGTAATCAATAATCTTTGAGCATTGAAAACTAATATTAAACAAAACTTGAACAGGTTATTCCATAAGTAGAAGCAAAACTAATTATTTTATTTATAGTCATGTCTTTATTAGTATTCTGAGTTTCTCTGTCTGTGTGTTTGGGTAAATATATTTTTATCACTGCATGTAAATAATCACACCTGCAAACATCATGCAAAACAGTTTATTTCAACTTTGATTTCATTCCCGCTCCTCGAAAATGTATAAATTCCCAGTGAATAAATTAAATGCCTATTTATGGTCAACTTTTGTTACAAACCATACCACAGCTGTTGGTCATTATTGCGGTTTTTTTTTTTTTTTTTTGAGATTATGTTCGATAGTTGTTATTGTGTCACAACAGAAAAATCAAACACAACCTAAATGATTTTTTTTTACAATAAAACATTTAGACATGCATAAAGAACTGTGGGACATAAATCTCTTGTAATTTTGGAGGCATAACAAGGCGCTAGGGATGTCGGAATACTACGTAGCAGTTGAGGATCGGCTTTTTGTGTGGAGATCATCCTCGTAGCCGGGACAATGGCGGCTCATCCTTTCCGAATATCATACCACAAACATCAGCCAACTTTTTTCATATTTGAGTCTTATGTTTTTCGACTTTACTTTGTAATAATCTTTTCAAGATGCGCTTTTGGATTCTTGCACTCTCCTAAATTAATAATTGTTTTTAAATGAAGGACGTGGAATTTATCCTGACATACTGAAAATTTTAACTGATCATATAGATCTATACGTTTTATACACCCTCATGGGATTTTCATAACAACATTTTAATGAAATACAATTACAAACTAGAATTGTTGGTAACTGCAAACATGTAAGGGAAAATATTTCTTAATTCATCGCAAAAAATCCAATAATGGTCATGATTTAGTAATCAATCTAAGCTGATTTGAATAAATCTGTATTGAGCCGATATTTATGTAGACCCAAATCGATGTTGCTACATCAGTAGAAATATATGTGGTCATTAGCCTAACGCCAAATTGTTTTAAACCATAGGTCACATAATCCGATTCTTTCGACTATAAACCATCACACAATCGTCAAGGTAAAAGGTAAAGATATCACCTTAGTAAAACAATTCTTTAAAAAACTAGTAAAATAAAAATTAATACTAAATCAATTACATATTACAGGGTCACTTAAATTATTTACGGATTAGGCGAGGATCATTACATTATCTCATAAGTACCAACTTGACCGAGACTTGACCGATGGTTTTCTCTTGTAGGCATCGTTTAAATTCACTTTTCCCACACAAAAACTTATCATGTTAAACAGGCTATCGAGTTTACACCAACAACCAAGTACAAACATCAATCGAAACTATATTAGCAAGTCAAATTTTATACTCATCTTGATTCCCCATACATTTTCACAGTTAACAGACGTATCAAAACCAATGCTTAAAGGTAGTGTTTTATTATTGTTATTTCTTCGTTGTTATTTCGTTACTAAAATGGTAAATCGTAAGACCAATATAAAAAATTTTAATTGTTTAAATGTTTTTATGACTGAAAACAATTTTTCCTGGAGTTGAAACTATTGCAAACTTATTTTCGGGCAAAAATCTGTACATCAATAGGCAAGTATGTTTCTTTTCCACCTTATTTCTCAACTTGTGTGCATCATAGGAGAAATACCTTTAGAAAGATAGTGTCCTGTAGATGAGCAAAATTCCATTATAAATGACATCGACCCCCGGGATACGCCCAGTAGGCTTTCAAAGTTTCAATCTTAATATACGGGATTTAATTAATTGATTGACTCATTAGACAAATGTGGTAGGCATATGCTAGAAGACAGGAAAAATATAGAATCAAGAATCAAGAACGTTTATTCGTCATAAAACTATACAAATAGCATTGACAAATGGTAAGTTGGTTTCAACATACAACAATCAGTAATTAACATAATTAAAATTAAATCACACCTCTAACTAAAAAGTATTCTTATCTGTTAAAAACTCATGGACGCTGTAATATGCCTTGAGGATCAAAAATGATTTTAATTTGCTCCTGAACCTGTTCACTTCTCTTTCTTTTTTAATATCTGAGGGCAATGCATTGAAAGGCTTAACAATATTGTAAAAAGACTGTTTTTTTTTTTAAAAAAAGTGGTGTTGTGATGAGGTATGGATAAAGTGTAATTTGCATGTCTAAGTCTGTAGAGATCATTATTACGAAATTGAAATAAATGACTATTTTTTATGTAAAAGGAAAGACTTTCATAAATGTACTGTGAGAAAAACGTGAGCAGTTTGTTGTTTGAAAAGACCCCTCTACATGAATCAGTTGATCTCATTGAAAAAATTAATCTGATTGCTTTTTTTTAAGGCGAAATATCATCTTGTTTCGGCTCCCCAAATTACAATGCCATATCTGAGGTGAGGATAAATGCACCCGAAGTAAGCTGTCAGGAGAACACTGACATCAGCAAACATTGATAAATGACGAAGAATAAAAATCCCACTATTAACTTTCAAGTTTCAATCTTAATCTAATGGAAGAAGTTTACTTGATTGATTGAATCATTAGACAGATGTCGTAATAAAACGTTTTCTGTATGTTAGAAAACAGAAAAAGTTGTTTCTGTGGTAAAATGTTTGTTTAAATCATTGGGGCTAAATCAACTGAAAGTTAGTAGCGATCTTTAGTATTCTTAAATCTAAATTTTATACAAAGCCTACCAGATGGATTTTAAGATTAACTTCAAATACATCGCTACAAATACTCCTCTTGATATAATATATTATTATAGGACTCAGACAGTACCCTGCAATAACATCAAGTTATCAAACTGACGATTGTAATACACCTTATGAATAAGAAATTGAGTAGTTCGCGCAATGCATGAGACGGTAGATGCAAACCAGTTAGTAAGATATCAACAGTTGTGAGATCCCATTGCGGCGTTATTGCGGACAAAATCCACATTTAGACATACGGATTTGCAAATGGGCTAAGAACATCATTACTTTAACAGTAGGCCTAGATCACACAATGTGTTTGAACAGGATTAACAAAGTCAGGAACAGTCCCGGAACGGATTAATAGTTTTTTTTAACAAATTTAATTTAAGAAATTAAACTTTCTACATGTATATGAACTTTCATAGGATTTTAGCGAATTTCCCTAAAAGGAATACGCTATTACGGTAGATGCCATGGTAAGACCTAAGCCCGGGACCAGTTTATTTTTTTCATTTTGAGGTCCCTAGAAGCCAAAAACACCATTCGTTCGTTTTTTGAAGGGGACTTCCGATTTTGATGAAATTTGGTATGAAGGTGTAAGACCAAGTCTATTTCCATTAGTTCGCGAACCAGCATTGTCGGGTTATGGGAACGGGGTTTTATGGGGTTTCAAAGGGGTCAAAAATAAGTTTTTCGCATTTTTGGACCTAAATTTAAAAAATTCATCAATTTTAACTAAAACCATTTAAAAGAGCTTAAAAAACAAACAATTTAGTATTTTGAATCTTTAAAATAGCTTAACTGGTTATAGAGAAAATTCAAATCAAGTTTCCTATGTTATTCTGATGGGTAAATATTTAAAAAAAGTTATATATCGTTTATTTATGAACATATCTAAATAATAGTAGGTTTCATTACTAGTCTCGAAAGTGACTCATTGCGGGGAGAGATTGCATTTACGCGCGAGGCGGAGCCGAGCGTGGAAAAGGCATAGAAATATAAACATAGTTTATATTTCTATGGGGAAAGGCTAACTTTTGAGACGAGTATTGAACATTATTTTTCATTACGATATCGAAAAACTTGTAAACAACATGAATATTTTTGTTTGTTCAACTTAGTATCAAGAAAAAACCGAACTCATAACGCTGAGTTTTCGTTCTTATGTCGTGGTACACACGCACCGAAACTAAGCGTTGTGCAACAGCTGATCGGCCTAATGCAACAGCTGATCTGACTGCACCGCAAAATCCCATAACGGTTACTTTCCGTGCACTACATACGCACGGAAAGTAAACGTTATGTAATTTTGCCGTGCAGTAGCGGGAATAACTTATTTTCTTAGCTCATTTTACGTTTAGAAAGTGTACTTTCGTGTGTAGAGTAATGAAAATATTTTTATGAACCTTTACTATAGTCCGTTTTTTTAAAGCTGATCCTTCTAAAGAGAGATGGTGGTGGGGGTTTGTTTATCCTTACTAATATCCCATTGGCTGGAGCCCTTTGGTTTTTTGTTGGTTTTTTGTTGTTTTTGTTTTATTTCACTGTTGCATACCAGCTGGTAATTTTACATCGCAACATATTGTGTATTAGTTTTACAATATTATTGTTAGCAGTTGTTTTTTAATCAGTTTATTTTATAACTGTTACTTTTTAACAAGGAATAGGTTTGGCTTAGAAAAATAACAGCTGACTAGGAGTTGCTGAAAGACATTATACCTTATTTAAAACGTTATTTGAGGAAATATGATACTCGAATATGTTTGTCACGAGTTTAAATGTTTTGTTTACAGTTAAAATTGTTTGTTTACAGTTTAAATCTCTCCCCCACCCCAATATTCTCGTGAAGGATCAGGTTTAAAAACACGGACTATAGGTGGTGAGTAATTAAGATTATATAAAAAACCCACATGGCAGCAAACCTACATGCTAAATCCCATGGTATTCTCATGGAAAATAAGTGTATAATGGAAGCAAGAGATGGAGATAATAAGGTATCTGTTCCTAATCAGCTGATCAGCTGTCTTCTGCATATTTGTCAAATTTTAAATGTTTATGTTTTGTTATTTGTAAACAAATAATTTATTTTGCATGGAAAGCTTTGGATATGCCCTTTTATTACTGTTAAAAAAGTCATTTATTGCAATATAAATAATAATATATAAATTATAAATAAAAATAATTTACTCAGAAATATAATGCCATTAAATATATTATATTTCCTTGTAAAGATTATTAATTATATAAGATAGCCACATAGTTCTTTGATGTTGAAACAATAATTCTTTGGAAATTCGCTGGTATGCAGGTCTGCTGCGACGGGGGGGGGGGGTTATTTCTTCTACAAGGAGTCCCATTGGAAGTAAGAATAAAATCTTAAATATAAACATAAGTCTTCACAAAATCAATCAAGGTCTTTATTAATAGAGAGCAATGCCGCAAACCTGACCTGAAAAGAATGACCCAGTTAAAAATGGCAGGTGATAAAACCTTACAATAAAATCATATTATCGAAAACAAAAACTCCATTTCCCCTATATAATCAACCTTTTTGAAATCAAGATTTTGGCTTATTTCTCAGAATGCAAAGCCCTTTGTGACATCCATTAGGATCATGTGATACATAGTTTTGAAGGGCTTTGCATTCTGATCAATTTGCCGGAAACTCGACCTCATAAGGTCTATTACACTAGGAGTTATCACATAGTCAATGAGTGCCCTTTGAGTGCTTCCCCCGAAGGATTAATTGGGCTGCATTGTGCAAGTGAAGCTAGGCTGCAATAGCTTAGCGCCCTGGATTTAGCTTTTTAAAGAGAGATCATAACTTTTTGTTTTAGTTTAGTTTTAAATGTTTTGACGCAGGTGCTATGCACCGTAGAGAATGTTTTATATTTTTCAGAAGTTGGTGTAGCCTATGGTATATATATACTGGGAGTTATGAGTTATTGCACTTTTTATTTTCGGCAGTAGGATTTAAATGTTAAGACTCATAATATACGTTTATTTACTCGAACATGTTTACAAGTCCGCGTTTGAGGCATTGATATCTATTAATGAAGACCTTTCATCAAAATGTACATGTTGTTATTGGTGGATAAGGAGACCCCGGCCGAACCGTTGAGCACGTCTGCATCTAATGGGCATTTTGCGGAGGCCCCCGGAAGGATAGGATATTAAAGGAAGAAAAAGGGTGAGGCACGGGACAGACTGTCCACTCATGTTCCAGCTAGGGGTTTCTATGCCCGTCGCACTCCTCTCCCCCTGCTGTCTTGAACATATGTTCCAGCAAGGAGTTTCCATGCCCATAGCATTTCTACTCACCCCCTGCCGTCTACACATATTCCAGCTAGGGATTAACCATGCAGTTTGCAGTAACCCCCCACTGTCTTGAACATGAATGAGGTTTGAAGGAAGGGGAATTGTCATAGTGGACAGCCAAAAGACTTAACACAGTGTTATGACAACTTCGTTTGCTGTTCCCAATGTCAACTTCGCAACTAGTATAAACCAGTTTTAAAGTTGTCCTGGGACAAAATGTACATGTTAACCTATGCTTACATTCTAGATTTTATGGGGATTTTATTTACTCAATATGGGCCGAACCCCTGGAGAGTTTAGAGGTAAAAAGCACGGAGAAGAGATCGTTTCGTTACCCCACTTATTTAGAAAACAAGGTTAAAAAATAAGCAAAAAACAATAAGCTTCTCTGTGGTAAAAGTATTGAACATGTCTGAAAAAGTACATTTATATGGCTTATATACATGGAAAAAGTTTCATTACACACTGGTTCAAAAAATGTTAAGCCATTCCGGTATTTTTAAAACCCCGGTACCGGGTGTCTCACGACGAAGTTTAAACTTCTGATTTTGTATTACTCGCCAAATAATACACTGACCCTTTTGAAACTATACACAATTTAAAAAGTAGGTTTCGTAAAAACAATAGTGGCACATTAAAATTTACTTCCTATAAAAATTACTATCTCGAACTTATTTGTTTTCTAAGTTGGGGCTTTAAAGCTCATTGTTGAACATGTTCCATTGAATAATGTTGCTTGAGCCATAAATACTGTACAAATCAATAGCACTTTTGTCACTGTTTAAAAAAAATCTTATTATTTACAGTTATGTTTTTACATGGTTATAGAGATGAAATTTTCTATTGTGTATTTTTAAAACCTACTTTATTTTTCTTGTAGATTTTCAAAATGAACTTTGCATAAATGGGCAGGTAATAGAAGATCAAACGGTCCAAGTCAAGTCAATATTACGAATTATTGGGAAATATTACTGATTTTATCGGTTCGGATTACTCAATCGGTTATAATACATACTATGTCACGCTCTCTTGGGTGACCAAACATTCACAGTTTGTAACAAACTTATTTTTGGATTTGGAAATTATGAAACTTTTCAGTTGCCTTAAATTGCAGTGCACCAACAAAATTATTATTATTATTATTTTAAATTTTCGTAAGAGTTTTCCACAACTGAACTTTAAATCAACTACAGCTTACAACTAATAATTAATTTTGGACTACAGAATAATTAATCGTAAAATATGGTTTATTTTTTTATACCTGATTTTCCATACGATTTAACGTTGACATCTTTCTGGATTAGTTTAACTGAGTTGAAGAAAAAATTCCTTCGTGTAATTCTTGTAACTAAAGGAAGAGGGATTGTTAGTAATGTTGTTGGAAGGAGGTATAGTGACGGAGCACTCTTCGATCCGTACGCAGGTCTTTTATGTACTTGAGCATAATTTTTAGTCACATCTTTAGAAACAAAATAGTAAAAATATGTATAATATACTCATGTCTTTGTTAATATGAAAACGAGTTCTTCGTACAGCTTTATAGTAAAGTTAAGTTTCATACTTAAACCTAATACCATTGAATAAATTCTAGAGTTCAATAATATTCTTAACTACGCTGCAAGAATTATCGAGCATGCGAGCAACATCAAAAATGATCAATTCACACCTCAAGTAGTAAAATATCGAAATACGATTACAGTGACCACCATCATCTTTCCCTATCATTGAATAATTCATCCTCACCCAAAGTCTGATATTCTGAATATTATGTGACCAATATACAGTAGAAAGTCTTGCAAATTGTAATTCGACAAAATAAATATTATAGTGTAAAATTATCCGTCGTATTGAATCATAATAGTTTTAGTTCAAAATAATGTTCCTACAACATCATATCATGTTCCAATATAATGTTTCAGATATTCTCATGTTTCTACAAAGGTATCAGATATTACTACTAGAATATTATATCATTGTTGGTTCG
The DNA here is from genome assembly GCA_030545055.2 of Neoaliturus tenellus. Classification (NCBI taxonomy): domain Eukaryota; kingdom Metazoa; phylum Arthropoda; class Insecta; order Hemiptera; family Cicadellidae; genus Neoaliturus; species Neoaliturus tenellus. The sequence continues at coordinate 86,874,561 of CM061531.1, read as the reverse complement.
TAGAATATTGTTAAATATTGTTGAATAATTAATATTTGTTGTTATATTTGATATTGAACTTTATTGCTACTGTTATGAGTTTTATTTGATTAATTTATTTGTTATTGATTCATTCGGTACTTATCATTGTTTAATGCTATGTAACTTAGTTATTATTATAATATTTAAATAGCTTCCATCTTGCATGTACTATATGTAAATTGGCTGCTTGCCGTTGGTAAAATAAAATAAAATCATAAAAGATCAAATAATTTATCAAAGTCACAACGTGGATGTTTTTGATGACCTAGGGCCCTGTTTCACAGGACGTGTATTACACAGGACTGCGGAGAAAAAAAAATAAAGAAAGAAGGGGTGTTTCATGCCTTTGATGTTTCAAAATGCCGCTTTTGATTCAGGCAAGTGACGTAATCCATCTGATGTCCATAAGAGTAACATGCAACATCTGTTTTTTGTAATCAGAGTAGTGACGTATTAATTAAGTAGGCCTACATCGTTTTACCAAATTTAACCAGCTAATGAGATAGTACTTGTATATTACATCTCAACAGCTTTCCCCAGTCCTGGTGTTACAGGTAACTTCCCTGTATTATCGGGTAAAGTTATAATCATGTGTTTCATACAATTTTACAACTGAAAATCAATTTCAACTGTCATTGATAGGACCCTCTGTTTGCAATTTATTTATTTTTGTACATCTCAGGTGAGAGACGAATGTAACGATGCGATATTTAGGGGAAGATTTAAATTTCTGATCATGCGTGGACCAAGCTATTCTTCAAGTAATCAAGTACCGTTTCTTTTGAAATTTATTTTAATTTACATATACATATTGACATTCACATGTGATCTTTGCTACGGTTAATCTTAAATATTCAACCATAGTTCTAGCTTAGAAATTTTAATATGTATCATAAAAACTTTTCAATCTGTTTTTATATAACAACAAGATGCATGTCAGCGGTGTACGTACCGAATTCGAGCAGGGCGAGCGCTGATGTATGTCTTAAGAAATCTTACAGGAGCTTAAAAGTACTTTCCTTTCGCCTAGATGTAATTTTTCTCTACTGTGTAAATTTAGTTGAGGATGCACTACAGGAAAGGACAAGGAGTTACAGTATACAAACAAATTGTACTATACAGTTGATTTACCGATTTAAACATTTTAACTATGTAGTTTATGAATAAAAAAGTGACATGCTTGAAAAAAACTGATATAACATGATTTATTAACCATAAAGAATGTGATGAAAAAGTATTAAGTCGTGAAACATATGGTACATTATATGGTCGCCTAAGGATAATGTCAGCTTCCCTGTACACTGTAAATCCGCTTATATGTAAGGAGATGCTGCTGATAATCTTATTCATAATATTTATGAAGCTTGTGTGCATGGCGTTATATCCATCCAGTCTACACACAGCCTTAGGAAATTTTAGCACTTATGAAAAAAGGGACGGGGGGTAAAACCGTGAAGGGTTTCGTATTTAAGATTTTGTACGAGTCGACGTGAAGATAACAGAATTGAGATAGACATATCTATCTAACCTTACCTAACCCAACCCACAGATTAAACCGCATGTAAAATGGATGGACTATATGAGGTATAATTTTTAGGTTGAATTCTGACTTTAAAATTTACGAGAAAACCATGAGGAGCAAATGGAAACGTTTTAGTTTACTTCTAAAAATAATTATGTAATAGTAATTTACATAGATGTTAATAGATAATTAATAGATGTTAATTTTGAGGGCTTTATTAGTATGGAGGTCCTTCTTTGATTGTTGTCATAACATTAATTTAACATGCAAATCATATGGAAAAATGGCATTTTTACGTAATTACTATAAAACCACAAGAGATAGAATAATAGTGTAAATTACAAAGTTGCTCAGTTCAACGACAGCTTTAAGATGATATACAATATGACATATGTTTACATTTAAAATTTTTGAGTTTTATTTAAGTTAATATTTTCAAAATTATTAAATTTTGGAAATTTTAGTTTTTTAATAAATGTGGTCTTGTGACATATCATTGCAAAGCTTAGCTTATTTCAAATAAGTATATTGAATCAGAAGTCATTTATGACAAATAATACAAGAATTACAGGGTATTCCGTAAATGTTGATTTTTCTTACAAAAATGGCCGCCATTTTGAAACGGAAAAAGATAAACTCATTCTGTTTTTACCAAAATGCTCCTTTCACTAATACGTTTAAAGTTATGTAAAAAAATCTGCATGCTTATTTAAGAAAATTTTGAGATTCGAACCCGTGACCTCCAGTTTTGGAACACCCTGTATACTGGCATTGATAAAAATATTTTTATTGGAAAGCCCATATGTGATTTAGTGGGAAAAAACTTGATTTCATGATTTTATCTCAAACCGTTCTCCTGCTATAAATAGTGGACGGGTGGTCTAAATCACCCTGTATACATAATTTACATGCAAACAAGATTCACGCGCCCCTTACGAAGAATTGAATGGGTAAACAGCTAGTAGACATATAATTTCGAAAGTTATGTAAATAACAACGATAGAAAATTATTTTACTATAAACGTACAGCTTAAGAATTCCTTTGTATGCAATTTTTATTTTTATTTGCTTATTAATGATTCCTATTTCCATTTTTCTTAATTCCATTTTCCCCATAAAAAATTTACTACGAATGAGAGAAACTAACCCAAATTGTATTACTTTGTGATGGTAATAAAAAAATATGTACTTCAAAATATCCATCCGATAATGTTGCCCAATGAGGTCACAGAAATTACGTGAGAACGTTTCCAAAATAATTACCACCCCCAAAGCAATCAACCCTTTCTTTATGAGGAACAAATTGCTAAACCTTTCCCTTTGTTTCAGTCAAATAACAACTGGGTCCTAAATTGTACATTTAGATCTACATTCCTCTTGTGTATTATGATTAATTTCTTATGATTAAATAGGGAATTTCTTTCTCAATATTTATTCTATTCATAATTATTAAGTTCTGTTAATAGCAACACTCTCCAATCGTATGGAGATATAAATTTTCTAGGAATAAAATACATCTTACGCAGGGAAATTTATAAAAAAAAACAACAAAACTTAAAAACAGTTCAAAAAATTTATCGTTTATGTTTAGTGGGAAGTAGTAAACGTGGAAATAATGTTTACCGAAATCGGACCATAGAAATTTGATTAAAAAAGGTTCCAAAAATCTATCGTGAATGTTTAGAGAGACGTTGTTAACGTGGAATCCTTGTTAGCCGAAATCGGACTATAGAAAGTTGGTGAAAAACGTAACGTTCTGGGTGGCATATTAAGTCCCTCTTCACATCTTAGGGTCGTCAAAACGACATTTCGAGCATACGTAACTCGTTATAGCCTACAGTCAGAAGAAAATAGTAAGCACTGGTCGATATACGTATCAAATCACAAGAAAATATGAAAACAAATTCAGAATTTTTCTGTGCTTTTAATAGACCCGTTTCAACTTTATCAAGAAGTTGAAATACCTTGTACACTCTTATATCATAGCATACTATACCTTTTGATCTACAAATATGTGATTTATAACGACGGGACTGACTATTTTGTCGTTCAATTAATAATAGACATTAATAAAGTATAGCATGGATAAATAACTGAAGAATTATCAACATTAATTTTATTTAATTGGTCATAACTGTTACTATAATATCTTTTCCTAAAATATGGATAGTCTGTTGTGAAACATAAATTTAATATGCTATCTAAAACGATAGACCAAAGAACTATCCGTTGATGACATGAGATGCTATTTGGCGGAAGGAGACAAAAAAGGAAGACCGAACCTTTGTGGCCGAGAAACATTAGGATATTACATTTTTAAATAGAAAACTCAACGCCCTGAAAATCGTAGTTGGGGTGATAATATAATTTAGAATCGTTATGTTTGATTATTTATCCATTTAAGTCCTGACTTTAAAATAATCGGTCGTTTATTACCACATTCATTACATTAATTTACTGTATTCATTTATTACATAATGTACATTTACTATCTATGTAGTTTACTGTAGAAGATATGAGGAATAAAACATACATAAATCAAGGGTTTTAATACTTTCATTTGTCGAACATAAAATGGACATACCTGTTAATTTTAAATCATATTATTTTGATACCAATGGTACTAAAAAAGTACTACGAATAGCAAAAACGTCAATAAGAAAACTAAAACAGTTCTCTTATAAATTAAATTTTAAGCTTAGATTAAAACTTTGTTTAAAGATGTTCTCATTTATGTTTTCATATTTTAGGCCTTTATCTCATTACAAAGAAAAACGTCGTGTTTACGTCACCTATTAAGATTAATTAATTAGTGATTCTAGAAACGTGGAGATTCTAATACAATGACTGAAAGGACGGCTAGAAATGGCTTACTTTCCTCAATCTTCGTTCGAGGAAGTTTGTTCTAAATTGGTATATATTTGGGACTTATACGAAATATTTGAATCTACTTTAGTACATTGAAATCGGGATTTAGAATCTATAAAATATGTACTAACATCGATAATGCAAGTATTCAACCAATCAGACTAGATACAAATTAAAAAATTTCCAGTAAATATTTTCTAGGCCAGAAAACCATGACTACTTGGTCAATAATGAAAACAAAACTAAATTAGCTGGATTAAAATTGTGTAAATGTCACCAATACTTAACTATCCTTCAATAAATGGTGTTATAGACGAAAATAAAGGATAAAAAATGCTTGTTGTATTAGGAGCGTTAATTCCGTCAGTGGCTGACGTTTATTAAGTTCTTAGCCTCAAAATACACGTCAATACCAAGCGATATTGGGGAGGATAATAATATAAAACGTGTGCTGAATAACACGTTGGGTTGATATCTAAGAAACGATTTAAAGAAGTCGCATTTTATATTATATAGCGAATGAATTACCTAGCCAGCATAAAAATATAAATAGCATTGTAGTTAAATGGTAACTAAAACACCGTTATTGACACTCTTGCATATAGCGAGTGAATTGTCGATGGTAATATTGAACATAAATTTATTTTACATGTGAATAATAGAGATTAATAAAAAATATTATATTAAACTTATAACAATGACACTAGGCTAAAAATATTTGCCCATAATTAAGAAATAACATTGATACCAAATCTACTAGCTGAAATTGACTATAAAATTTAGAGCAAATGGTGGCTATTTCGAAGAAAATCTAACCTTTTTTTCAATCTTAAGCACATGATATTTGGTATAGCGCACGTCATTACGGTTTTCTATATGACTTTCCCCTAGTGACGTCCCATAGAGTAAGACTTAGTAAAAACGCCATTAGCTTATGTAACAACATACATATGGAACTGTTTTTACCTGAGCTATGTGCCACAATCCCAACATCGAAAGCTCAAGTATATCGGGAGTTGTTGCATTTTAGTCCATTTAGTAGGGGGATCCCGTGGGTCAATTATTTACCAGAGTAGCACCCTACTTATGTTGTTCCTTGGGTCAAGTAATAAAAAAAACAACTTGGATGCTTGACCATAAAAGTGGTACTTTTCGGAAAACGACGCCATCTTGGATTTTTTTTATTATTAGGATTTTTTATAATTTATATACATTTTAAAAACTAACTTTCGTCTCTTATTTGTATATGTTTTTTGGGTTCTATACTTTTTTTCAAATACGTAACCATCAATGGGTCATCATGTGATTTTGTTAATTAATTTATTCAACACCCTGACAATTTATTTTACAGACAGAACATTTCGAGGCTTATAATAGTTGTATATTAGAGACGAAAAACTCAATAATTGTAAATTTTAATGGAGACCATTCAAACAGTACTTGGTCTAGTGAAGTTTACTTTGAGGTGTTCAAATACTCCTTAATAAAAAGCTACTGGGTTTAGTTAAACGATTTTCCATTTAATTATTATTTACTTTAAACGTATTCATTTTATTTTGATGACAAGTTAATCCCGTTTTAAAAGGTTTGGGTCAAGGTGGCATAAAGGTGTGTGTTTCCAGCATCAGTGCCAGCGGTGGTCCGGATATAGGCGATTTCCACCATCTGCCCTCTACCGCACGGTCTTGGCGGACATCCCGAGTGAAGCGGTGTTTCACGTTAAGGATGGTAGCACCATCATAGGGAAGAATACATATCACCAGCCAACATCGTATACTGTGGTATGTGCTACGAGAGTGACGTCCTACGAGAACTAGTTCGCCAGTACGGCACTAGGAATCAAGTGTTGTACACCCTGGCCCAGCCTCCGAGCCACGTTCAAAGTGCTGGATGCAAGAGTGAACCCTAGTCCAGCTTTTCGTCCTGGCCCGAACGGTCTCGGACCTAGAAATCAGGCTAGCCAAAAATCGTAATTTTCGTTTCAAAGTGACATTTTTGAATAACTTGAGTGATTGAGTGTACCTTAAAAGATTTGTTGTGACTTGATTTTCTATACAAATATAAAGCAAAGCTTTTCTTTAGAGATTTTAAAAGAGTATAAGAGAAAACTTTCAGATTTATAATACGTATATTTATCGTCTTTGGAACTTCTCAAGCGAAAACTAAATCCTATGTTACACCATTTTAATATAACTTAGTTATATACATGACTAGCTGTTGCCCGTCACGGCTTCGCCCGTGATTGAATTTATTCTATAGGTAATAAAATCTTTTTAAAGAGCAACGAAATCTACTTTTTTAATAATGACATTGAAACAATGAAGTAGTGTGAGTGGAGCTCTGAAGGAATTTCGCAAAACCTATTCTTTGTGAGAAAAGGTCTCTTAAATATAAATGGCCCTGACAACCTATGAGCAAATAGGAACGACCATGTCAAATTTCAACCCCATAGGCTCTACAGTCATATTGAAGTCATGTGGGGCGGAGCCATAAAGAACATAAAACACAAAATTTGCAAAACTGTTTTTTAGTGAATACCTTAGCAAAACGGAACGTTTACGTAAAATTTAGACCCGTAGGATCTAAGTTTTGAGAATTTGTAGGGAGGAGCCCTAAAGGAAATTTGCTAAATTGTTTCTTATTGATCACCTATGAGCGAAGAGGAACGTCCATGTCAAATTTAGAAAACGTTGATTAACGCCATTGATTAACTTTGAAGTCAGGTGGGGTGGAGCCCTAGAGAACTTCAAAAACTATATTTACAAAACCATTTCGTAGTGATCACCTGTTAGCAAAACGGAACATCCACGTTAAATCTATACTCCCTAGAATCTATGGTAATCATGAGGTTCTATGGGGTGGAGACCTAAAGGAAATTTGCAAAATTATTTCTTATGAGCAAAGAGGAACGTCCAATTCAAATGTAAACCCCGGAGGCCCAATAGTAATTTTGAAGTCCTGTGGGGCAGAGCCCTAAAGAACTTCGAAAACTATATTTGCAAAACCGTTTCCTATGAAGCACCCATGAGCAAAAAGAAACGTCCATCTCAAACATCGACCCCGGAGGCCCTAAAGTAATTTTGAAGTCCTGTGGGGCGGAGCCCTAAAGCACTTCAAAATCTATATTTGCAAAATAGTTTCTTAATAAATATCTATAAGCAAAGAGAATCGTCCATGGCAAATTTCAACTCGTAGTATACAGTAATCGTGAGCTTGTTTGGGGCGGAGCCCTAAAGGGGATGTTTAAAGCATTTTTTTTTTTTTAGCACTTAAGAAAAAAGTGATCTCTCCAAATTTCAACAGTGCAGGTTTCCTACTTTGTATTAAAAATTGCGGATACCGTTATATTGAAATTTTGAAGGCCTGTGGGGTGGAGCCCTGAAGGAATTTTGTTAAATCATTTCTTAGTGAGCACCTAAGAGGCAAGACGAACCTGTGTTTAAAGTTTCAAGTAAATACGTTTGGTAGTTCCTGAGATTTCATGATGAGTCAGTCAGTAATCACTCCCCGTCAGGTTTAGCTTGGACGCTAAGCTCACTCGCCGCAACTATCCTCTTTTTTTATTACCAATCTTCCCTCAATAATTTGAATGAGAATGTAAACAGCTGTTTACAAAATTAATATTCCTTAATGTAATCATATGTTCCAATACAAAAATTTTGCTTCCATAAGAATAACATGGTAACTTTGAAGACGTGTGGGGCGGAGCCCTGAAGGAATTTCGCAAAATCGTTTCTTAGTGAGCACCTAGGAGGCAAGACGAACCTATGTTCAAAGTTTCAAGTAAATCCGTTCGGTAGTTCCTGAGATTTCGTGATGAGTCAGTGAGTGGGATTTCGCTTATATATATATAGATATATGTAAATGTGTCGGGTAAATAATTGTTAACCAAACAGTGATTTATTCATAGTTGAACACAAATAGACGTAATATTGGGTTACGTTAGTAATTCTATTGCCTCCGGTGCACATGGTGGAATCGGAATGTAGGTCAACGAACAATGGAATGGTTTTGCGGTACATACCGGCCACTTTAACCAGTTCAATTGTGGATACCTACATTGATACCGTACAGGTATAAATTGATTTTAACCGAAATTCTTTGTCGTAAGATATTAGTCATAGTAAATTAAACATTATTCAGGCACCGGCAACAACATAATGGAATAATATAAGAAGAACCAGCCCACCATTCAGGAACACTAGGGACACTCCCTGTGGAAGCCCAATTTCAGTTTGCAAAAAGACGTACAACTAACTAGGCACTTATTAATTAAAGGTGAGTATAAGTCTTATTGCCGCACATAAAGTTACTGAGAAAATTCATTTAGTGACGGTATCAGTTGTCAGTTAGGCTACGGCCACACATGGCGACTTAGTCGCGGCGACACAAACGCCGCGACAAAGAAAAAAGTGTGATACATTGCACGTCGCTGGTCGCCTTGTGTATCCGCCTTAATTTGATTCAATGTGTCACACTTTTTTTCTTTGTCGCGGCGTTTGTGTCGCGGCGACTAAGTCGCCATGTGTGGCTGTAGCCTTAAACAACATCGAACTGTTATAACTGTTTAGCCTTCCTTTGCCATTACACTGTGTACTATAACAACAATCTTTAAATTAAAGTTGTAGGCTACAATAGTGATTATTTGGATTAAATTTGTTCAAAACATACACTTCCAAGCCAAAAAACCGGTCAATTGATCTTTAACTATTAGTATGAAGGCCCGAAAACAATGCCATGCAGCCTATCCCACCCACCAACCGACACTTGAATACATTCATTCTACCTTATCCTGGAACTGGCATGATGTGGAGCATATTGTCTGTTGAAAATATTGGTATTTGATATTACACAGGGTTGATAGGGAAAAACACAATTGAAAACAATATATATATTTAATCACACTATTCATTGATTAAGTTAATACATTAAACCAATAACTACAAGCCAATTGCTATTTATAATGAATGGAAATTGACTTTCATTGAAGTCAACTTATGCATATTTATATCAAAGGACGACTATTAAAAGATGTTTCAATTAAAGTTTTCAGTATGTAAAATACGGTCTTCCGATAAGGATTGATAAGGTAAACTGAACAAATGTACGGTTTTCATCTTTAAGTCTTTAACATTTTACCTGTTTGATTGTTTTTTTTTTTTTTTTTTTTTTTTGTCATGCGCAGAAGTTCAGTAGTCTGTCTAAGGCACTTCTGGGGCTACACTGGAGCGTTTAGCTGGCTTCATCTTGCTCGGAGGTTATGTTTAAATATGAACTAATAAAAATGCCAGCCAGTGGGTGGCTTGAATACCAAATAACATTATTGACTCTTGGATAGAGCATTACCCTTATTCCATAAGAATTACATGTACGCTTTAACAGCCTGTAGGGTGTAGTACTTGGTAAAAATTAATTTATGTTACTTCGTTCAAAGTGGACGGTAAATGACAGAAAAAATAATATAATACAAGGTTTCTAGCTTCAAAACTTTAAAAAATTTTCCAGGTTATTCAGCAAGCCAAAATAAACAAAAAGTTCAAAGAAACATATGACCTAAAATGCTTCCTTAAGAAGCTAGCCGACATTTTGTTTTTACGCTTAAAAGTTTTTATTTCCATAACGGGTAGTTGTATTGAGTTCATATTTGGCATGTACCTTTATCACACCAATGCTCACTTGCGGGGAAAAATTATTTTTCCCCGAACTGTAATTAAAAAATGGCGGTGATAGTTGTGATTTTTCTGAAAACCGCAAAAACTCTGTCATGTGTTGTCAGTTCTTAACAAACGTTGTATCATTGTTTAGATAATTTATTTTTTCAAATAGTTTGTGCAATTTTTATAAAATATACAGTTTTTTTTAGATATTTGAGTAAAAAAAATTTGAATGCCCGCCATTTAAAAAAAATACACATCTAGAATACATATTTTTCCCTCAAAATGAACTTTAGTGTGATGAAAATACATGCCAAATATGAACTCAATACAACAACCCATTACAGAAATAAAAATTATTAAGTGTAAAAACGAAATGGCGGCTAGCGGCTTAACGAAGCATTTAAGGACATAAGGTTATAAGAACTTTTTTGTTTATTTTGGCTCTAGAAAGCTCCTGTATAGTTAATTATTAATGTAATTTCTGTAACCTCAAAACTAGATTCCTCGCAAAATATATTAACCTGCCTACTTCAAGTATTCTAAAAATAGAGTCTTTACTTTAAAATATCCATTTCAAACTAATCAAGACTAGAACAAAAGACAATAGGTAAATATTTTCAAACTGCAATACAAACCGAATTATCATTTGATTTGTAATTATAAGAAGTATTTTGGTTGTGAAACATTCCTTACTGACAAATTGTCCTTGGAAGTTCTATAGATTTAATTACCAGTTTCATCAAAGAGATTTTCGAACTCATTGTGAAGTTTGCATCATTGAATTGTATTGTTCTCATTAATAAAAATTAGAAACTTTAATGGTTTTGTGTCTTTTCTCCCTCCATTATATGCATTATTACCAGACAATGTATTATTTGATAGAAGAAATAAATTTTGGTGTAATTGTCTACTTGATATAAAGAAACTGCAGCTTTTTTAATAAGAAATAAAGTTAAGCAATAGTAATAAATAAACATGAGAGTAATTTCTGTGTTTTACATTAAAGTACATTTGGAGTTGATATGAAAGGCACTTCATTTTATCAGTTTCCAAAGTAGCCATTGTCTCCTAAAAGTAACAAATCAAACAGCTTTATCAAACAGCCCATCCAACAAACTATTAATCAACAAAGAAAGTGATTAAAATCTGACAGAGAACATTAAAGCTTTGTGCATTTGAAAGGCCCAAGGGAGCTGCGGCCAGGCAACATCATGTGATTGAAGTTGAAACCTTCGACCAGTAACACCTGATCCTCTTTGGTAGGAAAACATTTAAATATAAATATTTCGGGTTAAATAAATTAAAGTGTTGTATTTCGCAATAATGATTTGTTGTAAAGGTATAAAAATTTGTTGTTTTAACTGGTTGCAAATTGGGTCTATTAGATAGTTTTTGGACAGTAAATATTTTCAGTACTTTTCCCGTACAACCTATGATTGTCGTTTTTGGCATTCGACTCATTTTATACCTTTGTAATATTCTTCAAACCATTAAAATATCTTACTCTTGGTTTATAAATACATTTTGCCTTAAAAATACGACCGTTATGTTCTGTGTTGCACGACTTTTTTTTTTCTGAGATCATTGATAAAACTAAGTAGTTTATTGTGAATTAGTCAGTCATCCAGAGAATGATTTATGACAGTTAAAATATGATGTAATAAATTAATTAATCTTATATGTTAAAAAAATCCTAACTTTAAAATAAAAAATCAATTAGAATTCAACAGACATTTAAAATTCTAATGATAATTGAAGCCTCCGGTAAATTTAGCATAGTCTACTAAAATTTAAAAAATTACTTATTTAAATAATTATGTTATTTAAATAAACTACGTCATTAACACGGCATATGCTCATAATAAAATTCAAAGTGTTTATTATTCATTCTTTAATAAGTTTTTTTTTAGTTCTGTGAGATTTCCCAACGTAACCACACACTTCCACGGGCCTCTTCACCGCCACTTTGATGCCACGTTCACGTGGTTTAAGTAGCGAAGATAATGGTTTTCATAAATGTTTAGATACTGTTACTTTTATTGCTCAGTGTTCCTTAACAGAAGCTGTGTACGACTCTGCATATCTGTCAATCTCTGGCTCAATTTCAGCGAAACGGTTCCTAATTCTCAGTTGGAGATGCTGCAGCCGATTTAAGAAGGCTGGCTATCTCCGATGTATCTCCGGTCTCCTTCGTGCAGCATCACACAACTGTCGCACATCACCTGTCTATGAAACATGGCAGTACACATGAATGCTTTAGGGAAGTGATTCGGAATGGAAACTGGAACAGCCTCACAAGGGGACACAGTTCTGACATTCGTTATTGGATGCAAGTGCCTCAATAATACAAATGTCACGTATTATAGGTGCTCGTTGCATCGGCTAAAGGATTTGGTTTTGAATTACCCTATTAAGAAAATTAACAATTCAAATTTATTTGTTATTTATTAAACTTAACATAAATGTATCAAAATTAAATAAATTACTGTAGTGTTGGTATATACCATTATAGTGCCAAACTGCTTACAAAATTTGTGATTTTAAAAATGCACTGTTCTAAATAGTCATCATAGCTATATAATTCAAGTCGTTACTGACTGTTTTTAATTGTTTCGAAGTAATACGAAAGGTAAGTGTATCAGAGAGTGTATCAGAGATCAAGAGACTGTCACATGAGGTGAAAGCCTTCCCTGAGGAAATCATCTGAAAGAAGATAACTTTAGGTTTGTTTCAGTGTTTTTCTTTACCAATCTAAGAGATAAATACACTGATATAAACTTATCGGCGGTTCTAGGACTTTTTGAAAGAAATCAATCAATTAGACGGTTAATGTTTTCAGCAGCATAAAGTTGTTTAACACGCAAAACATTCATAAATAAAATAATCCCATTGAATGTTTTTTTTTGTTTAATTAAAATAAAAACGTTATAAGCACATTAATTTGTTTTAAAATGTAACTTTAGATCTTGCACAATTGACATGTGAAATAAACAAACCTGTGATAAAACAACGACAGATTCCCAAAACTCCCCAGGCCAAAGACACATTGCAGTCATTTATTTATTGTACACGGCATACGTCATTTTCCATAAAAATATACAATTCAAGATGGATACAATGTGAGATTCTTGTTTAGTCTAAGTGATGCATTAAGTATCAAAAGTGCAAAAGTCAATGTGCAACACAAACTACAACGATAATAATACTATAAACACCATGAGAATTATTCTACAAAAAGATCAGCTCATAGAATAATACAGAATCCCTGGTATGGGATGACGAACATGGAGTTTGTGGTGATGACGAACATAACAAAAACAATTTTTACTCGTACAACCAATAATGTGTTTAAAATCTGAATTAAGCGAAATGCCAGAGAGTGGAAGTCTCGTGGCCAAATAAAATGATCGGCTCTTTGATAGTAAGAAAAAAGTGAAAAAATTATGGTGAAAAATGAAAAGTTACACATTTTTAACAAGTCAATACAGTGTCCGTGAACGATCCCTTAAAGTATTACATCATTCATAAATATCATTGAAAAGCAAACGTATATATGTTACATTACAGGATAGGTTTTCTCTTGCGAAACAACAAAGGCCGACCGGATAAGAACGTCTCTATTAATGTTTTTTTTTTGTATAGAAAACATTTTTATTGTTGCTAAGATAGACTGACATAAATTAAATATGCGGGTTTTATATTTATTGTTTAATATTTTTACATTATTCAAAAATGTCAAGGAAGCGTAAATTATGCATATTACCCACATTTGTTTGCCGCCTTAGGGAAATTAGAATTTTGTAAACCCAATACGAAATTCTAAAAAAAAATCTAGACCGTTTATACAATTTTGAATGTACCTTTACTAGATAGGGGTCAAACTATATTTGTTTATAAAACCACCAAGGTAGTAATCCTACTTACTCAACTTCATATATACAGGGTGATTGGTAGTAAGTGTCAAAATATTTTATGCGTTATCATGCTTGTATAATGCAACTAAAATGCGCAATTAAGGTAGTTACTTCTCGCTCCTACTTCCTGTAACAGTCATTTTTATTTTTTCCCCTAAATCGCTTGACATTCTTTATAAAAATTTCGTTTTTCTGGCCTTTTACCAAACTTATTTCCACTTTTCGTGGTATTTTCAAAAAGTACACAAATTGTCTATAACAAAAGTGCAGTTCGTTCCAATTAAGATATCTTAAAGTTGTAAAATCTACTTGAAAACAAATATTTATAAAATTAAGAAAAAGGACACTAACTTGCTGAAGTTATTTTCGTCTAGCTACGAACTGTATAATATCACAAAAATTTCCTCGCATTCTAAGCTTTAAAATCTTGATGAAAAATCTATTCGTCAAGCTAAAAACTGTTAAATATCACAAAAATTTCCCCACATAGTTTTAAAATTACATACTATAAGTGACGTCTCCTATTTACCTAAGGGACAAGAATCGGCGTTAAACATAATTATTGACCGGTTTTACATGAAATAATTAATTATGATTGTTAGAAATTCTACACAATACTGGGTGCCAAGTAGATTGTGTACCAAGTTTCAAAACTGTGACCTTCGCCGTTTAAAATATGGACGTTTTTCACATTATGCATATAGATAGGCGGAAAACTAAAGCGAAATGGTACATTTTAGGAAATATTGTGTTTGTTTTTTTTTCGATAAAATCACTAAACGTGGGGTTTTAAGAGCATTTCCGAGCACACTGTAGTTTGTGTTGTTGGTATAAGTGATAGAGTCGCTTGCACGAGGAACGTGAATTCTCCTGACATTTATTGCGTTCTTGGCCTCTAAGTGGAAGGTCAATACGAGTCCTACATACATGTGATATTCGGCATTAGTATAACACTGCTGCTGTATAGTGTCCATCGTGAAAAAATATAGTCGATTATTCTCATGCACGTAATCCTTTTCATTGCTTAGACAGCACACAAATTACAGTATGTTAGAAAAGTTGTTTTCAAAATGTTAAGTTTAAGGGGAATAGTACGCATGCTGCTACTTTATTTGTTTAATGCATATTTATAATATTTACAGGTTTTCTCTGTTTCCCTTCTATAACGGCATTGAGTATAAAATTGTAAACATATAACAAATACATAATTCATAAAGAAATATAATACAGAAGTATCCCTAGACTTCAACAAATATATTTTACCATTAAATACTTGTTATTTATTTATCAAATTTTAATAATGGTTAACAAATTATCTATGACACACAAAAACCCCTAGAGATCTTTTGCACTTATACATTGAGTCCTTCAAAGTTGTTGCTGAAGTGAAATGCAAATTAAATTAAGTAAAAATATTTCAATCAATAAAAAGTCACAAACAAACTCCGTTTACAAAAATAACACTAATGATATGGCAAAAAGTTCCAAAATCATTCATTGGGGATGTAGATTGCATAATTGAGTGGCCTGAAGAAATTTTACATCTGAGAATTGGCACCTCGGACCATATTGTATATACTAATAAAGAGTACAAAGGTCTAGGTCTGTTTATTACTAAGAGGGAAGTCTGGCTGCAATACACGAATGCTAGTCAAAATTTGTTGTTTATAGAAACTGGATATTATGACAGCAAAACAACAAACTTTAAATAGGAAATAAAATATCGTTCAAATAAAGTTGACTAAAAACATCATGACGAAGATGTGAGGAAATAAAACATAAAGAATTGATATTCAAAATATACGGAAAAATCTGCGATACAAGAGAGTTTCAAGCTTGCTGCATTTTGCCCCATTAAGGGAAAGAGGTTGGCATAAACGAATAATATTCAGTGGTTAAAAACTTGAGAAGGCCTTTCTTGTGATGATGAATGGAGGGACGCTCTGAAGATGACAGCAAACATTGCAACATCTGTACCAGGTAGGTCCCAGGACAGTAAACACTGTCGACGCTGTGAGATTGAAACACTTGCCCTCCTAACACATGAAAACACTTGTCTCCTAAGACATGTCTTAGGAGACAAGTATCTTCAGTGACAATCTTCGAAACTCCAGTGTCCGTTTGAGGTATATGAAAGGGTCAGAGGAGTCGGAGAGAATGATTTGACGAGAAGGATCGACATAATAGCCATTAAGAAATTGACAAAAATGGCACCATCATCGACCATACAATTCGATTTTAGTCCCAGCTCGGGCAACCCGGAGAAGTCAAACAAGAAAAAAAGATAATATTTATTCTTATTACAAACAACTACAAAGAAAAATACAACGTAGAATTTATTGAAGTGGTAGGAGTAATGATTGGAGCCAGGGACACAATAACAAAACAAGTGGAAAAACTTGTGAAAACGATTAAAACACACAAAAAATAGTTTGCTCCTTAAACATTCTAGGAAATCATCCTCATACCAACTTAGGACCTATAAACTAATTTAAAAAAATTTTGCAATCTAATCAATTTTTTGGTAAATTATTCTTTTTCTTACTGGGCAACCTCTGAATTGAGGAAGTGTCTATATTTTTAATTCTGATAGAACTTAAATTAATGAATTGCCTTCTGTAAAATGCTAAATTGATGAAAAATGTTTTAAAACATTAAGTTACATAGGTTCAAAAATGTATTATGAGATAATTGATTGTCATAGTTGCTTGTTAAATGAATCTTTCAGACTGTTTAATTCATGTCACATAGGTCCTTGATTTTTATAACGCTAACTTTCTCTTATAAAAGCTATGCGGAAGGACTTTCGTATGCAAAATTTGAGAAAATTAAAAAAAACCCTCATACTTTTGTTTCTGGGAAAAGTTGATGCAGTGTGTCTATCATTGCAGTTTCCAAGTGCATGTTCACCAAATCGGTATTCCATTCAGGGATTGCGAGTGAATTAGTGTTTGAATATTGGTAAGAATTTTAAATTATGTTATTTTACTTTTAGAATATGTTCAAGTTTTGAAGTTGATAGTGAATTTGAAATATTAACTCTAAAATTCAACTTTTATTCTACTTTTTGGTTATGTAAACATAATTTATGTTAACCAAATCTAAACAAACTTCAATTCAGCTGAGAATACAACCTTTATTTATAACCGTATTTGTATTAAGAAGATTATACGTTAAGCATAACCATGAGAAAGAATTTTGTAACGTATCTCTGAAAGTAATAATTTTTTTACAAGCTATCTCGACTATCATCATCACATTGAACTCTGAAATTAATTTAAGGAAAAATGAGCAATACATTTTATATGTAAATGAAAATAAGATACGCATACTAGGCATTATTCTGAATAATAGAATGACTAAAATATAGCTTCTAGAGGTTGTACCATACAGAAAAAATAAAATCCTGTGGAAAAAACTTTGCAGAGTACACATTTTAAGTTAAACTGCAATCAGTTCTTACTAGCAATAATAATAATACTGAGTGGGGATGTAGAAACAAATCCTGGACCTGACCAAAGTTTTATTCACAAGGAGGACGAAAGAACCCTAAGTTCTAATAAGAAAATTTGCCCTTTCTGTAATAAGCAATTCAAAAGGCTGAATTCTCATATAAACGCAATGACCCGAAAATGAACAATTTTATGAACAAAATAACTGTTGATTGTACAAAGTATTCAACTCCAGATGGTAAATTCTTTGCTAATGAAACGATACAGAGTATTCAGAAAAATAATAGATGTAGGCAGAATTGGTATGAGCTGGATGACGTACATATATGGTCTTGGATGAACTGCAAACTAACAGTTCCAGGTTGCTGTATATTGATAGATCCAACAACAAGCCATATTCTCAAGATAGCTTCAGATGAACCACTAATAGAATCAATTTTTATCAGACTCAAACTTACACAATTCAAATATATATTAACTGTAGTAAATAGTACGGAAATTGAATGTTATTCAAAGGATTTCAATCATTTAAAAGGTTTCCACTGGTCATTAATACTTTTTGACATAGAAAAACAAAAATATTACCACCTCGACTCATTACACCCTTTGAATCATGATCATGCAAAAATACTGGCTAGAAGAATTAGTGGTTTCTTATACGGGACGACAGGCTTTGAAATAAGTGAAATAAAATGTAAGAAACAGAAAGGGAATGTTGAATGTGGTATACATGTGATAAGAAATTCTGAAATTATATCGCATTGCTTAATGAACAATACAGATATTACACAAGAGAAGAAATTTATTGAGAACTTTTGTGTTTCGGCTGTGTATCAAAATATCCTTTCAAATTGCAACAACAGCAGAGGTGTTTTGCTTAAGAGTCCTTATACAAGTTATCCCAACCAATATAAGAATATTGAAAACACCCAAACATTAAAAAACACAAACTTGGTATATAGTGGTGGGAATGGACAAGAAAATACTACCGGAAATTCCTCTACAGAAAAGAATACGGTATTAAATTCTACAAGCAGACAAAACTCTTCTTTTACGATTGTTTGCCAACATTGTGGCAGAATCTTTAAGAATAAAAAAGCTCTTAATATACATGTTTCAAGAAGTCATCATATTGTACATATAGGTAGTGTCTGTGACAAATATAACTCTTATCAAGACATCAATTCAATACCAAGCCAAATGAGTGAGGAAGAAAACATAACACCACGAGATAATTTGATAGCCAATCAATCAGATTATGAGTTAAACAAATGGTTAGATATTTTCTCACAAGACTTGGATTTAAAAGAATTCAATGAAAATGTAACAAAATTCTCTAATTTTCTGTCAAAGTTAATTCATAATTTGCCTGGACCGAAACATCCAGCACAAAAGTATTATGAAATGCGCAAGAAATATAAATTGGCAAAACAAAATAAATATTACAAAAGTAGTTCCAATCCACAAAGATCAACCAAAAATGACCGCAAAAGAAGACGAGAAAAATACTTGTATGATGTTATCCAATTTGAATATTATAATTTGAGGAAGAGAGCTGTCAGAAAAATTATGGAAAAAGGTTCACAGAAATGTAATATAGAATTATCCACACTTCATGAGAAATTTAAAGAACGCTTCTCCAAACCCAATATTAGCAAACTTCCAATATATACACCTGTTAATGAGCCTTTTGTTAGAGAACTGAATGAAACATACAGTATGGAAATCAGCGAACAAGAAGTTTCATATGCTATTAGGGCTATGAAAGTAGATTCTGCTCCAGGACCAGATAAGGTTCTTATAAGAGCATTAAAAGTTTAAAAAGTAGTCAAAGTTCTATCGCTAATATTTACAAGAATCCACAGAAATCATGAAATACCCAGTTTATTTCATAAAGCAAGAACTATTCTTCTTGACAAAGGAGGTGATTCTTCTAATGTAAATAACTGGAGGGAGACCAATATCAATATGCTCAGCCATAAGAAGGGTGTATGAGAGAATACTCGACAAAAGGATTAAGGAGTATGTCACTTTTAACAAAGCGCAGAAAGGATTTACAAATGTTCCCGGAACTTGCTTGAATGCCAATATTCTAGATTCCTCTTAAAAAATGCAAAACAAGAGAAAAAAGATTGCTGTGTCATGTTTTTGGATATAGAGAAAGCGTATGACAATGTAGGTCATGATCATTTATTTGAAGTACTTGACTCTTTGCATATCCCGACCGCTCTTTCTGCAAACATAAAAGCGCTACAAAACAACAATCAAACCCAGATAGAAACAACTAAAGGCCAAACAAAACCTATAATAATTAACAGAGGAGTATTGCAAGGAGCCCCCCTCTCTCCTACCCTTTACAACCTTTCTATCAACCACATACTGGAGGAGCTCACAGAACAAAATATTTCGGATATGTATGGATATAAGTTGAATGAAACATTACCAGCGTTATCTGTGCTAAGCTTCGCCGATGATACTGTCCTCATAGGTAAAAGTAAAGAAGCGGTTTTAGCTTTATATGACATGACAAGTAATCTATATCAAAATATTGGATTATCATTAAATATTAGTAAGACAAATGTTATAAACATCGAAAAAGGTTGTATAGTATCAGAAAACTTTGTGGTTAGTGATAGTTTAATTAAATCAATTGACAATAGTGAGAAAATCAGATATTTAGGTGTAAATTTTAATAACGAAATTGTGTTTGACAAGGAAAAAGTAATTAAAAATCTGAAAGAAAAAATTGAAAGGGTAGCTGTATCACCATATTTGAAGTCATTGCAAAAATTGTATGTTCTTAATAACTACATCTGGCCAACGCTCGTATATCCTTTCCAGTGTGCTCCTCTGAACAAATTGAACCAAAATTTCCTAAATGACATAGACTTAATTATAAAATCAGCAGTAAAGGAGATACTAGAATTACCAAGTGATATTCCAAACAGTATGTTATATTCTCCAAAAATATTTAAAGGAATAGGTTTAATTAAAGCATCTTGGGAAGCATACATCCAACAAATTAACATTTCATTAGTTTTGAAAAAGGAAGCTGATCCCTATATTATGAACAGAAAATTTGATATTGATATTAATGATTGTATAAAAAAAAACTAGTTATCATAACTTAGTTATGATATTGTGTACAGATCAGGCAAGAAAAATGTTATTGCTGACACCCTTTCAAGAGTATGTTCGTCCTTAGATCCTCAGAAAAATGCTAAAACACTAATGGAATATCATGAAGCCCTGTGTCATCCAGGTGTAACTCGCCTATACCACTCGATTAAAAGCAAAAATCTAACATTTTCAATTTAAGACGTTAAAAGGACGACTAATTCATGCTAGACATGTGCTGAATTGAAGCCGAGGTTCTTTAAACATGAAGGAACCTTGATCAAAGCTACAACTCCAATGGAAAGACTCAACATTGACTTCAAAGGACCGCTGCCACCCAGATCGAGGAACAAATATATGCTTACGGTTGTTGATGAGTTTTCTAGATTCCCTTTTGCATTTCCTTGTAACGACATATCTTCAGCCACTGTGATCAAATGTTTGCGTGAATTGTTCACTCTTTTTGGAATACCATCTTTTATCCATTCTGACCGAGGTTCATCTCTCATATCCCATAAACTAAAAAGTTTCTCAATGAAAATGGAGTAGCAACAAGCAGGACCACACTCTATAATCCTCAGGGTAACGGACAAGTCGAGAGATACAATGGTATTATTTGGCAAACTGTTTCTCTTCAAACAGGTCTCGTGGTTTGCATATAAGTTGCTGGGAGGAAGTTCTGCAAGATTCTCTACATGCTATACGATCACTTCTCTGCACATCAACTAATACTACTCCGCATGAGAGAATGTTTGTACATCAAAGACGAAGCTTTCAGGGAGTCTCTTTACCTACTTGGTTGAGCCACCCTGGACCGGTTCTCATGAAAAGACCAGTCAGGTTAAGTAAATATGAACCACTAGTAGAAGAAGTTCAACTTATAGAAGCCAACCCAGAATTTGCTCATGTTCTACTGCCCGATGGAAGAGAAACCACAGTATCACTTCGGCACTTGGAGCCAAGGGGAGAAATTACAGAAACTGACGAACTGACAGACGTGACTCAAGACTCCAATGTTCCAGAGCAAATGTTCCAGAGAACAGTGATAATCGTTTTTCAGACAGAGAACAGGGCAAAGATGACAATTCTCCAATCCGAAATGAAATTGTTTGTCGACAGTCGTTCAGAAAAGTAAACCCTCCTCGATTCCTCAGTGATTATGTCCCAAAATAATTAGGGGGGAAGAATGTCATATAATTTTACTGCTTGCTTTTTATATTTTTACAATCATATGTTTTATTCAATAATCTGAACATACTTGTAAATATTTATGGAATTGTTATAAAATACTACTATGATTTAATAGTTGATTAAAGCATTAATTTTCTTCAAAAAGGTTGTTTTCTCTTATAACACAACAACTATATTATTTTAACAGTGCAAATATAACCCTCCTTCTCACAAAAGAAATTCAAGCCATCAAAACTCAAACGAAAAACACCAAAATGAATTACTTAACAACGGGAAAAATCATGAGCTATCTATATCTAAGATACACGTTTATTTAGACAAGCTAATAGGCAAAACCACCAAAGCACGATAATAACTATTTAAAGTATGCCTAGTAAATCATAACCTTAAAGTATTACCTTATTTACGATAGCGCAAATGATTATTAAGACAAAATATATTCTAGCTTACAAAAGGAATTCAAGTCGTCTTTATTTATTCTGTGCCAATATTCTGTCAACACTACCACTGAAGCTATCTGAATCAAGGAGCCAAAACTCTGATAATGTTTCTGAAATTTCTCGTATGTGATCTTCACTTAGGGAGCAACAATGGTGAGGTAGAAGGAGTTGAAGTGATTCTATCAACTTTCGATGGTTAAGAAAGCGTAAGTCGATTTGATGTAAAAAGTAATCTAAGAAAGGGATGAAAACTGAACGTCGATAATAAGTGTGTAGGTCATCTGATAAGTAATTATCCCTATTTTTCTGTCTAGAGGTTTGCCTAGGGACATCAATGTTGATTTTGGCAGCCTCACAAAGTGACACAACCTCCTTAAACATGGCTTGAAATTGGGCTTCACTATTATCCCTCATAGTAAAAACTTCCTTCTTTAGATTGTCTGCATGATTAAGGAAGTACACTAAATCAATAGTTTCTGACTGCAAGGATGTTGATAAATTGTGTGACAAGCTAAAAATCTTGCTCACAGAAACCATAGCTGCCACAAAACTACATTTTTCGTTAGCAGATAACAACGTATATGCTTTGCTTGACGTTTCAGAGCCCATTTCAGGATTCTCATGAATTTCTCTCAGAGAATTGCAAATTATCAAAAAGGTGTCCTTGAATACCATGATTGCATCTAGATGCTCTACCCACCTGGTCTCACAAAACTTGGTCAATCTCGTTTTTTTAGTACCAGAGGGATTTGACTCTTGGAGGAGGTGGGTGAATATAGCAGACCGTTTAGGTGATATTCTAAAGAGATTTATTACCTCTTTCATGGTTCCTAGGCAGTTTCTTATAATGGGTATACTACAAGCATGGCAAAGAGCCAAATTAAACGAGTGACTCGCACAATGTACATATGTACGTATGTACATATGTACATATGTACGGCTTGAGGAAACCGTTCACGAACTATAGCAGCACATCCTTGAAACTGGCCACTCATAGCTGTAGCTCCGTCGTAACCTTGTCCACACAAGTGTTTCAAATCGATTCCCATGTCTTTTATTGTTTCTATGAGAGTGTTGGCTAAAACCACTCCTCTAGTGTCGGTTACAGGAACAAATTTAAGAAAATCTTCCCTCAAAGTATGCAAAATCCCACCCACTCTTACAATACTCTTACTATTTCTTATTTATAATAATAAGATATCTGAATAAATAATCTGGGTACAAGAAACAAGCAAATTTTATTCACTTTAGGTGACAAACACAAATTCTGATTCGAAAAATTAAGGGACTAACAAACAATGGTTTATACAATTACTGGGGAGATATTTAAATTAATTGAATAATAAATAGTCTTTAATGTCTTTATGCTCCGGTCTAGCTACAGTGGTAGAAATGATGATTCTGAATCTCAGGGGGTGTTGGATCGTGGGGACATTCTCTTGTAAAATTTCCAATTATTGAATGTAAAATAATAATTCTTGATGTTAGTTTAGATTTGTGGTTACTTCGAAATTAAAATTGGATTAGTCTTTGAAGAGATTAAAATGGATAAGATATGGTCATTCAGTCTAGGTTCAGTTATAGGCCATCACTATTTGAATGTAAATTGTAATTGAATCTTCTTGAATAATTGAAAAAGTCTGTTAATTGATAAATTTAGTCTCTTAAGAAAGTTCTAATTTATTTCTTTGGCTTCTAAAGGCACTGGCTAAATTTAATCTTTAGTATGGATGGAGATTACCAATATTTGGTTCTTCACCAATAACCACTTCTTCTTTGGCCAAATGATAAAAGGAATATTATTAGTGGTATTGGCTCTTCTTCCTATTGTAAAATTTGGGATTAAATCGACCCAAATACTATTTTATGGGATTATTTTACACTTGGGGGGACCCTGTTTAAAGATGAAGTTAACACAATGAGGCCATTATTGCAAGAGAGAGAAATTGGAGTTGATGCTCAGCAACAATGTAGAAATTATATGTTTATTCTTCAGGTCTTTATTCTTGCTTTGGGAAACACATGACACTTCACTGAATTTAATTCACTATTTTGAATCACACACTATATAAAATTAGAATGACCATGTTTATTTAGACTATTAAATTTGGTATGTGTTTGAAGTAGTTTTGTTTACATTATAAATATATTATATTAGGCTATGTTTAAATGGATATTTACTGAGGCTAGGCTATTATTATTTTTAGGTGAGTGTTGAAATGATTAATATAAATATCTAACATAATTATTAAATTAGGCCTAATTACTATCTATGACAGGTA
This sequence comes from Neoaliturus tenellus, assembly GCA_030545055.2. Lineage (NCBI taxonomy): Eukaryota > Metazoa > Arthropoda > Insecta > Hemiptera > Cicadellidae > Neoaliturus > Neoaliturus tenellus. Next base: position 86,850,097 of record CM061531.1, on the reverse strand, counting down.
AGTTAAATACAATATGTAGGCTATCTGGAATTTGATAGTAAATATTTACATGTGGGTTTGGGTTGAATTGTTTATTTATTGGTTTATTTACCAACATAATTTGTGAACTGTTGCAAGTATACTCTTCATCACTATTTTTACACGTGTACCTCACGCCTAAAGTGAACTGTTCCACTCCAGCTATTTCGGAAGTTTCATCAGCTAGAACACTGAAGCATTCTACTTCATTAACCCTTTCAACAATTTGGGAAAGAATTATGTTGCCACATGTCTCAATAACCTCATTTTGAATATTGTAGCTCAAATAAGCGGCATTAAGGGCACAAGAAGTTACATGGTCTTTTAGTGTGTCATCACCTCCATCAATTCGATAACGAAGCAGGGCCCGAAAATTATCGTCATTTTCACGTTGTTCTTGCAAAGTGAGTGGGCCGTGGTCTCTGTGTCCTCTGAGGGGCAGTTCTTGTCTACCACATAGAATGACAGTTTTTATGATAGGCATTAGTTTTTTTCTATTCTCAAGTATTTGAGTTCGCCTCCCGATATCTATCTGGGTTGTAACATCTGGCCTTTTCTTTTCAAAAACAGAGAGAAAGTTTTGAGCTTTTATTAAAAACTGTTTGTGATAGTCAGACGCTTCATGAGACCGGAAGTACTCCTTCGCCTTTTTCCAGCCATTATAGGGTTCTTTGACTAAATAACCCAGTCTTACGTGACTACCTTTGCCTACTTCAGTATTTTCAGCAGAGAAAATAGAACAATATTTGCAATATGCCCCTTGTTTATTCTCTGAATAGCAGAGCCAGGGGAATTCGGCAATCCACTGTCTTTGGAATTTTAAATCCACACATTTTTCAACGAGGAAAGTTTTGATTCTTGCGTTAAAGGTTTACCAACATGTAGTCCTATATCTAGATTGTTGTATTTGCATTGTACCTGCAACGATCCAGGATAGCTTGATGATGGTCCTGGCGGCGGTGGCGGTCCAGAACAGCTTGACGATGGTCCCAGCAGTGGCAATCCAGAACAGCTTGACGATGGTACCGGCAGTGGCAGTCCAGAGCAGCTTGACGATGGTCCCGGCGGTGGCAGTCCAGAGCAGCTTGACGATGGTCCCGGCAGTGGCAGTCCAGAACAGTTTGACGATGGTCCCGGCAGTGGCAGTCCAGAACAGCTTGACGATGGTCCCGGCAGTGGCAGTCCAGAACAGCTTGACGATGGTCCCGGCAGTGGCAGTCCAGAGCAGTTTGACGATGGTCCCGGCAGTGGCAGTCCAGAACAGCTTGACGATGGTCCCGGCAGTGGCAGTCCAGAACAGCTTGACGATGGTCCCGGCAGTGGCAGTCCAGAGCAGCTTGACGATGGTCCCGGCGGTGGCAGTCCAGAACAGCTTGAAGCAGGACCCGGGAGTGGCGGACCGGAACAGCCTGGTGGTGGCAGCGTTGACGGTACAGAAGAACAGCTCGACGTTGGTGCCGATGACGACAGCGGCAGCGAATCATTGCTGCTTCGAGATTGGTTTGCAACAGATTCGTTTACCACAGATAGGTTTGCTGGTGATGTTTGTTTTGATTATAAAAAATGTTCGATCGTCAACTTTTGTTTAGACATTGCAAACAACAATAAGATAAAACTAATTTGCATTTTATAATACACAAAAGCACAACTAAACAAGCATTTACTGTCCAAGCCGTGCAGTCACAAACACAAACCAAGAACCAATGCTGTGATGAAAGAGGCAATGCCGCTTCGCAGCGCGTGTGAGGTTGTCAATTAAACAGCCATAACCTAACCAGTGTGGTTTTGAACGTTAGGGGTGGCAGCACTGCAAGCGAATTAGAGCGCGCTTAATGTGTAAGCTTCCCTTCAGACAACTGCTCGAACGGCGGCGACGGCGAAATTGCCGTCGTGGCAGAAACCGCCCAATGTGTAACCAGCGTTATTGTCAATCGCAAGAACTCGACAGTGCCGACGCGACGATCGTCAGTAATGCCAACGAGCAATAACTAATGTATTTCATTTCCAAAACTTAAATGACTTGTTTTGGATGTAATATTACTGTTTTATCTTTTTGTATTGTGCAACTAAAACCCCTTTGATTCTTTATAAAAGTTGGCGTTTATATCTGTTTTGTTTAGAAAAGTCTGGCGTATGAAAATAATATTTTAACCATTTGTCATACAATATTTTTATTTTCGGAGTATTTTTTTCTCTCTCCAACATTTCGGGGAGGGGATTTATCCCCTTTATCCCCCCCTGGGTTCACCCCTGTATACACTTTACCTCCAGTTATTTACCAGTACCAGGAGGACCGAGCGTTGCTCGGTGAAATATTAGTAAATTTAAATATCAGAACATAAACAGCTGTTACATTTCTTTTTGAAGTTCTAAATGTACTTCTTGTTTATATGTTGTTAATTCGTTGCCAACATGGCAACCCATAAGCCCAATGTTAAAATTTTGTAATTTTAAACTTTAATTTTTAGCAAAATTAGATTTTCCCTGGGGGCGAGACCCATCTCAATCGTATTTTTAAGGTAAAACTAAGTTTATTCCAAAATTTGAAGGAAATCGTCGGAGCCGTTTTTGAGATAATTGTGAAAGCAAGCAAACAAGCAAACAAGCAAACATTGCTCGTATAAGAGTATAGGAATTTTATCCGATGTTTCTATGGTAACCAACTTCAATGGCCTAGACCATCAAATCAAATTAATTTCAAAACAAACAACGAGTAAACATATGTTTAAAAAGTATTACATGTAATTTTTAAGCTTGTAGCAACCAATCAGATTAGCTAAAACTAGTAACCAAGGAAACGAGAGTAAAGAGTCTGATGGTTGCCAAGAAATCTGCGGAAATTATGTATAAATGGCGCAAATCAAAAAGGGACAAAAATGAACATGTGTTGAGCACTCAAATCTATTTAATTTCTTTGGGGTCACGGCTCGTTTTTGAAGCATTGATTTAGAAATAGAGATGTTCTTGTTTATATATATGATCATGACTTACCATAATAAAGTGTAGCAACTAAAACAAAAATCCATTTTTCATTACACCTTCTTAACCCTGACAGGACATTTGGTTCGCATTTATTTGAGTTCCAATCAGGAAGGAGATTGGCAACATCATTTAATGTTGCCCAAGAGATCATTAATGAAAAGTATACTTTCAATGACCATTCACCAATGTATATTTCAATTCAAAATCTAATATTTACCAAAATCTACTAGGGTAATGTGAAGTTAATACAAGAAGTCATGTAATTAAGTGCATAGTTAACAATTTATTGTGTAAGGAGGGATATTCTTATACCGGTATCAATATTTATAACAAGATTACCAGCACTACTTACTTAAATACAAGTGGATCAACAGTGTTCCTTGAGGTAGAAAAAAATTGAAAAAAAATACCATACTCAAACATGTCCAACAAAGTTTCAACAAGCAAATAATCATGAAGGCCTGCATGATTAAAACAGATGTGAATATTACAAAAAAAATTTTAAGAATAATAGTAAGTTGATTACACAAACGTTTATTAAAATAAAAAATAAATAATTGAACCAATTCAATTGTTTATATTTTTTTCAACAGACTTTTAAGTAATGTGACGTTTTACTGCAAAAAAACTATCAATAAAAAGTTTTTTAACAAACTTGTTTGGGTTATGCTCAAATTCGTTTACTTCGATAACATAGTAAAATCCAGATTATTACAAATGAAAATTACTAGTTGGGTCATACTGTTTCCGATTTAGAGACATTCATAAGTTAAGTTTGTTGAACAAATATATCAATTGATTTAACTTTGCAACTTTTAAACATCTGAACGCAGCTATGATATATCAATCGTTTTTGTTCATTTTTTCACCAATGTCTAATAAATGAATCAGCAACAAAGCTATCCCAATGCGATCCCCATTATTCACTCATATTTCCTTCTTTTTATATCTTATACTCTAAAACAAATTGCACGGACAAATATTTTATCCTTCCAAGGATTTTTTAATATGTAATTTTTTGCTACGATGGTTCGATTGGAGCTGGTTCCATGGCTAGGAAAACACGGTTTAAGACATAAGGCCCTTCAAAGTTCCCATTTAATCCTTATGAAGATTGTTATGTAGCTACTAAATTGAACAAAAATCTGCTGTCAACTGTACATATCGACAAATATGTTGTCTTATGTTGACATATCTTTAACCTGTTGTTCATCAAATTTATACCCTTTGGCCTCGAGAGTGAGCGAAGCGAACGAGCTTTGCCTGAGAAAGGAAAGCGACTCCTACTACTTTTATCGAACAAAAGCCCAGTCCCTCTGGTACTAGTAATATAATACTGTAATAACACTAAAATAGTCTGAACAAAACGTTGGCCTATTCACCAATAAACTATTAATGTTTGGCCAATACTTTAACAGATTGCTTGAGCCGAATTAGTCCGTTAAAGTATTCCTTATTTTATGAATAGAGAAATATTTTCTAGTGGGAATGGGGAAAGCGCCAGAAACAGGGGTTTTGAAGCAAGATCAATTAGACTGCAATTCGGATCGCAGCTGATGCCTCGAGAGAAACAAAGCCGACCAACGTTCAATTTGTCCAACTGTAAGACAGTGTCTATTACTCAGTCTATTTCAATTCTATCCATGTAAATTATTTAAATAAATTAGGATAATGTACTCAAAGTGAGATGTTAAGTGGCCATTCAACAAATATCAGTGGAACAATGTAATTGTAAAACTGTAAAATTACAAAATTTAAAATGTACATAATAACCTTTGTTATGAAAGAATAACAGCAGGCTGAATTTTTTGTGCAATTCTCAGGGACAGGTCCGAAAGAGTTCTGTGTTAGGAGTAAATGTCATAATAGTTTGAAGTTCCAAGTCCCACCGGTGAAATCTTCACAACAAACAATCCAAGAATTATCCCCTGATTTCCCGAGAGAACGAAGGTGATGGAGGAAGGACTTCCACAGTGATTGCTTCCTTCACACGCTCCACAAAGCTACAGGATATTAAAAATTATAGTTTATCATCATGTATCCACATAGTGTATAGACAATAGTAATGAAATAGTAACTGTATATTTAATACTGTTTAGCGAGCATTCAGTGACCGCTTATAAGGCCAATATATTTAAAGAAGGATATATATGTATAGGTTAACATGAACAAATTAGAAATAGAGAAACTGAACATTAAGAGTACATCTTAGACGAAAATGGACCAAACTTTGCTTCAAACTTCATGAGAGGATTATATTAATTCAACGATAGTTAGTTGACGATATTCCATCCAGTGACCACCCACCACATCGTCAGCGCGGCGCGTCGTCAGTCATCGATATATCACCGGCTTACCTCCATTTTTCATGTTTCGTTGAGTTGAAAAGTATTTCTTGTCATATTAAAAAAAATAAGTTACATAAAAATTCATTGCTCTGTGGTGAAAGGTGTGCGGCAGTGGAACGAAATAATTTTCCTAGTCTATTAAAATATTGCTTAACAACTATTGCGTAAGTGAACAATAACTCACGGTTTTATTTATTTATTTGTTTTAATTTGATTTTTAGTGCTGAGCTGTTCTTTAATTACTGGTTCAAATTTTAAGGTTTTTTCTCAATTCATGATTATTATCAGTTATTATTATTATTCAGTTTATTATGTGGATAAGTCTTTAACCAAAGTGTTGGGAGTACCATTGATTACAAGGTAAAAGGGGTAGAAATGTTCAAGGAAAAACATTGACTATACAACTGGGAAAAGTGTAAACTTAAAGGAGGGGGTTTATATAATTTGGTTTATTTAAATTAAGTGCATTAAAATCAAGTACAACTTGAGACATAGTATTCGTCATGATTCTTTCAGTGATCTTACTATTCATATTTACTATAGATCATTAATTAACGATTAAAAAAGCAGTATTCCAAAATGTAACTTTTATCTTACTTAATTTTGTTTCACTTTGCAATAAAACGTGTTAACTACCAAAATTCTATTCAAATTAAATATAGACAATAATTTCGCAATAGAATATTTTGACGCTCTTATTAGAACCAAGATGTAATTACAGGAAGGACCAATTACGGGGCCAGTTCAGTACACACGAGTCCGGGGCCGAGTCATGTCATCCGTCCTGGTAAACAGATTACCACTGCATTGTTTGGCAGGTGTACGGTGTACACCGACGTTCCGCCACACTCGCTGGACCGTCCCAACCCTCGGGGCCTGTCACACGGACATGGTCAATGTTATCTCTCATTCACTAATGACGATTTACGTTTACTGTATTCATTTGGTATAAACCTTTTAAGCTTCACAATAATCAGTGTTGCAACTACTGAAAGTGTTTTCAATAACTGACCGTGCAAAGGTGATTAACATTATTTATTATGGTATGATGTGGTACTATGTAAGTTATTATTAATGTCATTGTATTCAATTGTGACACATGTCTATAGATTTTTTATGACATTAAATAATCTTATAAGAAATAAAAATGGGTGATTTGAATAAAATCTTTTTTTTTCTAAAGCTAAGTTTTGTCATAGTAAAAATAGATTTCAAGTGAAAGTGAACAGTCTTGTTAAGTATTTACTAGGGATAGTATGTTGTAGAATTTCCGTACGGACTAGTGAGTACTTTATAATAGATGTCAAGAAAAGATTATTTTTAAATTTTTATTTACTAAAGATTGTTATTAAGAAGATTATTATAAATTATTTACTAGAAATTTCTATCAAGGTCGGAGCATACTAGACTTGAGCCTGGTTGTTTAATATGGCCGAATTATGCCTGTATGCAGATTGAGATTCTCAGACCAGGACAGCACGGCGATGAATGTATTGTCGAAAAGGTTTTCCATCATCAACGCTGAGGCAACGTACAACTCTTTTGAACAATTACTAGCTTAAACCCTGAGTGGCCGAGTAGCGTACACGACAGCAGTTTCGAAAAAAAGGGATTTGAGGGAAATAGTTTCACAGTTTGATGGTTCAGCGTGCGTTCTAGGAAACTCTGGTGCCTTATCCCTATGGTTAATAACCCCGTTGAAACCACCAAGACATGATAGAGAAAGACAGTACAATTTGTTGAATTGCAGAGAAAATGTTAAAATAGAAAGGTGTTTTTAGCCAATTCAAGAAAATATTTTCAATTATACAAGAACTGCATTAAGGATGCAATTGCTAATCATTTGACAACTTTATTTATAAGAACTTGGATATCCAGCCCAATGGTTTTATTAAAGAAGAACTGATTGTTCCTCCTGAGAATCCTCGCTATAGGTAGGCGAGGGAGAGAAAATTGGAGCAGATGATGCATTTTTTACATATTAAAATAATTTATGGATTTGATTATTTGGAGATCTAAAGGGGCTTATAGACGGGGATAGTAGCACGGTGAGTGCGGACGGTAAGTGGAGGCCTGTTCACATCGCTTCTGGGTGGTGTTTTCCATTTAAAACATAATAGAATAGCCGTTGACAAAAGTAGCGTAAAACACATGTCACCGTCAAAATGGGCTTATTCTACTCTCATGTTAAAACTTAACACATGGAAATGAACTTACTTTCCCGGACAGTAAAATCAAAACTCATTTGATTTTACTCACCGTGAAATGGAGAGTGCTTGATTATTTTGTGATCACATGTTTTTATTTTTAAGGCTTTTTGTTTGTTATTGTTTTATCTGAGGTTAAGTTTGATTTTGTAAACAACTAATAGTTTACCATAGAGACTACGAACTCCTTTATTCTGAAATGGATACCAAACCCATAACTAAAACTAATTTAAAAAGAGGTATGGAGAAGTGAAGTGCGAATGTTGTTCTTTGTTTGTTGGACAACTATCATAAAACTATGATATTTTGTAGAATATCAGAGTGCTGATTATTCCAACAAAATTAAAGTTACAGTGCATTGATTTTACTTCAAGATGAAGCAATAGCTCTCGAAATAAAAGTGCCGAACATAGATTTTCAAAGAAACATTAAAAATATACAGTCAACGTGCAGACAAGAGCTTATGAAAATTTAATTATTAAGGACGATTTGTTATAATTAACCACAATTTTTTTAGATATTAACCTGGTTAGGTATTTGAAGGCATTACACCATCCATCATAGGAATATTATTGGAATAACAAATTCTCGTATTGGTATAAAACTATCTACTAATTGAATCTTTCTACTTGGCCCATATCATTTACCACAATTTGTCTTGGAAACTTATATTGGGAAATATTAGGCAGAGCAGTACATTTGTTTATAAGAAGAAAATTGTCTGCTGGGTTGTTGAGTTGCGAAAGGAGACACCCTCGAATTTACTTAATTCTATTTATATGTTGCAGAGATTTTTAAACTTTTGCATTTATTCCTTGTTTTGTTCATTTTTTGCCCTCTTAAAAAAATTTTAAAAATGTATTTTTTCTGTATGTAGCAAACTAGTTTTTTACTAGTTATATAAGATTAGCTGTTGTTTAATTAAATGTGAACTGGTTTTTGAAATCTGCCCAGTGCACAGGCTTTGCATGCGAGGACCTTTCTCATGGATTATTGTTGGTTCTGTATGCACTCTATTTATGGAGAATAAATATGATTGGATTTTACCCCTTGATTTCCTTTGTTTTGAAATTAAATGAGTTTCTGTGTGTATGCATAATAGTAGGCTTGTTCAATGACGTAAAATCTGCCGGCCAACGAACACACAAACCATCGTCGTCGTCGGCATTATCACAGTTACGGAAAAAATGAAATAATGTACAATTCATGAAAGGAATTTACTGTAAATTTTGAGTATTGATTTGAATTATTCGCAGACTGCAATAAAAGACATACAAAATCAATAAACACGAAACATTTGTCATTTATCAAGCATGATCAATGATCCAAACGTTTCCAAAAAAAAAAAAAAAAAAAAAAAAATTTTGTTATTTATCACACAATCATTTCAAATATGATTCCGAAATATTACAAATAAATTTATCTTTGAAATTTGTCAGGTGCTGTAGTATGCACCAATAAAGTTACACAAATCTATAATATATACATCTTCTATAATATATACAGCCCCATGTGTAACTGACTGACTCACTGATGATCTTAAATTCCTGAAGCGACCGTTTAAGATAGAGACTTGAAATTTGGCATGGACATTCTTTGAGATGTTTCAATTTAGGGAAAATCATAAAACTACAACTTTATTTAATTTTAAACTATAAAAAAGGTAAAAAATATAGATTTGTCGGTAACGTAGTTCAGCCGTATCAGCCTATATAACCGCGTGGTATCGTAGATCACTCTTCGGGTTTAGTTCTCGCTCGTGTTTAAATGATCTTTTTCAACTACACCCGTGTTCGATGGATACACTCTAATTTGTGCTGCATTGAAAGCTCGTTTCTTTTATATTTTTACACACATCATAAATATGTCTTAGGGAATTTTTAAATAACTGTTAAGCAGAATTAACAGATTTAAATGTTAGGTTCTCGTTTTGTTTCAATTTATTTTAGATTACTTATTCAAATTCACACGGAATTATTCTTCCGGCCGAATTTCGCATCGAATGGATTTTCTGTGAAGCTTGAGCCGTGATCTTAACGCAACATACTTCGATTACTTTGTAAAATACTTAATAGTTAATTATTATCTTTCTGTTTGATTTATATTCAGTGTCTTATATTAGATTTTTTCACACTTAAATTTTTTTTTAGAATGTTTAAATAAGTGGTGAACAAAAAGAACAGATTTAAATGCTAGTTTCTCGTTTCATTTCAATTTATTTTAGATTACTTATTCAAATTCACCCCATGTGAACCTCTCAGCCGAATTTCGCATTCAATGAATTTTCTGTGTAGCTCGTGCCGTGATCTTAACGTTATATACTTCTATTACTTAGTATGATACTTAATAGACAGTTAATTATTATCTTTCTGCATTATTTATATTCAGTGCTTTATATTTTATTTTAATACCCACTTAAAATATGTTTTAAGAATTTTTAAACGGCTATTGAACAAAACTAACAGGTTTTTATGAATAAATTATTATTTCACAGGTCTAGATTTTATATTCTTATAATTAGTAGTTTGTAATAGTAGGGGTTTTTTGCGGATCTACTCCGTTTTTATTATTTCCTATGATTTTGTTTTCATGTTATTTAATTCTTGTTTTCGCTTATTGATTTGAATGTTATTTGCTATTTCAGTAATTTAAACGTTTTTCTTCTATATCCTGAAATTTACAAGTTTTTATTTTTAATTAGTTTGTATCAGCCGATTCTTTTAATATCGTGGTTGGCGATACTATATTTAGTTCAAATTGTATTTTTAATTTCTTAAGTTTATTAACTAGCATAGCTTGATTTTTTATTATTTTAATAGCAATTTTCACACTTATTATTGGTTATTTTCTATTTTTTAGCTTTATTCTTTTACTCTAATGGGCATATTACATTTTTTTTAATGTACGAAAATCTCATTTAAAAATACTTAATTTGGAATAATTTTGACCCATTGCAATTTTAATGTGACGCATGTTAACTCGTTGACGTTTCAGACTAAGTAGTTGGTGACGTGGAATAGTTAGCATCACACATTTTAGTAGAGTTACAAGTAAATTAATAACTTAGCTTTTCAATACTTCGATTTTTATTAGTTTTTATTTTCCGATTCTTTTAATATCGTGGTTGGCGATGCTAGATTTGGTTTAAGTGTTACTTTAAATTTCTTTAGTTTATGCATTATTATAGCTTGATTATTTGATTATTTTAATAGTTATTTTCACATAGTCAATTATTTCTATTTGTTAGCATTATTGTTTTGCTATAGTGGGCACATTACATTTTTTTATCTATGAAAATTTAATTTAAAGATACTTAATTTGGATTAATTTTGCCCCATTGCAATTTTTCTGTGCCGCATCTAAAATCGTTGACGTTCCAGACCAAGTGGTTGGTAACGTGGAGGAGTTAGTATCACACATTTTTGTAGTAGAGCTACACGTAATTTAAAACTTAACTTTTCAAAAACAAACAGTAAAATGTTTTCTAATAGTAGGGGTCTTTTGCGGATCCAACCCGTTTTTATTATTTTCCTTTAATTTTGTTTTCATGTTATTTAATTATTGTTTTGACTCATTGATTTAAATTTTATTCGTTGTTTCTTTGATTTAAACCTTTGTAATCTATTTCCTGAAGTTTTTAATTTCTCATTTGAGTTGGGTGATTCAGGGGATTATGTCACTTCTTCCACGATTGCAACTCCAAGAGCTGGCTAAATAACAGAGAAACATTTATTACTGTAACTACCACTACTAATTATATTTATAGCAAGAACCACAACTACATTCAAACTCTTTGTTTTTAAACTTCTTTTCATTAAACACAGCTACAATAATCTTGACTTAAATTATATTTTTGTACTTACAAATATGCTTCTTTTGCCTTTTTTAGTACAACCTACTTAAATTGAAGCTGAAATATTTATTTCACTTCTTTTTTTCATAATACGCCAATTAATTCAGTCATATGCGTATCAAAAATTTTCTACAGTACCGATATTGAGCATAATACCTAAATTATTTACATGGTTATTTATTATTTCACAACTATCAATTATATTTTTTTAACGAATTAAGATGAATTAGGAAGGGGGTTTAAAAACCCGTAGACGATTTTCAAAGCGTTTTATTATTATTGATTGTTAGTAGTGTATATAAGACACTTTTGTTACTGCCTTGGCTGACCCGTTCTTCGGTTGGAACTAACCTGTTTAACAAGTAGACTTCTTATTAATTTACGAATTTAGGGCAACCCCTAAGGGGGCATGGGGCGGAGCCCCATCGAGCCGTAGGCGAGTGGATTTATATTACCTCAAATGAGATAATAATTCAGTTCCCTTAACAAAAGGTAAGATGGCAGCACCGAATGCTTATAATAACCTACAGCAAGAGCGATGTGAACATTGTGAACAGGCCTCCACTCACCGTGCTACTATCCCCGTCTATAAGCCCCTTAAGTATCTTATTATACAATTATTGTATTGAAAACGTAAGAAAATAAATAACCAACATACAATATTAAACCAATAGCATATTTAATGAACACGAAGGAGTACTTAGTTATAAATGTGTGTGTAGAATGTTATTTTTAAGTTTACTATTACATGCGTTTCATGTTCATATAACTAAGCGACAAAAATCTTAGTTGTTGGTCATTCTGCTTTGGCCTATAATTACTTACAACGCTCTAGTAGATACTTACTAGAAGTATAATATACGAGCACTTAACATTTTCTAGATGTTACCTTGGCCCAGCTTGACTGACGGGTGAATGTGATGGATCACATAAGAAGCAGTTTTGATACTAACAAAGATCAGCTGATTCAGTTGTCACGATCATTTATTATAACAAATCAACATAGACAGATGGGTCAAGATTCGAACCTTCAAAAAGCTACTAATTTTTCCTAGTATCGAGAACGAGCTAATAATGTAACCACTCAGCTTCGCAGCCAGTCCAGAAATAATATGAGACACTAAATGTTGTTTGGTTATGAAACTGTGTATAAAAAGATGTTGCTGATTCGCTTAAACGAATAAAGGGCGTACAATTCCGTGCCTGCTGACCGCAGCAATCGCGGTCAATGAGCGACTGACTCTACCATTAGTCCAATTGCCTGCATTAGTATACTAGATTGTACCACTAGTTACGTCCAGTTCAGCCATTCCTGATTGTGACAATTCCTGTGACACATTTCACTGCCCTACTGAATTAAAATTCGCTTTCAATAAAAAGTTATTGTTCAGTAATTTAGTTAACATATGTATAAAATATGAGATTAGGTCTAATAAGTAATATAGTTATGGAATATTTTTGTAAAATGCGTATAACCTTAAATGTTTAGTAATTTTTAAATAAGTGTTACTTAAATTGTATGATTAACAACCGACGAAAAAATTCTCAGAAAATGGCTTTATTGAATTTAAACAACATTTTATCTGTTATAAACCAAAGGGCTCTTCTCTGAAGTCAGAAATAGTTCAGAAAGTAATTTTATTAGAAACGTTATTATTATATCTTTTTAATTTCCTTAATGAATAAAATATGTAAAAATATCTTACCTTTACTATATTTTTTATATTTTTTATTTAGTTTTAATGGTAACCTTTTTCAGTGCATTGTCATTAGTTTAAAACAAATGCACTATGTAGGCAATGATGTATAATTTAAAACATCTTAGCTCAAAATATGATAACCAGTACTACCAGCACTACTAGATGTAGCAGGGTGACTCAGAGAACTCGATTTGATTGATATACAACTGATTTTCAACTCCGGTCTTCGTATGTGTTTGGTGGTAGGACGTGCGTTTGACAGCGCCCACTTCCCGCATGGCAGCTCAACATATGACCGACACTATATGTGGATGTTGTAAGCTCCAGGCCCCTCGTGTTGATATACAGCTGATTGTCAACTCCGGCCTTCGTATGTGTTTGGTGGTAGGACCTGCGTTTGACAGCGGCCACTTCCCGCGTAGCAGCTCAACATATGACCGACACTATATGTGGATGTTGTAAGCTCCAGGCCACTCGTGTTGATATACAACTGATTGTCAACTCCGGCCTTCGTATGTGTTTGTTGGTAGGACCTGCGTTTGACAGCGGCCACTTCCCGCATGGCAGCTCAACATATGACCGACACTATATGTGGATGTTGTAAGCTAAAGGCCACTCGTGTTGATATACAACTGATTGTCAACTCCGGCCTTCGTATGTGTTTGTTGGTGGGACCTGCGTTTGACAGCGGCCACCTCCCGCATGGCAGCTCAACATATGACCGACACTACATGTGGATGTTGTAAGCTCCAGGCCCCTCGTGTTGATATACAACTGATTGTCAACTCCGGCCTTCGTATGTGTTTGGTGGTAGGACCTGCGTTTGACAGCGGCCACTTCCCGCATGGCAGCTCAACATATGACCGACACTATATGTGGATGTTGTAAACTCCAGGCCCCTCGTGTTGATATACAACTGATTGTCAACTCCGGCCTTCGTATGTGTTTGTTGGTGGGACCTGCGTTTGACAGCGGCCACTTCCCACATGACAGCTCAACATATGACCGACACTATATGTGGATGTTGTAAACTCCAGGCCTATCGTGTTGATATACAGCTGATTGTCAACTCCGGCCTTCGTATGTGTTTGTTGGTGGGACCTGCGTTTGACAGCGGCCACTTCCCACATGACAGCTCAACATATGACCGACACTATATGTGGATGTTGTAAACTCCAGGCCTATCGTGTTGATATACAGCTGATTGTCAACTCCGGCCTTCGTATGTGTTTGTTGGTGGGACCTGCGTTTGACAGCGGCCACTTCCCACATGACAGCTCAACATATGACCGACACTATATGTGGATGTTGTAAACTCCAGGCCTATCGTGTTGATATACAGCTGATTGTCAACTCCGGCCTTCGTATGTGTTTGTTGGTGGGACCTGCGTTTGACAGCGGCCACTTCCCGCATGGCAGCTCAACATATGACCGACACTATATGTGGATGTTGTAAGCTCCAGGCCCCTCGTGTTGATATACAACTGATTGTCAACTCCGGCCTTCGTATGTGTTTGGTGGTAGGACCTGCGTTTGACAGCGGCCACTTCCCACATGACAGCTCAACATATGACCGACACTATATGTGGATGTTGTAAACTCCAGGCCTATCGTGTTGATATACAGCTGATTGTCAACTCCGGCCTTCGTATGTGTTTGTTGGTGGGACCTGCGTTTGACAGCAGCCATTTCCCGCATGGCAGCTCAACATATGACCGACACTATATGTGGATGTTGTAAGCTCCAGGCCCCTCGTGTTGATATACAACTGATTGTCAACTCCGGCCTTCGTATGTGTTTGGTGGTAGGACCTGCGTTTGACAGCGGCCACTTCCCGCATGGCAGCTCAACATATGACCGACACTATATGTGGATGTTGTAAGCTCCAGGCCACTCGTGTTGATATACAACTGATTGTCAACTCCGGCCTTCGTATGTGTTTGTTGGTAGGACCTGCGTTTGACAGCGGCCACTTCCCGCATGGCAGCTCAACATATGACCGACACTATATGTGGATGTTGTAAGCTAAAGGCCACTCGTGTTGATATACAACTGATTGTCAACTCCGGCCTTCGTATGTGTTTGGTGGTAGGACCTGCGTTTGACAGCGGCCACTTCCCGCATTGCAGCTCAACATATGACCGACACTATATGTGGATGTTGTAAGCTCCAGGCCCCTCGTGTCGATATACAACTGATTGTCAACTCCGGCCTTCGTATGTGTTTGGTGGTAGGACCTGCGTTTGACAGCGGCCACTTCCCGCATGGCAGCTCAACATATGACCGACACTATATGTGGATGTTTTAAACTCCAGGCCTATCGTGTTGATATACAGCTGATTGTCAACTCCGGCCTTCGTATGTGTTTGTTGGTGGGACCTGCGTTTGACAGCGGCCACTTCCCACGTGACAGCTCAACATATGACCGACACTATATGTGGATGTTGTAAGCTCCAGGCCCCTCGTGTTGATATACAACTGATTGTCAACTCCGGCCTTCGTATGTGTTTGGTGGTAGGACCTGCGTTTGACAGCGGCCACTTCCCGCATGGCAGCTCAACATATGACCGACACTATATGTGGATGTTGTAAACTCCAGGCCTCTCGTGTTGATATACAACTGATTGTCAACTCCGGCCTTCGTATGTGTTTGTTGGCGGGACCTGCGTTTGACAGCGGCCACTTCCCACATGACAGCTCAACATATGACCGACACTATATGTGGATGTTGTAAGCTCCAGGCCCCTCGTGTTGATATACAACTGATTGTCAACTCCGGCCTTCGTATGTGTTTGGTGGTAGGACCTGCGTTTGACAGCGGCCACTTCCCGCATGGCAGCTCAACATATGACCGACACTATATGTGGATGTTGTAAACTCCAGGCCCCTCGTGTTGATATACAACTGATTGTCAACTCTGGCCTTCGTATGTGTTTGTTGGCGGGACCTGCGTTTGACAGCGGCCACTTCCCACGTGACAGCTCAACATATGACCGACACTATATGTGGATGTTGTAAACTCCAGGCCCCTCGTGTTGATATACAGCTGATTGTCAACACCGGAGAGGCTCTTATCAGAGAGTTATGATGACAGTTACCGCTTTCAACTAACGTTGGAGTCATTTTACTACTACTTTGCGTGTATATCAGCCATGTACACTTTAAAAATAGGAGGTTTAACAATATTTTATTATTATTACACCATTAGTGTAGTAAAATTAGTCGGGAAAAATGAAATAATTTTTGGATACCCAATTTCTTTTGAAATGTGTTCTATGGTATCCCCTGACCTTCCTCCGAAAAGTCCCCAGTAATCCCATATGGGGATCACGATTAAAAATGAGGGGTTGTCCCATAAGGAGTTACATTAAAATTTGATATTAAGCATACTAAATTTAAATACATTCCAGAAGGTTTATAAATATCAAATTAAAGGCCTTAAAATTTAGAATACAATTCCGTAAACCCGACCTCAATATAAATGTCGGGAGTAAAATGGAAGGCGTTCAAAAACTTTCGACATATTTGACCTTTTGAGGTCTGATTTCGGCTATGTACTCCCCTTACTAAGACCTTTTAAATTATGTATAGCATGGCTATGCACTAGGAAAATCTTTTTAAAACTTCCTCTTTGGGACGTTCGTGTAGAGAATGATTCAAGGTTAATATGATAGGCACATGACAAGCTATCCGCATTTTCAAAGGTAATTGTAAAAGCAAACGTTTGCCACAAACTGCACCTCAAAAGGTCAAGTATTTCGAAAATTATTACATTTTTAAGCGTTTAGGTTAAAATTTTATTTTTATTCAAACTTTGACAGGCTAACGTTTTCGACTCAGGCAACCTTTTAAAATGGGGTTTGCAGCGTTAAATTCTATTACTCAAGAGCTTTAATTTGATGTACATAAACCCATTGGTCGACGAAGATTTATTTCTGACTTCACCTGGGCCATCCCACTATTTTTAGGCATGTTGCCCACTGGGGATTTCAGGGGACTTTTCTGATCGAGGTCACGGGATGACATTGAACACATTTCAGCAAAAATTTGCTGTCCAAAAATTTTTTATTTTCCAGTCATATTTAGTCTTAATTTTACTACACTACATGTAGAATATTAGTTTTTATACATTGAAAGAGAGGAAGGGGGCTATATTTAACTATAATACCTTATTTGCGGCGTATGATGTAATACCATAAAGATGCAATACAAATATAAAAATAATTTGTTTAAGGTATGAATTTTTTTATTACCGTTTTTTTTAGAATGCGCACTGAACAAAAACTTGTTTATCTACAACTAGTAAGACATTTTCATATTACTTAGTAATGACTACTTCAGTAATTATTTACTCTTAAGCGTGGATGTAGCTTTTTATAAAAAGATTATTTCGGTCTCCAAAAATGTAAATTTGCTCTACTCTATTATTCTCCATTATTCGCCTTTCTAATGGGAATAGCATTGAATTCAAGGAAACAGTTTATCTCTCACCAACGATATTCATTTATCATTTAATTTCTCTTATAAAATGGTTGCATTTCTTTGAAAAACATATTTATCTTTAAATGTATATTTTTATTTGCAAATATAAACTTTGTTAAATTTTGACGTTATTTGTTATTATGTAAAACTACTTACTGAATAATTTTTTTCGTAAGATAACTAACTAATAGTTACATGTAATTTATTACTAGTCTTTTTTTCAAATACATATTTAATATTTATATTTAATATATGAATAATTATGAAGAGCTACATTAAGTTATAAAACACTTTGGACCCTTATATTAATTTTCACCTTAGGGTAAGTATAACTAAATAATTTAATTTACATCTAGAAAAGCCGCTTCCATTTCCAGTATAGGGAAAATAAATATATTTTATAACTTTTGGTAAACATGCGAATGCAAGAAAGTAAGACTTGACTATGGATAGTTATTGTTTCGAAATAAAACACAAAGAACCTCCTGAAGATTAGTTTTAAGAACGAGAAAATAATATTCTCTTGAGAATAAAATTATAAATTTTAGACCAAAACAAGGAATACAATGGATTGATTTTAAATTTAATATCTGAAAGTATACTTCTTATGGGGGACTTCCTTCAATTTCTTATAATGGTTTCAGGTGCGTTTTTCAATTTCTAAAATTTCTGGATCTTTCTCTAATTGAAATAATTTTGAAACAAATAATGTTAATTTGTGTCCCAAAAGTCCACCCCCCTGCTATATTACAACAAATGCAGATAACTAGATTATTTTTAAGGGATGTCCTAGTGACCAAAAGAAGAAACGTTTGATCTCAAAATTTTCAACTCCTCTCCCAAAATTGGGCTTTTGGGGTGGTAAGTCGAAATTTTGAAATAGTAACCCCCCATTTTGTGTCAAATTTAGATTGTATGCATAATTTAAAGGGCTTTTTATTCTTTGTCATTATGAAAATTTTGACACACCAAAAGTTTCACCTTTTTTTTACCAAGACATCCCCCAAAGAAAATCTCGTTATATGCAGTTGTTAAAGAAGAGCAGGGGGTCGGACTTTTGGGGCACCTGGTATAAAAGCAATGCAATGTGTTAAAGTATTTATACCATAGTTTAAATTAATTAACTGTTTAATGCAATAAATTCAATCTACCAGGTTGGGCTTTGTTTACATTTAGTTTTTGTTGGGTTGCCTATTAACAACACAAGAGTAATGTTCATTTTTAAGAGGTTTTTTTAAACAATACCTTGGCCAATTGATCTTGCATTCATATGTCTCCTCTTGCCTTCATCTACATGGAGGTGGAGAAGTGTAAATAAGTCACAGTTAATTTATTTTTTATTCCTAAATTACGTAGGATACGATTAATATGAATTGCAAAATATATTTCATAAAAACATGTGACAATATTTAATTATTTAACAGGCATGGGGCAGCGTTCTCGCCAGTGAGTCCCATAAACAGTTTACTGCTGAAGATACCGGAGCAAGATCAGTTGGCTGTACAGTATTTCAACTAAGCCAACGTCGTTTATTGTCTTTTCATAGCTCGTAATATAGTGTTACTACGCCCAAGATAACTCAACAAGTCAACACACAAATATTTTCAACCATCTAAAAATGAAAGTAGCCTGAAAAACTCAAATGTGGAAATCAAATTTTAGTTGTTGCTGATAACAAATTTATTTCCTCACCACTGCGATAAATAATGCTTATTTTATTGTTATTTCATCAAATGAAATTGTGACTGGAAATTTAAACTAATGAAGGTAACTTATGAAACTGATTAATGTAACTGTTTTAGGTGGTTAGCCGACAGCCCCTAGCCACCCACTCGAAGAATAATTTTCTTTGATCTTTCAGATTATTATTTTTTAACACGCTATTTGCTAAACTAATAACTGATTCGGTCTGTTGCATAAAGTTTTGAGATTTTGTTCGGAAAATTGTTTTAAAATGCACTATACCTACTTTTTTAATCTATTCAAATGTTATCATTTAAATTTGGAAAAGCCGTGGACTTTATCATATTGAATAATTTATTAAGCTTACAAAATATGATCTTGTGTTTGTACTGTTGATTTATTTTTTAAAATGCCTTAATCATTGACTATTTTATTTCAGATCGTAACAACAAGCACCTATAATTAATATTACAAGTTACATAAAAAAGAGTCACAATATTAAAATAAAATCAAACCCATTGCCTGATCCTATACTCTAATTCGAGTAAGGTATATTTGTGTGCATGTATGTAAGCAAGCGGATCTCAAACATAGCTTGAACGATTTAGTTCAAACTTTGCAAATACCTTAGTTCTGTGATGAAACAATATAAATACAGTTCTCTATGCCAGGAAAAATTTATTTCGTAATAATCATTAATACAAATTTAAAGTTTCTTAACATTGGTCGTATAACAAACAAATAATGAAAACAACCTAATGAAATGTAATAGTGTTACAGTAAGTGGTTTTGGATTGCAAGCCAGTTAAAAAACTAGAAAATTGTACTTCAATAAATAGTTTAAGATCGTACTTTATGAATATTGACATAAATTAAAGCTAAGTAAAATTATAAAACAACCAATCAGTTTGTAGAATTACAATTTAATTTTAAAATAACAGAATTATTAACTGTTATGAAATCAGCTGTTAATGAAATATTTCATTATAATATCCGTGTTACAGATTCAACATGTAGTTCAACAAATAAAAACGTGTGCAACCAGAGTGCAGAACCAGTAGGCATACATTGAAACAGTCCGAAAGACGAGTGAGGCTAAACCCGAGGCTAACGAGTTTAACGTGAAGGAGAGTGAGCGCAGCAAACGAGCTCTTCTTGGTTTTGAACATAAGCCTTTTCGCTCTTGGCATTTTAGCGCACTGTCTGTAACTGATATTACTTTACAGAATTGTTTAAGTTTACAAATCAAATGCTAGGACCCCCAGATACTGAGGTCTTAAAAGTACAGTTTTCACAAGAGCTCTGCATTTGACAAAGGCAATGTTTTAATGGAAATTGCGCAATTCGACCATCAGCTGATGTTTCCATTACGTTTCATGTTTTAGTTTCTCTACGTGCCTAACCACAAACGAGTGTGATCATATGTGAGTGAGAATGACTATTAGGTCAAGCGACATCTATATCATAACGATTCGGATGGATGACCGCCTATAACCTATGGATTTGCGACATGTTTATTGAAGTGATGTACCAAATATAATTTGGTCGTACATTAAGTAGTATATGTAACTATTGTATTCAGCCTTTAAGCCACCCGTGAATTATATACTACATATATCACTCGTCGCTTGAAAGCCTTCATAATATAATCGTTGCATAAATTACTATTGTTGCTTTGAATATGGCATGCTGTATCATAAACTCGACATTATATATTGTGTATGACGAAAATCGTATAATTAGGGTATTAACCTCCTTTGAGGCTATAAAAAGAGCTAAGCCTTTTGAAAAGGAATTTTACATGATTGAATATTCTGATATTCCTCCCAAACAAAGCTCTACTCAGTGCAAAAATGAATACTTCTACTGGAACGAAACAAACAAGTTCAGGTCAGCGAGCTTCGACGCGTCTTTGAAGCCGGATACCACGGTCACTGCGTTCACTTTGTATCGCGGTCTAATTTGAGAGTACTACTGAGTAAAGGCACTTGCATGTGGTACTAAAAGTGGATAAATTTGAGCAATAATTTGTGGTTTATGACGACGAAACATTTTTTTCATGTATAGAAATCGAAAAGAAAGAAATTAATTGAATTGGATTCCTTTAAATTCATATTTTGCTAACATCATTTATCTATTTTTATTATGGGTGAGAAAAGAGTCGTATTTAAAAATATGAAATAAATCCCTAAGTGTTTTTCACAATCATTCTCAGATTTACCTTTATGTGATCAAATTTTTGCCTAACGTTAGTTGTTGAAAGTATTAAATTGATTTTAACCATTGCACATAAAATATAACTGTTTTACATATGCTCACGGTTTTGCAGTGCGGTTTTCCAGTGTTGTAAACGTAAATTTTCATACAGTATTTATGGATCAATAACGGTCATCTCTTTGGGCCAGCTGGTTTCACAATATCTAACCAATATAATGACAAGCACTAAAATCAAACCGATTTCAGATTTCCTTATTCCAGATGCGAATAATAATAGTTTACTGAGAGCAGGCACTTGACGTCCATAATAGTCTCGCCAAGTTTCAATTCAATTATCAAGTGGTCTTACAGATATCATGAAATAAGCAAAATTCACATACTGGCAGGATATGTTTGTCCTGATGCAAGGAACAAGTAAGTATTTGAAAGAGTTCCATATATTTTGAGATACCTGTACATAACCATTTGGGGAGTCGGAAAACTAGTAATGGAATATTTCCCAGGGTTGCAAAGAATTCACCCCTGGTAATCATATTGCAAGAGAGCTACAAAACACACAAATATCAAGACCACTAATGATGAGAATATTGTTGAAACATTTTAGTCTGTTTAATATTTTAGTACAGAGTGACAATTTATCAACAGTTAACAGTCTCTACACAAAAACGCAATACTATTGGTTATAGTCGACCTAATTCTATATATACAAATTCTATATGCAAGATTTATCTACGCAATGTCTGCTCGTATACAAAACTTAACACTACCCAGCTTAGTGCTTGTAGATATAAACATTGTTAAAATATGTTCTTAATCATTTAAGGAAACAACGCTTAAGTGATTATACAGAATCAGTTGATCTACTATAATATAATATAAATAAATATTAAATGTTGCTTGCTGAACTGTAATTTAATTCCAATTCCCCATTAAACGATATTAAGCTGTACTCATTGGAATGTGTGGAAATCTTAACGTATAGATTTTTTTTTATAAATTCAAAATTTCTTTATTTAATAGCAAACACAAAATAAACAAAAATGTTGTCACGTAATGGAATTTTTATTTTTTATTTATTTAACTAAATAACATGTAACTATATAACTAAGTAACATGCAAACTGATGCTACTTATTGCATTAACAGTTTTATCAATGAGAAACAATTTTAGTTTCATCCAAAATACAGATTGACTGCCAAAAAACTTTTTTCGGCACTAACGGTAAGTTGTTTATGCTTTAATTTTTGTCTGAAACCTAATGACTCTCATGTTATGACTTCTCCTTAAGTAAAATTACCACTAAGTTAACCATACTTGTTGATAGGTTTATATTTTGATGAAGTAAAAGTTTAATTACAGTAAACAGGCGTTATATTCTGCTGTTAAAATGTCATTTATAAATGATACATTACAAACGATCGACTACTAACTCATTTAGCTTTGAACATGCCTGTGGTGTATTTTCGAAACGTATTTTCCCAATTGGAAACTTTTAAACCAAAAGCAAAGCAATAAAAGTAAGCAAATCAAACCGACTGCAACGTAACCCGTTTACAGTCAATGCAAACGAAATTATGCTACCGTTCATCCTACCTCTGACATGACGGCGACGACAAATCGGACTTGGCATACTCTAACTCAATATTTGCAAAAATATACACATGCTCTATCTATGGGGGTTTTAAGCGTTTTTTTGTTATATAGTATGAATTTAAGTACAAGTTTGACAATATTTAGTGAAATCAAGATTCTGTGGTTTGTGATAATTGACCTATTTAATTACCATTTTCAAGTGAAATATAATAATTTGATAAAAAAGCCTTTATAATATTTGTAATTAGTCTTTGTATTTAGTTAAACAGGTTCAATAATAGCTTGGTTTACTTTATTTTAGATATTTATAAAAGAAAAAAAATTCAGCGAGCTATCGTTTAAGAGACAACCCTCACTATAAGTGGTGTATGCCAAAGGACAATTACTTACCGGTACGCACTCCTGTGACCACACAAATTCCAAGTGAATTTTGGCCTCGCCAAATATTTACCTCCACTGCGCAAAGGCCAAGCGTAGGAAATTTAAAATGGACTTCAATGTAATTTTAAAGGCATTAAAATGCAGTTGGCATACCTAAAAAAAAAAGAAGAATGAACTGCTGAAGAAAAAGACTGAATTTTCAAGTTTTCATTGGGGCCTATTTTGTAATTGAATACCAACTTATATTCCATCTTTTTATCTTGTATTTTACACCCTACTTGTGTTTAATGGCTACACAAAATGACATCTCAAGTTTAAGTCTAAATTCTATCAACATCATATAGTAGAAAAGCGAGTCACATTGACATTTTAAGGATTGTTATGAATTTTAAGATTAATATAGCAAATATACGTTTATATAACTACTGTATGTTTGAAAGTTAATAAAAAAGTTTTTTATTAATAGATTTTGTATCTAATTAGTGTCATTTTATTTTTCTCATTCATCATTTTTTATCTATTCACTTGTCACCAATTTTACAATCAAATTTAAACTGTAACGGCTTAATGAGTTAATGCAGATACTCTGCTTTCAGGATATCAGAACAGTCTATCTTTCCGTTGGCGAACTTGTATTATGTTTATACAGAGTGTCCAGCTTTGACTGTGCGAGGCTTTTCTATGTTAATTAGAAAGCCAAAGAAAACAAAAAAGTAGTAGCGTAAAGTATAGTTGTATTAAGTTCATATTTGCTATGAATCTTAATAACATCAATTTTCATTTTCACGAAAAAAGTATGTTTTCTGATGTGTATTTTTTTTAATGACGGGAAATTTGAATTTGATAAATCAGATATCTCGAAACCGGTAAATTTTGTAAAAATTGAACCGGAGAAATTGTACAAAGGAGAATAAATTTGACGAATTGAATTATTTAACCAATAATACCAAGTTTGTAAAGATCTAAGAACAAATAACGGTGTTTTTGAGATGTATCTGCAGAAAAACATTGGTTATGCATTAAATGCAAGTTAAGGTTATTATAATAGAAAATATCGTAATAACTCAGTTAATTGTTGTTAGGTTTCACAAACTTGGTATCATGGATTAGATAATTAAGTTTTCCAACTTTTGTATTTTATTCTTATACTCTAAAACAAGCAATGTTAGTGCAAATTTTTTTTCTCTACAAGGATTTTTGATTTTATGGGTGAATATGGGGGTTTTGGCCACAATGAATCGATCGGACCGTGGCTGGGAAAATCTTTGTTTCGTCCTAGGGCTCTTCAAAGTTCCCATGTCATTCTTATGGAGATTTTTTAAGCTACTAAATTGAACAGAAAATCAACTAATAATTGTAGATATGTTACATAATATTTAACCCGTGATTCAACAAATTTATACCAAAGTGCACCCATTGGTCTAGCGAGTGAGCGAAGTGAACGAGCTCATTTTAAAAAGGAAGAGGGCGAGTGAGCAGAACAAACGACCTTGGTTTAAGAAAGGAGAGTGACGTTTAATTTTACCGAGCATACGCTCGGTCCCCCTGGTACTTACTTTTGAACTGTTGATGATATTTACTGCTTTTAAGATATCTAAGTTTACAACTTTTATGTAATCATTTTTAAAATACACATTGGAAGATTTTTTTTAATGAACATTGCTGTAATAGTGGTTTATGTAAAATATGAACTGAATACAACTATCCGCTACCGAAATGAAAATTATTAAGTGTAAAAAACAAAATGGCGGCTTGTGCCATTAACAATGCATTATAAGACATATGTTTATATGAACTTTTTGTTTATTTTGTCTTGCAAGTTTCGAAGAGTCGAAGCTGGACATCCTAAATTTAGTTTTGCTCATTTTGAATTTTACATAAAAATTTAATTTTGCCAGGAACATGTATGAAACAAAACTTTTTCTTTTTTCGTTTACATTGGACTTAGGCTGAATATATGACACATATATGGCAGTGGGATAGTAAACTAGTATTTTTGAAAAGTATTTTATAGACTCACTCTAAACATGATGCTGGGGTCCGTGTGTCGAAGTCACATATTCGATGTGATGTGATATGGTCAGTCGGGCGACACTTTGGCAATTTGGCATCTTAGCTTACATGATTTATGTTCATAATAAATTCTACAAACTAACAGTTTTAAACTTTAAATATATAAAAAATGCTATAAAATAAGCCCCGTCGTCAATATAGTACAGTCATAGTAATTTAGTGGGCCTACAGTCATGGTAATGCCGTACAGTCATGGTAATGCCGTACAGTCGTGGTAATGTAGTACAGTCGTGGTTATGTGGCATAGTAGCGGTAAAGCAGCACAGTCGTGGTAATGCAGTACAGTCTTGGTAATGTAGTACAGTCGTGGTTATGTGGCATAGTAGCGGTAAAGCAGCACAGTCGTGGTAATGCAGTACAGTCTTGGTAATGTAGTACAGTCGTGGTTATGTGGCATAGTAGCGGTAAAGCAGCACAGTCGTGGTAATGCAGTACAGTCTTGGTAATGTAGTACAGTCGTGGTTGTTATAAAGTAATATTTAGTTCAGTTCATATGCGAAGAAGCATTTCAGTTATAATAGAATAGTAGCAAGTAGCAAGTAGAAAAAGGGCAAAGTCCAAAGATAACCCGAACGAGACGAAGACGAAGGAAGTCACGGCAGTCTAGACCGAGACACAGGTATGTACGGTAGATGCATTTCTGCCTGTAGTCATATTTCAAGTTTCACGTTAAGGCTTGTAACTTTTCATGCTCACGCTATAATAATTCTGGCGACGAGGCCAAGTGTTAAAATAAATTCGTCTCACAAATTTATAGCAAGTGTTAAATAATTAGCGTGCGAAAAGCGTGACGTAAAAAAAGTGTGTTTTACGTTTTTACGGTTGCCGGTTGTACGCCCTGAACAGATCGTGGAGGCAGATCATCTTTCTTGTGTGCGCCATTTTTCGTGTCGAAAGTTGTCGAACTTTGTCTAAAGTGAAGAAAATGTTAAATAAAAGTACTGTTGCTTCTTTATTAATTGAAAATTAATAAAATTTTAAAGAAATATCAATTCTGGATTATTTGAAGCTATTGTCAGTTTGTGCTTTACGGGTTCAAGTTAAATAAATGTCTTTGAAAATTTTAGCGTCCCGACTAGGCCTGCAAAAATTGAGGTGAAATGGCGAAGCAACTGGTCGGTAAGATTTCAGAATTTAATCAAGAGCTTGAAACCTTTGAGAACTATGTGGAACGTTTGGATGAATTTTTTTCTGCAAATAGCATTAAAGATGAGGCTAAGGTTTCTCTTTTTATATCTTTAATGGGCCCTGAATTGTACTCAACTTTAAAGTCTTTAATTGTTCCTGACCTTCCAAAAGACAAAAACTACAATGAAATCATCTCTGTTTTAAAGAAACATTTCACGCCTATTAGGAATATTGCTTATGAAAGGTTCATATTTAATAGGAGAAATCAAAAAGAGGGGGAAAGCATTTCCACCTATGCTGTAGAGTTAAAAAGACTTGCTGCAAACTGTAAGTTTGATGCCTTTCTAAAGGAAGCTTTAAGGGACAGATTTTTATGTGGGTTAAAATCTGATCATATACAAAGTAGGCTACTCTCTGAGGGTGATTCGTTAGATTTTAAGAAAGCCCTTGAATTAGCCCTAGTGTTAGAGGATGCTCAAAGAAATGTAAGGTCCCTTCATCCAGACCATTCCAGTCATAACACTGTTGCAGGAATAAATTATACTAAGGCTAATAGATTTAAGCCAAGTAGTTCGAACCACAAAAAAGGTTCTGGTTTTTCAAAGTATGATAGGCCTAGTTCTGCCAATGTTAACCATGGTACCGGTAATAGGCCTAGAGTGTGTAATTGCTGTGGTAGGCCACATGATTTCAATTCTTGTCCATATAAGGATTATAGTTGCAACTTATGTAAGCGTAAAGGTCACTTAGCTAAAATGTGCCGGCAGTCAAAAGGTCGATATAGGCCTAATAGAATTAATTTTCGTGATGAAGAGGAGAGCGATGTGGAAGTCCACAGCTCCTCAGAAACAGGCTTAGGCCTAGATGATGATTATAGGCAACTTTCTTTGAATATGATAGCCTATGCAGATAGCAAGAGTAGTAGTTTTAAAACAACTTTAGTAGTAAACGGAGTACCTGTTGACATGACCGTAGACACCGGAGCGGTAGTCTCAGTGATGCCGGAGCAAGTATTTGTAAATAAACTCAAAAATAAGCCTAAACTGTCTAGCAGCAACATTGTTTTGAAGACATACACCGGTGAAAACATAGTTGTCTTAGGAGAGTTCCAGGCGCAAGTATCGACTGATGAAGGAGTACACAGTCTTCCGATGATCGTCGTCAAGGGGGACTCGACCAATCAACCAACACTACTGGGGAGAAATTGGTTGAGGGAAATCAAATTGGACTGGAGGCAGTTCTCGGATTCATGGAAAGGAGCCGACAACAAGGACTCAACCGACTTTCCGGTAAGAATGTTTCAATTTCTACTAGAATAGATGAACTCAAGACAAATTTTTCACCTGTTTTTGATATTGCTTTTGGAGAGATTAAGAACATATCAGTTGATTTAGTTTTGAAAGAAAATTCAAAACCAATTTTTTGCAAAGCCCGTAACGTACCTTATGCTCTGAGGCAAGCCGTTGAGAATGAACTTGACACTCTAGAGAAAAATGATGTAATTTATCCAGTTACTCAAACTGATTGGTGTAGTCCAATTGTAGTTGTTCCCAAGGCGAATGGGCAGGTTAGAATTTGCGGAGATTTTAAGGTCAACCAGTGCCTTCGCACCGATCATTACCCTTTACCGAATCCGGATGATCTTTTTGCTCGGATATCGGGTGCTAGATATTTTACAAAACTAGACCTTGCCTCAGCTTACAATCAGTTGCGAGTCAGTGACACGTCCCAAGAACTTTTAACAATCAAAACTCACCGTGGTCTTTACAGATACAGACGCTTGCCCTATGGCATAACCAGTGCCGGCTCACTTTTCCAGTCAACAATGGACACAATTTTGTCGGGTATAAAGAATACATTGTGTTATTTAGATGATATCTTGATTTTTGGGCGGAATTTGGAAGAACTTGACCATTGCGTAGTTAAGGTCTTAGAGCGTCTCATGGCCTATGGGGTCAAGGTGAAAGCTGCTAAAAGCGAGTTTTTTGTTCGCAGTTTGATTTTTCTAGGACATAGGCTAGATTGTGAAGGGCTACGTCCCAGTGAAGAACTCACACAACCTATCTCAAATGCACCGCGTCCAGAAAACGTAACTCAACTTAAGTCCTTCCTAGGAATGCTAAACTATTATGGTAAATTTTTACCGAACTTGTCGACTCTGCTACATCCCTTATATAGACTGTTAAACAGTAAGGTTAAGTGGTCTTGGTCCGATGCGTGTGAAAACGCTTTCAACAAAAGCAAGGGTCTTTTGCTTAACAGTCAGGTCTTGATGCCAAACAACCCTGAATTAGACATTATTGTTACCTGTGATTCCAGCCCATATGGTGTGGGTGCTGTGATCAGTCACATACTTCCAGATAAATCCGAAAGGCCCATCGCCTTTGCATCGAGAACCCTGTCCCGCTGCGAGGAAAAATATGCGCAAATTGAGAAGGAGGCTTTGGCCTTGGTTTTTGCGGTTAAGAAATTTCATGTTTTCTTGTATGGCCGTAAATTTTTTCTAGCTACAGACCATCGACCTTTAACTTACCTGCTGGGAGCCTCAAAGGGGATACCCACTCTAGCGGCCGCACGTATCCAAAGATGGGCACTGATCCTGGCTGCATATCAGTATGAACTCATGTATCGTAAGGGCTCTGACATTCCTAATGCAGACGCTTTATCTCGCCTTCCCAATCAAGGAGAACCATTGGAAGGGGAAATTTCTTTCTTTTCAACCGGATGTGACTTGCCTATAACCCATAAGGAAGTAGGATTAGCTACCAAGTATGATCCCGTGCTTTCCCGGGTCCATGATTTCACTCTTTATGGATGGCCCAATCATGTTGAAGATAAGCAGCTTTTGCAGTATTTTTCCCGATCGTCTCAACTTTCTGTAGAACAAAATTGTATTTTGTGGGGGTGTAGGGTAATAATCCCACCAACTCATCGTGAAGAAATTCTTTTACTATTACATAGAGAACATCCCGGGGAATCCCGCATGAAGGCCTTGGCTAGAAGTTTTGTGTGGTGGCCGGGTCTCGACCAGAACATCGAAGAAGTTGTAAAACAATGTAAGATTTGCCAATCAACGAGAAAATCTGCACCGTTAGCTCCTCTTCAACAATGGTCCTTTCCGAAACATAACTGGCAAAGGATTCATTTGGACTTTGCGTCATTTGAAAGTAAGGATTTTTTAATCATCGTTGACAGCCGATCAAAATGGATCGAAGTTTTCCACATGACCTCTACCACTTCATCCCGTACCATTGAAAAACTTCGCAGTTGTTTTTCAGCTTATGGTTTACCAACAACTGTTGTCACCGATGGCGGCCCACAATTGGTTTCTGAAGAATTTAAAAACTTCCTTGCTTCAAATGGTGTTCTGCACATTGTCACACCACCTTATCATCCTGCGTCCAATGGACTCGCAGAACGAGCTGTACAAACTGTTAAGGAGGTTTTCTTAAAACAGTTGCTACAAGACACAAAAGAAAATAAGCATAGGACTTTACAACATCGCATAGACAGCTTCCTGTTTGCATATCGCAATACGTCTCACTCCAGCACTGGAATGTCACCTGCTGAGATGTTTTTAAATTTTAAGCCGAGGACACATCTGACCTTGTTGAAACCCCACATCTCAAATCAAATGGAGAAATCTCAGATCAAAGTAGAGAACACCGCTAACGCTCATCGTGGTAAATTTAGGTCATTTGCTGTCGGCCAAAAGGTGTTTGTAAAGAGCCTCAGACAAGAAGTTGTGAAATGGTTACCTGGAGAGATCATAAGCAGACTAAGCCCTGTGACATATTTAGTGAGAGTGGAAGGCAGGAAAAGGTTCGTACATGCAGATCACTTGCGTACCAACCATACCCAATTAGACGAGGATGAAGGCCCGGAAATTCAGATTCAAAAAGAAGCTACTCCTCAGAAACTAATCATGCCTAAGTCACCGCAACCCCGGGTTACTTCACCAAAATCACCAATGAAGACAGATGAATCAACCCATGATAGGCCTAGCCTAAGTGGAGCTCAAGACATACAAACACCCAATGAAGAAATTAAGGTTAAATAAAATATAGAAAACCAAAGCCCTGCTAAAACCGAGGTTCGTCGGACACAACGAGTTCGGCGGCCTGTTCAAAAACTTAATTTGTAAATTTATTTGAGATACTTCCCACACAGCAAGAGTCAATATTTTATTTTGGAGGACAGTTTTAAATTTTAATTAGTGGGAAGGAGTTGTTATAAAGTAATATTTAGTTCAGTTCATATGCGAAGAAGCATTTCAGTTATAATAGAATAGTAGCAAGTAGCAAGTAGAAAAAGGGCAAAGTCCAAAGATAACCCGAACGAGACGAAGACGAAGGAAGTCACGGCAGTCTAGACCGAGACACAGGTATGTACGGTAGATGCATTTCCGCCTGTAGTCATATTTCAAGTTTCACGTTAAGGCTTGTAACTTTTCATGCTCACGCTATAATAGTGGTTATGTGGCATAGTAGCGGTAAAGCAGCACAGTCGTGGTAATGCAGTACAGTCTTGGTAATGTAGTACAGTCGTGGTTATGTGGCATAGTAGCGGTAAAGCAGCACAGTCGTGGTAATGCAGTACAGTCTTGGTAATGTAGTACAGTCGTGGTTATGTGGCATAGTAGCGGTAAAGCAGCACAGTCGTGGTAATGCAGTACAGTCTTGGTAATGTAGTACAGTCGTGGTTATGTGGCATAGTAGCGGTAAAGCAGCACAGTCGTGGTAATGCAGTACAGTCTTGGTAATGTAGTACAGTCGTGGTTATGTGGCATAGTAGCGGTAAAGCAGCACAGTCGTGGTAATGCAGTACAGTCGTGGTAATGTAGTACAGTCGTGGTTATGTGGCATAGTAGCGGTAAAGCAGCACAGTCGTGGTAATGCAGTACAGTCGTGGTAATGTAGTACAGTCGTGGTTATGTGGCATAGTAGTGGTAAAGCAGCACAGTCGTGGTAATGAAATATTGATGTAGTGATGTTCAGTGTTAAACTCAATTAAAGTATAATTTACACATTTAAAGTGCATCTTAAATATAATTCTCAGCTAACAATGTTACACCTATTCTACTTGAGTAGTTGGCGGTTTTGGCCTAAATCGTGTATTTCTGGTCAATTCCGGATATCATCACGTCCTTGAGAGTAAGATATGGATAAAACCTGGGTGTTAAAAGTGTGTTAGACGTTAAATCTACATCGACCATAGGATATTTCATCACTAAGTATTATTAAATTATGTACATTGAGCTATGGCATTCAAAATTGTAACTTCACTAGTTTTATTTATGACTAAATGACAATAATTCCGGCAACCCCTAAGGGGGCATGGGGCCAAAATTTATGGAAAAGGAACTAAGCAACCCTGTAAAACCTCCGCCCCATGATTATTCTCCCGGTTTCAAAATAGTGACTGTAATAAAAAGACACCTGTTGCTTACATTGATCCTAAAAATTGGCTGATTAAGGTCACGAATTCCGAAAGTTATGCTCCACTACTACAGTTCTCGTAAGTTTTGCATCCTCAATTACAATGGATTTAAAAACAAGAGGACTGCTTACCTCAGTCATTGCAATTAAAGCCAACTTGTGTTTCATGTTGTCTCACATGAGCCTCTGAAAGCGAAGTTCAGTATATGATGGAAAATGTCATAATTAAAGAATGTTACCATATTCTACTTTTTTGCATGATATACATTATGCACGTTTTTCATTATTAAGCAAGTATATTCTCCTCAGAGGGATGTGGCCTACAAGTAGTAGCCTATGAAGTATGAAGTAATCTTAAATGTAAGCAAAAGTTTACATGGACAAAAAATTGAATGTCTTAATTAGTAGAGAATAATTATAAACCGGATCTTAGGTTAAGTGAGTCGAAACCGGCGAATCTACGAAAATTAGTTAAGGAAGTTTAAAAATACAATAAGATACTAGATATTTAACCCTATTATTTCTGGTTTGCAGACAATTGGTCGTAATACAAGAGTTTTTAAATGTGATATGAGCAAGGCCCACAAATTGAAAATGACAAAAAATTTTAGTAATAAAATAACTCCGTGACTTCTACTGAGGGTCAACCAAGACATGCGGTTCTAAAATTAGTAGATCAAAAGACTCTATCATAAAAGGTCTTGGTTTTCTGAAAAAATTTTTTTCGAGAACCCGACCGTGAAAGGTTGTATGTGTGAGACATTATGCATCCTAAAGCCATGATTGTTAAGTTTTGAAATTTTAAACTCCGTCATACTTTTAGGTTTGTTTTGACCCATTGCTTTCTACTAGTTAATACGTTTAGCTTGATAAAATAACCTAGAGTTAAATTAAAATGTACGACTTACTTCTTGTGGCCCGTCCCCTTGGAGAGTTACAAAATTATCACACATAAAAAATATATTTTTATGATATTATGTTTACATAAAATTTAGTTTATGGGACTTTATCATAAAAATTACTAAACCATTAAATATTAAGTTATTGTATTTTTGAGATGTTTATGATCTTTGGTACCACACTGTACGTAAACAAGTGACCTGCCTCTCTTAAAAATTCCTCTCTGCAATTTGTCATAACTGTTTTCTGACGAGCCAAATGAAAAATTAAATCCTAGACCATTTAGACATAGTTCAAATAAATGCTTAGATACTAATCGACCCCGACTATTTCAGTCCTTTCATTCTTGAATATTTACGTGAAATAGATTTTGATGAAACTATAATTAATATTTTGATTAAACTGCACTGATAAATAATAATCATATTATTTTTCTATGTAATCTTTGAAGATATTCTTTCAATTTATTTTCATTCATTTTATTTTAATTGTAACTAATATTCGTATACTTTTAAAAAAAACCAATTCCTTTTGCAAACTAAACCAAAGGAAGAAAATGTCATGATAATATTAAAAAAATTATATGTGTTTATTATTGCATTGTTGTACAGATATTACAATTTTTATATACAAATTATAGTTCCTCGACTACAAACTATTTTTAAAGGCAGAGGAGTAGTGAAATTCTCAACAGGGAGTCCCGTAAACAATTTACTGCCAGAGATAAAGGAGTCAGTTCAGTAGTCCGTTCTACGTTTTATCGTGGTCCAAGTTGTTCATTCAGTTTTCATATCTCATGATAAAATATTACGGCGTCTTAGCGCATTATTAATGTAGATATATGTCATCCCATATTTGGTTTTTAGATAAAAACACTCATATTTTAAAGTACTATTATTCAATATGGATCTAAAATATAATTTGAGAGCAAGAGTTTAACCATCAACAAAATGTTTGTATTTAAAAAGCGGAAGTACTTTGGATTTAATCCAATCTTGTTTTAAAAGTTTTATCAAAATTGTTTTTACAATTCATTGTATGTCGCATACATGTATTTGCACATAGCCTCAGGTGAGGTTTTGAAACCGCAACAACGGATGTATGTCAACATGACATGATACGTGACATGCCCAAAATATAAAACAACCTTCCTGCATGTCGCCTGTTTGGATGTCAAGTACTTGGTCTATTATTAAAAATTATCGTCGATTTATCTAACTCGTATTATAGGCATAAAAAGTCAACCTAGTATAAAAAATGTATCAATAAAAGTAATGTAAAAATAAAAGAAAGTAAGTGTACACTATATCTTTGTTAAGTATATCGTTATTTTACTTTTCGCATGTGGTTAAAACAGTTTTAGGTCATTTTTGTTTGATTTAACACCAGTAAAGGTTTTAAGCTATAATCATTATAAAACAAAGTCACCAATAACTGATGAATCATTGAGAAGTTGCTAAACAGAACATAATCTCAAGATTAATATGGCATTTCAAAACAACACACTAGTTAGGCTAGTTACGAGGTCTTTTGGTCGCAAGCAGAGCTGTATCATTACCCTTTGATAAAAGACTCTTTAGCGTTAACAAACGCTTTACCTAAAAAGAAGTTCTGTTTTGTAGAGTTGAATTTGTTCACGGGAAAAAGTGTAGAATTCCTTTGCCTCTTGATCACAGGAACCTGTATGGTGACTTTTATTAAATCTCTTCCAGTTTTATTGATTAGCTTCAACTGTACAATTATGTTATTCAAGACAGCTTCATTCCATCCCCGTGCAACATAGTTGAAACCATGAGCTTTAGCTGCGTTGATAACAGCCTGAGTCTCAGTATTGTCAAAGGCACCTTGAATGTCAAGAAAGGCCCCAAGTAAAACTTCTTTACACTCTAGCGACTTTTCGATCCTGCTTGCCAGCTGATGTAGGGAAGACTCGCATGATCTTTCTGGTGAGTAGGCGTGATGGTGTTCATGGAGAGGGTGGGCCCTAAGAGCAGAGTCCCCCACATACCCTGACACCAGCTTCTCCAGAGTCTTCAGGAAAAAAGAAGACAGTGAAATTGGACGGAACGACTTCGGATCCGTATACCTAGGCTTACCAGTTTTTGGATGAAGACTATCCGAGAGCTGATGCAGACTGCTGAAATATATCCCAGGGCCACACTGGCTCTAAGCAATACCTTCAGAACCGGAAGCAAGATCTCTATTCCCTGTTGAAGACATAAGGACCTCTTCTGGTCAGGTCCCAGTGATTTGTAGGGGCTTAGAGAGTTAAATGCCCAGCGATTACGGCTGTGAGTTACGATGGGGCCCACCACCCCCATCGAGTGAAGTTGGCCCGCCGTGCACTCGCATTCACCTCGTCAGTCGGCTGGGTGATTAGCTCCCCGGGAAGTGTGTGCTTGCCATGATCTCAAGCACGTCCCTGGGATTATGAATTATGATTCCATCAGGCCCTTTGAGGGAGCCAAGACAAGAGGACTTATCTTTCGATAGGATCTTGTGGATCCTTGATGTCTCGCAGACGCCTTCAAGTATATCGTTATTTTACTTTTCGCATGTGGTTAAAACAGTTTTAGGTCATTTTTGTTTGATTTAACACCAGTAAAGGTTTTAAGCTATAATCATTATAAAACAAAGTCACCAATAACTGATGAATCATTGAGAAGTTGCTAAACAGAACATAATCTCAAGATTAATATGGCATTTCAAAACAACACACTAGTTAGGCTAGTTACGAGGTCTTTTGGTCGCAAGCAGAGCTTCATCATTACCCTTTGATAAAAGACTCTTTAGCGTTAACAAACGCTTTACCTAAAAAGAAGTTCTGTTTTGTAGAGTTGAATTTGTTCACGGGAAAAAGTGTAGAATTCCTTTGCCTCTTGATCACAGGAACCTGTATGGTGACTTTTATTAAATCTCTTCCAGTTTTATTGATTAGCTTCAACAGCAGAACTTATTAATTCATGCGTTCTTCTTAAAAAAAAATAAAAAATCAGTGCCTCACTTATTAGTGTCCCCTCAGGTCGCATGGGTCTCATAATGTCTAATAATCGTTTGTTGTTATAGTTAACCGATTTGTTTTAATCAATCAAATTCAAATAATAGTGATCTCAGCTTATTATTCCGTTTGCCCGCATGCATGATAAATGAGTGGCTGTAAAGAATTTAAATAATTATAGGACGATTATTAGTACCATAGGGAATGGATACCCAACGGGCTCTAGGTCCTAACATGCAAATTTAAGTTTATTGTGTGTTTTATTAACCATAATTACTTTCAAAAGTCAATGCATGCGTGTTTAACAAAGCTCCAATATTCAGTATGTGTCAAGTGCCTGGCTAAATTCGAATTGTAATTTATCTCATGGTAGGCTGGGAATAAGCAGGGGTCTTTTCCCAGTCAAAAGTCTCTGTCCCTCTATTCCTCTGTTCTTTACTTAGCAGTTTCCTTTGACTTATACTCTTCTGAGCATGACTTCACCGCTGCCTTTCATTTGTGGTACCAAAACATGCAGGTATTTATTGCTCAGTTTTAACTTAAATATTATTTCGTAAGCTAAAATACTTATAGCTGTACAAACGAACTATTGATATGCTGGTAGCTACCTGATTTTCCTGCGTATGGGAAATATATGGAAATTTTTATTTAATACTGTACGTCCTTTTAAATTGTGATAGGTTATTATAGGTTATCTTAAAGGTTATATTATAGGTTATAATAGACCTTATCGAGATATTTGCATGACTTTTTAAAGTAATTAACTAATTCGAATAAGCAAATTAGAGTAAGAATACTTTTAATTAAGGCTTATTCTGTAGATTCGTTAAAAATTGCAGAGTACCTATCATGAACCAAACGAAGTTAAAGTCCACTTATTTCTATTCATTCATAACGACAAAATCAGAGGATTTAAAAACTTATAATGGGTGGTTTGCTTGTTCAATAAAGTTGTACTAAGTCTTTACCAACCAATCGTTTACTCCTTGAAAGTTCAAAGTAATAAAGTTAAACTTCAAATAACTTTAAACTGCTGTGGATATACAGGGTGTTCGAAAAAAAACTATTCGAGATGTTATTGACCACATCAAAATTAGAAAAAAAGTTCCTATAAACATATGTCGTAAAATACTTTGTGAA
Source organism: Neoaliturus tenellus (assembly GCA_030545055.2). Lineage (NCBI taxonomy): Eukaryota > Metazoa > Arthropoda > Insecta > Hemiptera > Cicadellidae > Neoaliturus > Neoaliturus tenellus. The sequence continues at coordinate 86,812,956 of CM061531.1, read as the reverse complement.
ACCAATTGTCGCCATTTCTTTACACTATATAATTTTTATTTCCATAACGATCATTGCATTAAGTTCATACTTGCCATGGATCGCAATGCTCATTTTCAGAGAATTTTTTCCAATGAGTATTGTCAAAATGGCGGCCATTAAAATCTTTTATCAACATTTTACAAATAAATAAATAAATCAATAACAAATTAAATTTTCAAACGAATGATAACACGTTTGTAAGAATCTAACAAAAACAATGGAGATATTGAGATTTTTCTGCATAAATACATTGATTTTGCATTGAAATTCATGCAAATTAAAGCTTTTTTCTAATAGAAAGCCGTTATAGGTGAATCGGTGACGTTATATCGATTGACACTAATTTCAATTTACAGGGTGTACCAGAAGTAACTTATCTATACCTGAATTTGTTAATTCTAAATACATACCCCCACTTTTTATGACATTTTTGAATTCTGTACGTAATTTAAAGACAATTTTGCAATTTAGTTTCTACCCCTAATCCTAACGTTTTATTAGACAATGGTGGTTAAAATTTAGTTTTTTTCCTATGAGAATAACATGGGAACAATTTCACATTTATTATCTATGGACCTTTTGTAGAACAGAACTATCCAGGCATGACAATGTCTTAGAACCTCGTTTTAAATTATATTTTGTAGTAAAATACCGATTATCATATTATTAGTTTTACTATTCCGTACAGCTTAAATCCATCAGTCATATTGTAATTTTTTTAGAATAAACGGAATCAGATAACTGACACATACTTTCTCCCAACAATATCATAAAGTTTTAAAATATTTCAAAGATTGATATCTCTCTTGATGGCTCAGTTAGATAGCTAACAGCTGAGAAGCACGGGTTTGACTTTACTCGTGTCTGTGACCTCAAAAAATAATACCGCACTAAAATTAAGATTGCCAAAACTTACTCATAGACTCACTAGCTTGGACAAATTTTAGCCGAGGCCTGGAAAAATTTAAGTGAATCTGGGGAAAAAACAAAATCTGCTCCCATGAACACCTCTCTACGTCATGAGGGGCTTTTGTGACTGATCTTCAACAACCTTTGTGGACGTACTGTGACCCCTGATCTTGACAAAAAACAGTTTTCTGGCTTTGGAGTCCGACACTTCTTTCTCCCACTTCTCTCAATGCAATGCTTCAATGCTTCATCCGTTATTGACGTTGACATACTTACCCGGTTCAAAAACAAAACCTCATTCATTCATTCATTCATTCAATGGGGCGGAATAAATTCCAATGCATGTCAGCCGCATGGGCTTTTTGCGCTCCTCGTATGTGTTTCAGAGCTCATTCTAGTTTAGAACCTGATAAATGTCTACAGCCTGCAAACAGGCTCCTCTTGAGGAATGAATGTGTCACTCAGTAGTCCACCAAGGGCCCTCTCTCTAGTCACTTACAGCTCCGTGCAGTCAAATAGCAAGTGATCTGCAGTTACTTCTAACTACCCAAACTTCCTGCATACCTGGTCACTATTCTAAAGACCTAAGCGCTGCAGGTGCTTCCTCAAAGGACACTGTGCTGTTACCAGCCCTATTACTTGCCTGATGTGCCTTCTATTTAGCTGCAGAATGTTGGAGGCAATTTGAAGCGTGAGCTTACTTACCCTCAGTGGAGAAAGTCTAGACCTATCTCTGAAACCTTGCACTAGGTTTACTCTTTCACACTCCATAATTGCAGCAACCTCCTCCTGGAACACCGTGGGGTGCACTCCCATAGAGAGATTAAGCCCTACCCCCGCTTTCACCCTGTGTACTCTGGCTCTAGTTTGTCCTCTTACCTTGGACTCATCAGTAAACCATTCCAGGTCCGCAGGTTGAAGAGGGTTCCCCCCGGACAGCCAATCCTCCCTTGCTGGAAGGACCTTCAATGACTTACCGAAGGCGTATTTGACTGGCATGTAGTCCGAGGGCATGCCCAAAACATTTCCACAGTCAGAATGATCCGAGAGTGTCCCGGAGTTCTCCAGTATCTATCCAAGGATTTCCACACTTGAATCGGTGAGTACCTTTACTTGCCGTGGTCTTTATGAAAAGATTAATCGGCAACAAGTTGAGAAGACAGTCTAAGGAAGCCCCAGGACTGGAACTCAGGGCTCCTGTGATGAGTAGACAGGCGAGTATTTGAACTCCCGCCAATCCCCTCACCAACGACTTCAAATCCATCTTGGGCCACCATACAAGGGAACCGTAGATAATGGCAGGTCTGACCACAGAGACGTAAAGCCAGTCCATAAGCTTTGGCTTCATTCCCCATGTCCAATCGCCTGCATGTAATAAGTGACCACTTACCACGGTCTATTACTCTTTGAAGCTGTGGTCCCCAATGGAGGGCCTGGTTCAGAATTACCCCCAGATTCTTCACCTGTTTCTGCAATTCTATATTAGAGCCTTGCAGTACTAAGGAGCCGATACCTCTCAGGTCCCTCCTCCTTGTGAAAGGAACCACCACAGTCTTTGAGGGATTGATTGAGAGACCTACCTCTTCACACCAGCGTCCAACAGACCTCCAGTGCCCCATTCATGAGATCCCTGACTGTGATGTTCAACTTACCTGACACCAGAAGTCATCGGCGTATACCTGTGCGTACACACCAATTCAATTGAGAGTTCTGATGCGATCATCAACCACAAGGTTCCACAGAAGTGGAGACAAATCCCCAACCTGGGGACAACCTTGAGTCGTTCTTGGCACTAACTAATTGTTTTGAAGTGATAGTTGTACAATTATGTTATTCAAGACAGCTTCATTCCATCCCCGTGCAACATAGTTGAAACCATGAGCTTTAGCTGCGTTGATAACAGCCTGAGTCTCAGTATTGTCAAAGGCACCTTGAATGTCAAGAAAGGCCCCAAGTAAAACTTCTTTACACTCTAGCGACTTTTCGATCCTGCTTGCCAGCTGATGTAGGGAAGACTCGCATGATCTTTCTGGTGAGTAGGCGTGATGGTGTTCATGGAGAGGGTGGGCCCTAAGAGCAGAGTCCCCCACATACCCTGACACCAGCTTCTCCAGAGTCTTCAGGAGAAAAGAAGACAGTGAAATTGGACGGAACGACTTCGGATCCGTATACCTAGGCTTACCAGTTTTTGGATGAAGACTATCCGAGAGCTGATGCAGACTGCTGAAATATATCCCAGGGCCACACTGGCTCTAAGCAATACCTTCAGAACCGGAAGCAAGATCTCTATTCCCTGTTGAAGACATAAGGACCTCTTCTGGTCAGGTCCCAGTGATTTGTAGGGGCTTAGAGAGTTAAATGCCCAGCGATTACGGCTGTGAGTTACGATGGGGCCCACCACCCTCCATCGAGTGAAGTTGGCCCGCCGTGCACTCGCATTCACCTCGTCAGTCGGCTGGGTGATTAGCTCCCCGGGAAGTGTGTGCTTGCCATGATCTCAAGCACGTCCCTGGGATTATGAATTATGATTCCATCAGGCCCTTTGAGGGAGCCAAGACAAGAGGACTTATCTTTCGATAGGATCTTGTGGATCCTTGATGTCTCGCAGACGCCTTCAAGATCGCTACAGAAATTCCTCCAGCGGAGCCTCTTAGTTCTCTTGACTACAATGTTGTACCGGGTGAGCAATCTGACCTTTTTATCAAATGCATATTGTATTTTATGTTTAACTTCAATAACATTTTTGTCGAGTGTCTATTGTTACAGTGTCTCAGACTGCCACATTGCACTTGCGGCGAGCATATCGGCTGTTGGAAGGATATTTGTTACATGTGTGGGGAACGACCAATTTGCCCTTCTCTGATTTTTCGTGCTGACGAGCATGCTTTGAAAGAATGTTGGTCCATGTATGGGTCTTAAAAGATTGTGTCAAGTGATGAACCTGCCTGTCTGGAAAGTCATAAATCTATTACTCCAAGTTTTAATTTGTGGAATAGTCAACCCAAAATGTAACAGTAGAAGGCCTGCTATCAAATATTTACCTTGCAGCATTTTTGTATTCATTCAATTTATTCAATCCCTAACATATTCAATAAATGGTAAATATTAAAAAGACTAAACATTAAAACAGATACTGAGTTAAAACAAACTTAATTTATTATAACTGTTCAACTTTGACTGTTTCAACTAGTGAAACATCAACTTTTTGTATTTTATATACAAAATACAAAAACAAATAAAAATTAGTATGTTGTTGAATATTTATGTTTTATACTAACACGTAATCATATGTGATCTAAGGTTAAGTAGGCCTACCTTATTCGTCTTCGAACTGTTTCAGTTCTACTATGAGTGTGCTAGGCTTCTTTCTTAGTTCGTGGTCGTCGTCATCTGTAATGTCCTCATCTAATTCAACACAGTCACTCATTAGTGTTTGGGCCATTTTAGATATACTGTTTAGTTGGGAAAGACATTGAGACTCCTGGGTCAATCCGTTTCTGTCTTTGCGTTATCAGATGGGAGGAAAGTATTTATACATTCTTAGTGTTTGGGAAATAATTTCCTGACTCTGGTCCTAATTTTGAGTTTTCTGGCTTCAACAGAAAGTTTTTCTTTGGGAGAGTCTTGTGCTATAATTTATTTACTTATTAAATTTAAAATTTTCACAGTGATTTGTTCGTTGTGGACTTCTTGCAGGTGCTTCCGGTACTCATAATAAGTTTCAAACACCATGGAGTCAGTGAGTTACACATGCGGATGTTTATAGTTTAGAGACACGTCGTCCGGGTATATATTCGAGTATGGGCCTCGTCATACAATTGTCTAATAATCTCTCCTTGACGATAAGTTCGAGTATGGGCCATTAAATTTATTTTTCTGTCGAAGATTTTATCACAATACTCGCATTTGCCCTTCTGAGCTACCTGATGGGTTTCATGGTGCTTATAAGGCTTCATGTGCCTTTCAAAGTTCTTTTTCTTTTAAGAGTGGCATTGCAAATTCGACAAATATATTCCTTTGTTTCTGTACTATGTGTCTTAATGCGTACCCTCAACAAATGTGCATTAAGGGCGATGAAACTGTACTGGTCACATTCGGGAAGTGAGTGCCTTTCGGAGGATCAATGTTAAGAGTAAAGATGGTGGAAAAGATATTGCTTGCTTTATATCCACAATGCTCACAAATTTTAACGTATATTTGTTAATTGCGGACTTCTTGCAGGTGCTTCCGGTACTCGTAATAACTTTCGAACTGCAAGGAGTCAGTCAGTTACACATGTTTTTATAGTACCTCGTAATCAATATAGCGATCTAACGTTTAGGCCTACCTTATTCGTCTTTGAACGGTTTCAGTTCTATTGAGGGTCTGATAGGCTTCTTTCCTGGTTTGTCGACTTAATCAAAGTCCTCATCTAAGTCAACGCAGTCACTGATCCACAGGGCCATTTTAGATGCACTCTTTTATAAGTGATTCACTGGTTGTGACTGTGTACCCTCAACAAATATGCACTGAGGGCGATGTAACTGCACTGGTTACATTTGGAGAAGTGAGTGTCTTTCGGAGAGGCAGGCAATATTGTGCTTCGTATAAAGATGGTGGAAATGATACTGACGCCTATTTGCTTTGTATCCACAATGCTCGCAAATTCTTGCAGGTACTTCCGGTACTCGTAATAACTTTCAAACCGCATGGAGTGAGTCAGTTACAAATGCGGCTGTATGCAATTTAGAGACATGTCGTCCGGGTACATATATTCTAGATTCCAGTCTTTTCAAAACCATTAGGCGTATCTGATTTCATTACTAATTCGCCTCTTTCAGAAATTTCCAGACTGCTAGGTAGGCACCCTGTATAATGCAATAACTCTCTGGTTGTTTTCACTGGTTTTTTGCCAGTACAAAATTTTTTGATCCAAACGGTCATCTCCCGGCCGTGGCTACTTTTAAGCACAAACTGCCGTCTTCCATACTTTCCTACATGCATGGGGTCTTTGTAATCGAGGGACCCGGTGCACCCTAAGGCGGCCCTGAGACATGTTGTCTAACTTTACATAAACTCTTACAATACCACTCATAATCAACCTTAATATAGCATACTGTTCCTCCAATAGCCTATAAGTTGTATATGTATGTTTAAAAATATATATATGTAGCTATAAATAACTTTCCAACTGGTACATTCGTTTATGGGCACCACCCACTTTAAATGCGTTTTAGTAAAGTTAGTGTCAGTCTTGATTACCTTCGTGATCACTTGTTTGACAGCAAAGTATAAAGATGCACGAGTACAAAGGTAGTTCAAAGTCTAGTGCTCTTCGCCAGTCTTGCTCTGTAATTAGTTTATACACCTCATTAAATATTTTAATGTAGTATTTGTTTTTTAATTAATCAACTAATCGGAACCATTATTGATTTTATGTTAACCTTGCCTGATCTAACGTTACTAAACTGGCGCAAAATCCCACTCTTCTTGCCATTGCCGCATTCGGAGCTCTGTTGTAAAAACTGGATCAATCTAAATACCTGAAACGGTGCAAAAATTGTTACAAGGGTATGTAATTTCATGTAATGTATCATATTTAATTGTTTTTCATTATGAAACCTAAATATAATTGGCGGTGCCTATAACTGACCAGTACCTTCCAACTTAATGAATTTACCTTTTATCAAAAACCCCAATTCAAAGTTAATGATGAGCTATTAGCTAAAACATTACTGTTGATTAGCTGAACAATATTTTTAAATTGTAACCAGTGAAAAAAATTTCCCCTTTAAACCACAGTTCTACAAATTGAATAGTGTTAATATATTGAGCTTATTCTTGAAAAATAATTCAGTAAACCTGACACTTGAACAGTTTCTGGAGGAAAGCTAAAAATAGGTTACCCATGTTAATCTTATGGGAAATCAATAAAATCTGTATCTCGCCTAATTATTAATATAACTTGGTAAAATTTGGTATGTGCACTAACTAGGTAGAGGTTAAGTGAAATTTGCTTACAACACCCATGTGGCGGAAAACCTACATACTCACCCCCATGAATGGGGGATATTAAAACGTGACGAATATTGATACAATTTGATTTATACCTTACCCAACCATTATATTTCCTAACAATTAACATGTTCAACAACATCCCCTGGAAATAAGCCTACTTTATTATTCCTATGGTGTTTATGGGGAAAATACAAAATCTCCAATACCTTTAGAAATTAATTAAGTACGCAGGTCTTCTGCAAAGGGGGTATATATTTTTAACACCCTGTATATAGCAAAGCCCATTGTAGCTGTGCGATGACGCAATGTGTTACGTCATCAGCAACGTGTGATTGAGTGACAAATAGAGATGTGTCCCCGAGGATCCAACGTTGGATGTCCACTCAAATAATGCAACAATAATGTGTTTGCCGCCGCGCCGCCACTGTGACGGCCTCCTGCGTCCAGGTAATCGGTCCCTTCCTAATTATGTGATGTGTGGATGGGGCAGAGAGAGTTTGACTTAACATTTTAACTATTCATGTAATTATCAAATGGTTTATGTATGTACGCCATTTACGTAAACTGTTTGAGATACAACTAAGGTTAAGTGTGTAAAGAAGTATAACGTTTGGGACGTATTAAATATTTAGTATTCAAATAGTAATATGTTAAGACGTATACTTAATTTGATTTTAAAATTTAAATCCGAACCTTGATTTGTGAGGTTGCTAAGGTTAAAATTGTCTTTCACTTTAAAAGGACTTTCTACGACAGTTTAGATTTTTAGATTATAATTCTTGGAGATAAGTTCTGTTTCAAGAGTCTAAAACTTTTGATTCAAAGATGTTGGTAACTATCCAAACACTGTATTATAGAAGGAAAAAATAACGTAGCGTAAAGCTGAAGAGTGGAGAGTGATCTGGTAAACTTCAACAGTTGCCTTATAAAATATTCCTAATTGAAAATATAATGTTGATCAAATTAAATCAATTTGGCAGGATCAATGAGCGAAATGTTGGAATGTAATGGGTTTGAAGTAAATCTGAACTAATTTAGAATTGTAAATAAATTGAAGTGAATTATTTAACAGGATTCAAAATTGGATAATGCAAATGATGAACACAATAATATTGCTAAAAGAACGATATGCATTGTGTTTTAACATTATTGACCAATATCTATCTATCTATATACATAATTCGTAAGCCATTTTTTGTGAACACTACTCCTCCCTTATTTCTGGACGAAATTCAATGTTTGAGATGTCATAAGATTCGTATCAGCTCGTATTTTTGCAATAAGGTTTTAGATTTTTTATAATCGTACTCTGAAGGGCACAGGAAGCCCTTAAAGTTCGTTTTTTGTCCATAAGATTAACATGGGATACACTTTTGATTAAATTTTTAAATAAAACAGCTGTTTATAGTTAAATCATATAAACACATGTTAAAATCTAAATAGAAGCATTGAACTGCTGGTACTGAAATATCAACTCAATGTCATACTTCAATAGCCTACGAGGAGTGTATATTGTGTGGAACACTTTTTGTGTTTTACCTTTTTTTTCAAAATGTAGCAAATAGATTTTGCTTGAACATTATATTTATGTGTATTTGGACACAACAATAAGTTTAGTAAATTATTTGATTAATTAGTAGTTACAATTAATTTTAACCTCATAAAAATTAATTTTCAGGTACAAAAACAACTTTGGAAATTGATTTTTTACTTGGGACTTAGGGGTTATTAGATTGGTATTGAAAAAAAAAAAACAACGAAAGTCAACAAAAACTCAATTAGACGAAATCTGGACGAAATGCGACAAGAAACCCCTGTTATCGCCATCCTCCAGTATGTTAATACAGACCGAATCCACCGACAGTATTCCAGGCGTAGAGGTTCCCAGCGTGGACCATGGAAGAATGAGTTCCTGGTCGCCGGAAACTCCAATAAATGCAGTCTGGTGAACCGGTCTTGTCCATTCAGTGCAGGTACGACTGAAAATAGCCATGACCCGACAAGCACGCTGGTTGGCAACTCGTTAATAAATTTAATCACCGTTCCTACGAACACTGCATTCGTGTAAACCGACAAGTTTTCCAATTAGTTTTCTAGTGGAATCATTTTAGTGTTGAACCCCAAAAAAATTGCAACACGAGCGATTTTTGTTTTAAATGATAGCTAAGAGTGCCCTTATTAACCCCTCAAAAATCGCCATTAATCGCACCTTGGGAACATGCCCAAAAATGCAAAATGGCCGCCAAGATTGCTGACAAAATATATATTTTGGCATATATCTCGAGAACGGTTAGTTTTATCAAAATTCTTAATTTTGGCAAAAATGTAACTCTTTTAATGCCAATCAGTTTTCATATTTACATTTTGTATGTCAGACGTACGGTATGGCTGCAGTTTGCCGAGGTAATTCATTAAAATCTGCCTTTTTAGCGAATTTCCCTATAGTGAAATTAAGCTATTACCGTAGGTCTCATGACAAGACTTAAGACTGGGACCATCATAACTTTTCATTTTGGGGCCCCCAGAAGCCAAAAACAACATTCTTTTGAATTTTTAGATATACACACATATATATATCCACATATATACTTATCTATATATCTATTTATCTGTAAGCACGATAGCGGTCACAAAAATGGTCCGATCATAATGAAATTTGGTATGGAGGTGTAAAGTGGTAATTATACGGAGGAGTTCGAAAACCAGCCCGATCGGGCTATTGGAAGGGGGGGTAAAGGGGATTTTACCCCCCAAAAATGGGGGTTTTTGGTTTTTTACATAAAAAAATTTAAAATAATAAAATGTCAGTTGACCCCATTGAATTCAGCTTGAAAAAACAAACAATTTTGTATCTTGAATCATTGTTCTATGTCCATTCCGAGATGTTGCCGAGATATTGAAAGCGGTAAACACAGAACATTGTCCCTATGTTAACCTTATGGGAAATAAATAAAATGCTATATATCTATTATTTTTTAACATATCTTAATAAAAGTTGGTATGTGGCTTCGTCTAGTAGAGATAAAAACTTTATTATGGCCTAAAGTCATCCATTTTTGACACTTCAGTGGCAGCAAACCTGCATACTCATTTCCCATGTTATTCATGTTAGTCGCTCGTGTTGCAATTTTTTTGGGGTTAGGCCATATTTTCTCATAAAATGATTCCACTATTCCATAAACGCAGTTCGATTAACAAGTGAGCGAGAGCCGAGAACATATCAATACAATGATACATTGTGAAAATTCGGCGTGTTTTTAGATTAATCTAAAACACAAATTCTGTTTCGATAGTGTTCTTGTGACCAAGCGTATAAAATAAGATGTAGTTACAAAACATGAAATTCAGTACAATCCAACATAAATGTTAATAGCAAACGTAATGTAAAACAAAAGAATCGTAAAATATTCAAGACAGACTAACTAACTACCTATCAGACTAACTAACAGACTAATAAACTAATACCAATTTTGCTTGCAAGTCGAACGATGCAAATTTGAGTATGGCTCCAAAAGGAAAAAAGTTATATCATAAAACATTGTCCTTTGTGACACAGATGAGAAACAGTTTTTTGATAGCTCGACTCTAACGGATGGTGGTTGTCTGTCGAACTAAAACAGAATACCTTTAATTGCCAATATTCCTATGTGATATTGCGATTTACATTTATACTGCTAGTAATAGTAACTTGCCTATATCTACATTAATTAAACAATATTGTATTCAAACGCATGTTTCGTCTTTATAAAGTTATTAAAATGAAACTAGGCTTTCTTCCAGTCTTAAAATATGTTTATGATTAAAGAAGTTATTATCACGCTCAAATATACCAAGTAGTTTATAAGTGATTGAAGTGACTTTAGTAACATTTTCAATAAGAAGTTCTTAGGTCATAAGGTTCTTTATGATCTCAGCCTTCATAATAACCAAGGCGCCAGCGTCCACGACGCTTAGTCATTAGGACCGCATTCAGTGTTCCTACTTTGATAAATTACACTGTATAAGTTTCTAAATGGGGTTTTCATTTCCATCAGATGTATCTGATCTTCCATCAGAATGGGAACTTATGCAGTTAAAATAGGTACAATACTTTACAAGGCATTCGATTACTTTATGTTTCTACAGTATGTATTTAAATCGCATTTCAAATTGGTTTGACTTCATGATAAAGAGATATTTCATATATAAATCTTAAAATGCAGAGTTTTTGACAGTGGGTTTTTCATCGTTTGGCTATACTACAAGAAGTTAAGGCAAGAAGTTTTCACCGTAGGTTTCTTTTGGCAACAGCTGATAGTTACACCTGAATCTCAGTTCCCTCCGCCATTCTCCACCATGGAACATCCTAAAATTCATTTTTAATCAAATGAAACCCTATTGTTACAGCTTTATGTAATTTAATAAATGTTATTCAAATTAACACCTTCATTAATTAATTCACTTTTATTTGCTAGCTGTCACATTTGTTTGGATTTTAATTTCAGCAGGAATAACGGTTGTTGGTTGTCCCTCAGTTTTCTTTTAAGCGCAAAGCTCCTGGCCATCCACTCGAAGTGAGGGGGCATGTTTCATTTGTTTCATTGATTATTTAACTGATGTACAAGCTGATGAAGTTGAAATCGCTTACCAAGTCATAGTTTTTTAATATGTTAATTTCTTCAACTATGCAGAATTCTGAATGCATAATTCAACACGGGGATTTCAAGAATACAATAATCTTTGACTGAACTACCCACTAAACTACTTGATGGTAAAAATTTACAACTTCAGCAGGAAAAACGGTTGTTATTATGTAAAACAGTTTTTAGGATCACGGCTAATGCCTTATTTATTGACCAATTCTTACGTTTAAGGTGTGTATAAAACCTGCTTTGTAATTTTACAATTATTATTGACTTAGTAATTATTGATAGTAATTATTAACGGGCAGTAGAGGTTTTGATAAAAAAATAATTAGGTTTTATATTTTAGATATTTTTTCCGAAGAACATGGACAGCCCTGAAAGATCGTTTTTGTCTATAAGATCGATAGTCTACTAAATTGTTACATAAATGTTATTTAAATTTTGTTTGTTTACATATTTGTTCCTGGTTTAAACAACCAAAGGGTTATCTGATAGTCCAGAGGATGGTAGGTGCATCTTAATTTTTCAAGTACATCAGGGATAATCCCCACTGGATTTTAAAGTTACCATGTTATTTTATTGACACAAAATTCGTAGCAGTCACAATGGTTTAAAATTTTTTCAGTCATATGCTAAGTTTTACAATTTTTCCTTCATTTTTACTGTACAGGTGAGTAAAAGGTGCGAGTGAGCGAAGCTAACAAGGTCACTCGAATATTATGGAGCGTTGTTAAGAGGTTAAGGTCGAGTGATAATAATAATTCTGCATCAATGACACTGGACGGGGAGGGGGTGTAGTTGGCCGCTGCGATAGCTGAGGCATTCGCTTCGTACTTCCAGTCTGTTTACGTTCACTCTAATCTTGATCACGAGGAGTTGTTTCGGCGAGCTATCAATTCCCCAGTTCATTGCTTCATGGATTCGCTCTCTTTTAACAACATATCTGAAAACGAAGTTCTTTTAGCCTTCAAAAAACTCAAATCGAAGCGCTCCGTTGGTCCTGATGGTATTCCTCCCTTCATTTTCAAGGGATGTTAAGAGTTTTTCATTGGGCCCCTTTTGAAAATATTTAACCTTTCTGTGAAGAGCTCACATTTTCCGCATTTTTGGAAACTGACAAAAGCTATCCCGATTCACAAGAAGGGGAAGAAGGGTGATATTAAAAACTATAGACCTGTTGCTCTCTTGTCTACACCTGCCAAGTTATTTGAATCAGTTTTGTACAACAGAATTTTCTGTCATGTCAAGAATTTTATAACACCTCATCAACACGGTTTCTATCCATCTAGGTCTATAACCACCAATCTTCTACAATTTTCAGATTTTGTAATTTCTTCTTTAGACAAAGGTGGGCAAGTTGACGCAGTGTATGCAGATTTTGAGAAAGCTTTCGATGAGGTTTCATTAACCTTAAAAAATTTTCATTAAAATTATTTTCATTTAGCACTCTTTCAAAACCGAGTTATTTTGGATTATCTGATTAATCGTTAAAGTTCTTTTCTTCTTATTTACATAACCGGAGACAGGTAGTAAAATTTCAAGGATACTCTACTGCCAAATTCACTGTTCAATCTGGTGTCCCCCAAGGCTCAAATCTAGGTCCATTGCTCTTCCTCGTATTAATGATATTGTAAATTGTGTAGTGAATAGTAGAGTTCTTCTTTATGCCGATGATTAAAAAATTTCAAGGAAATCAAAGATTGTCGGCTTCTCCAAGAGGACTTAGATCGTCTGATGGCTTGTAGTAATGATGCGTTGAAAATTCACGCTGATAAATGTTTTGTGGTAACATTCACCAAAAGAACTCAAAATATTTTCAACTTCTTACAATGTCGGTCTAAAGTTTGTGATCTTGGAATAAGCATGGACAGCAAATTTTCTTTATCTGTTCACATAACTGAGATATGCAAAATGGCGTATCGTACACTTGGTTTCATCATGAGATCAGGCAGTTTTCTGAAAAGCATTTATGGATTGAGACTGTTATTTTTCGCCTTAGTTAGATCAAGACTGGAGTTTGGTGCAGTGGTATGGTACCCACACCATGCATATCTCATTGAAATGATCGAGCAAATTCAAATAAAATTCCTCAGATACTTATTTTTTAAGAAATTTGGTTATTTTACCTATCATGTATCTTACCCAATCTTGTTGGATTTGTTTCAAATGGTTAGTCTGCAGAGACGACGAGAGGTTGCAATGCTTCTCTTCCTTCATAAACTGATGAATGGTAGGATTGACGATAGCGGTCTCTTATCGCGGTTGGCATTCCTCGTCCTCCGACCCTCGTCCAGAGCCCAAGCATTGTTTACTCCACATTTTTCTCGGACCTGCTTGGGTGCTGAGGCTCCAATTAATGTCATGATGAGGTTATTTAGCGCCCTTCCTCTAAATATAGATGGATTTGCCTCGACCTTAGCTAATTTCAAAAAATCTATTTGTTAAGTCAATATCTATATATATATAAGCGAAATCCCACTCACTGACTCATCACGAAATCTCAGGAACTACCGAACGGATTTACCTGAAACTTTGAACATAGGTTCCTCTTGCCTCCTAGGTGCTCACTAAGAAACGATTTTGCAAAATTCCTTCAGGGCTCCGCCCCACACGTCTTCAAAGTTACCATGTTATTCTTATGGAAGCAACATTTTTTGTTGTGGAACATATGATTACATTAAGGAATATTAATTTTGTAAACAGCTGTTCTCATTCAAATTATTGAGGGAAGATTGGTAATAAAAAAAACTAGAGGATAGTTACGAGTGGGCTTAGCGACCAAGCTAAACCTGACGGGGAGTGATTACTGACTGACTCATCATGAAATCTCAGGAACTACCCAACATATTTACTTGACATTTTAAACACAAGTTTGTCTTGCCTCTTAGGTGCTCTTTAAGAAATGATTTAACAAATTTCCTTCTGGGCTCCGCCCCACAGGCGTTCAAAATTTCAATGTAATATTATCGGCATGGCCAATTTTAAATACAAATTAGGAAACCTGCAGGGTTAAAATTTGGAGTGATCTCTTTTTTCTTAGGTGCTAAAAAAATTGCTTTAAACATTCCCTTTAGGGCTCCGCCCCACAGAAGCTCACAATTACTGTATAACCTACGTGTTGGAATTCGAACAATTATCTTTTTACTTTCTCCCCCTATACCATAGTATATGGAGAAAGTATTGTTTTCGTAAAAAATTTCCAATTCCTTTGATGATGTATATATCCATTTTGGAGCCCACTTTCCCCCTATAAATGTATATATGGAGAAAGTATTGGTTTTGTCAACATTTTAAAATTTGAGTCGTTGGTAAATTTATCCGTTTTGGTGCCCTCTGAGTCCAAAAAAGGGGGTTTCAGAGTGATGTCTGTCTGTGTGTGTGTGTGTGTGTGTGTGTGTGTGTGTGTGTGTGTGTGTGTGTGTGTCAGGATGTAAACAGAGCTAGAGAATGCCCCAATGGTCCGATTTTGGTGAAACTTGGTATGTAGGTTCAAACCCACGGTAATTCCAGGCGTTTTTTTCATTTTTTTGAATTTTTTATTTTTAAGGGTATTTTACCCCCAAAAACCCTCAAAAATCATCAAAAATCAAAATTTCTCAAAAACGGCTCTAACGATTTAGATTAAAATTTTGTGGTTTATTAAGCTTAAAATGGTGAATAAAATGACACCACCTGCATCTCCGGGAAAATCCGCGTTCAAAAGTTATGAAGTAAAAAGTGTTTCAAAAAACTATTTTTTGGATTTTCAAAATAGCTGTTGTCTTGAAATAAATTTTACTTATCACCATTAAATCAAGCTCAAAAAACTAAATAATCCAGTATTTTAAATTATTGCCCTACGTCAAGTGGTTGCGAAGAAAATTCAATTTTTCGTTTAGCGGTAAACGCAGTACGTTGTTAAAAGTCACAGACGCGCGTAGGGTTAAACGAGCGCTGCTCAGCCGGTAGCTATCCGACTGAGTCATCAAGACATTAATGTTTGAAGCTTTTAACATCTTTTTTATATTGTTGGGAGAAAGTATGTGTCAGTTAACTGATACCGTTTATTTACAATTATTTTTTTGCTTATAGATACTTAAGAAACTGTTTAACAAAAAATATAGTTTTTGAAGCACTTTAAGGCTCCTCCCCACCGGACTTCAAAATTACTTTAGGGTCTTCGGGGTCGATATTTGACATGGACGTTTGTCTTTGCTCATGGGTGCGCCCTAGGAAACGGTTTTGCAAATATAGTTTTCATAGTTCTTAAGGGTTCCGCCCCACAGGACTTCAAAATTAATTTTGGGCCTAAGGGGTTTTCCTCTTTGCTCATAGTTATTACTAAGAAATAATTTTGAAAATTTCCTTTAGGTCTCCACCACATAGAGCCTCAAGATTACCATAGATTCTAGGGGGTATAAATTTAACGTGGATGTTCCGTTTTGCTAACAGATGCTCACAACGAAATGGCTTTGTAAATATAGTTTTTGAAGTTCTTTAGGGCTCTACCCTACCTGACTTCAAAATTAATCAAGGGCCAACGTGTTTTAAATTTGACATGGACGTTCCTCTTTGCTCATAGGTGATCAATAAAAAACAATTTTGCAAATTTCCTTTAGGGCTCCTCCCCATAAATTCTCAAAACTACTATAGATCCTACGGTTTGAAATTTAACGTAAACGTTCCGTTTTGCTAATAGGTGTTCACTAAGAAACAGTTTTGCAAATGTAGTGTTTTATGTTCTTTAGGGCTCCGCTCCACATGACTTCAATATAACTGTAGAGCCTACGGGGTTGAAATTTGACATGGTCGTTCCTATTTGCTCATAGGTTCTCAGGGCCTTTTCTATTTAAGAAACCTTTTCTCACTAAGAACAGGTTTTGCAAAATTCCTTCAGAACTCCACTCACACTACTTCATTGTTTCAATGTAATTCTTAAGGAAGTAGATTTCGTAGCTCATTAAAAAGATTTTATTAGCTATAAAATAAATTCAATCACGGGCGAAGCCGTGACGGGCAATAGCTAGTTGTTAAATATATGCTATTTAGTGTTATTTTTTTGTTATTTACTGTTATTTGTTTGTATATTTTATTTATTTTGCATGTTAGTTTTGTATGATTTATTTCCTCAAGCTGGATAAATGTTAAAGTGAAAAATGTAATAATCTATGAAAATATTTAATTTAATTTTTCCTTTATGTAAGTTTGATTATGCTACAATGTTATCGGAGTAATCTGTTTTGTAGCTTTTGAAAATAAATTATTAATTGAATTTACAAATTTTCCCCACTTAAACTTTCATTGCGTGGCACGGAGTATAGCAGTATATCTCTCAAACAACGTCAGTTTTTAAGCTGACCCATTAGACTGATCAATTTTCGCCTATTCAATGGTAACAAACCGGTGTAATAGAGGAGATTGCGGTCAATAGACTCCAGCTCCCATTACACCTATTGTGTGCAAGTAGTCTCTTAACGTTCTGAATTGAATTTAAAACATCGTGTCCCATATATTCAACCAAACTTGTTATTATCAAAGTTTCACTAAAGCAATATTTTATTTCAGCAATATAATATGAGATCGTGATTGGAATGAGAATAATAATGTCATAGGACATTATTTATTGCAAGACATAGTTATACAGTAGAATAACTTATCCGGTTCTCATTACAGCATTAGTTATATTTCCTAAAATTTATTTTATATAGTGAGCTGTTGGGGTTAAAAAAACAATTGCGAATAGTTTTGCTTTCCGTTGAATTTTAAAATCTTTTCATAACTTACACATTGGAATACTGGACTATGTTCTATATCCTTTACTCCATAATTTTAAAATAAAAAAAATCCCAGTAAGGTAAAATTACCAGTTTTGTAGGTTAATGCATAGAATTGACGTGAATATTTGTCTAATTTATAAGTGATATTTGTCTTAAAAATTGATAACTTGCGCAAACTTT
The DNA here is from genome assembly GCA_030545055.2 of Neoaliturus tenellus. Classification (NCBI taxonomy): domain Eukaryota; kingdom Metazoa; phylum Arthropoda; class Insecta; order Hemiptera; family Cicadellidae; genus Neoaliturus; species Neoaliturus tenellus. The sequence goes on along the minus strand of CM061531.1, from coordinate 86,795,468 downwards.
CTATCCCTACATTCACAATAGTGATATATGAGAGGGCAGAGTAAGCATAAGACACAAACGCCACAGTACCGCAGGTGCCTCAGTGCCAAAAAAGCAACCCTACCGTAGTTGCCACAGTACCACAGTTTCCGCAGTAGCCACAGTAGCTATAGCACCGCATATGCCGCAGTAGCCACAATACCTCAGTTGCCGCAGTAGACACAACTCCGGGGTTTCCACAATAGCCACTTTACCGCAGTAGTCACAGTCTCGCAGTTGCCGCAGTACCACAGTTGCCGCAGTATCACAACAGTCACAGTGCCTCAGTTACCGCGATGGCCACATTACTGCAGTAGCCACAGTACTATGGTTGCCACAGTAGCCGCAGTAGCCACAGTAACGCAGTTGCTGCAGTAGCTACAGTACCGCAGTAGCTACAGTACCGCAGTTGCCGCAGTAGCAACAGTGCCACAGTATCCACAATAACGCAGTAGCCAGAGTAGCCACAGTTCCAGTTGCCGCAGTACCACAATAGCCACAGTACCTCAGTTTCCGCAGTAGCCACATTACTAAAGTAGTCACAGTACCGCAGTTGCCGAAATACCACAGTAGCCACAGTAGCCACAGTACCACAGTAGCCACAGTACCGCAGTTGCCACAGTAGCCACAGTACAACAGTAGCCACAGTACCACAGTAACCACAGTACCGGAGGAGCCACAGTACCGCAGTAACCACAGTAGTCACAGGACAACAGTGGCCACAGTACCGCAGTAGCTATAGTACCGCAGTTGCCACAGTAGCCACAGTACCGCAGTTGCCGAAATACCACAGTAGCCACAGTACCACAGTAGCCACAGGACAACAGTAGCCACAGTACCACAGTAGCCACAGTACCGGAGGAGCCACAGTACCACAGTAACCACAGTACCACAGTAGCCACAGTACCGGAGGAGCCACAGTACCGCAGTAACCACAGTAGTCACAGGACAACAGTAGCCACAGTACCGCAGTAGCTATAGTACCGCAGTTGCCACAGTAGCCACAGTACCGCAGTTGCCGAAATACCACAGTATCCACAGTACCACAGTAGCCACAGTACCGGAGGAGCCACAGTACCGCAGTTGCCACAGTAGCCACAGTACAACAGTAGCCACAGTACCACAGTAACCACAGTACCGGAGGAGCCACAGTACCGCAGTAACCACAGTAGTCACAGGACAACAGTGGCCACAGTACCGCAGTAGCTATAGTACCGCAGTTGCCACAGTAGCCACAGTACCGCAGTTGCCGAAATACCACAGTAGCCACAGTACCACAGTAGCCACAGGACAACAGTAGCCACAGTACCACAGTAGCCACAGTACCGGAGGAGCCACAGTACCACAGTAACCACAGTACCGGAGGAGCCACAGTACCGCAGTAACCACAGTAGTCACAGGACAACAGTGGCCACAGTACCGCAGTAGCTATAGTACCGCAGTTGCCACAGTAGCCACAGTACCGCAGTTGCCGAAATACCACAGTAGCCACAGTACCACAGTAGCCACAGGACAACAGTAGCCACAGTACCACAGTAGCCACAGTACCGGAGGAGCCACAGTACCGCAGTTGCCACAGTAGCCACAGTACAACAGTAGCCACAGTACCACAGTAACCACAGTACCGGAGGAGCCACAGTACCGCAGTTGCCACAATAGCCACAGTACAACAGTAGCCACAGTACCACAGTAGCCACAGTACCACAATAGCCACAGTACCGGAGTAGCCACAGTACCGCAGTTGCCACAGTAGCCACAGGACAACAGTAGCCACAGTACCACAGTAGCCACAGTACCGGAGGAGCCACAGTACCACAGTAACCACAGTACCGGAGGAGCCACAGTACCGCAGTAACCACAGTAGTCACAGGACAACAGTGGCCACAGTACCGCAGTAGCTATAGTACCGCAGTTGCCACAGTAGCCACAGTACCGCAGTTGCCGAAATACCACAGTAGCCACAGTACCACAGTAGCCACAGGACAACAGTAGCCACAGTACCACAGTAGCCACAGTACCGGAGGAGCCACAGTACCGCAGTTGCCACAGTAGCCACAGTACAACAGTAGCCACAGTACCACAGTAACCACAGTACCGGAGGAGCCACAGTACCGCAGTTGCCACAATAGCCAGAGTACAACAGTAGCCACAGTACCACAGTAGCCACAGTACCACAGTAGCCACAGTACCGGAGTAGCCACAGTACCGCAGTTGCCACAGTAGCCACAGGACAACAGTAGCCACAGTACCACAGTAGCCACAGTACCGGAGGAGCCACAGTACCGCAGTAACCACAGTAGTCACAGTACAACAGTAGCCACAGTACCACAGTAGCCACAGTACCGGTGGAGCCACAGTACCGCAGTAGCTACAGTACCGCAGTAGCTACAGTACCGCAGTTGCCACAGTAGCCACAGTACCACAGTGGAAACAGTACCGGAGGAGCCACAGTACCACAGTAGCCAAAGTAACACAATATCCACTGAACCACAGTTGCCGCATTAGGCACAGTACCGCAATTTCCACAGTATCTACAGGAACACAGGAGCCACATTACCATACTAGCCACAGCACTGTAGTTGCCGCAGTAGCCACAGATTAGCAGTTGCCGCAGTACCACAGTAGCCACATTACCTCAGTAGACAAAGTACTGTAGTTGCCGCAGTAGCCACAGTACCGCAGTTGCCGAAATACCACAGTAGCCACAGTACCGCAGTTGCCACAGTAGCCACAGGACAACAGTAGCCACAGTACCACAGTAGCCACAGTACCGGAGGAGCCACAGTACCGCAGTTGCCACAGTAGCCACAGTACAACAGTAGCCACAGTACCACAGTAGCCACAGTACCGGAGGAGCCACAGTACCGCAGTAACCACAGTAGTCACAGGACAACAGTAGCCACAGTACCGCAGTAGCTATAGTACCGCAGTTGCCACAGTAGCCACAGCACCGCAGTAGCCGAAATACCACAGTAGCCACAGTAGCCACAGTACCACAGTAGCCACAGTACCGGAGGAGCCACAGTACCTCAGTTGCCACAGTAGCCACAGTACCACAGTAGCCACAGTACCACAATAGCCACAGTACCGGAGTAGCCACAGTACCGCAGTTGCCACAGTAGCCACAGGACAACAGTAGCCACAGTACCACAGTAGCCACAGTACCGGAGGAGCCACAGTACCACAGTAACCACAGTACCGGAGGAGCCACAGTACCGCAGTAACCACAGTAGTCACAGGACAACAGTGGCCACAGTACCGCAGTAGCTATAGTACCGCAGTTGCCACAGTAGCCACAGTACCGCAGTTGCCGAAATACCACAGTAGCCACAGTACCACAGTAGCCACAGGACAACAGTAGCCACAGTACCACAGTAGCCACAGTACCGGAGGAGCCACAGTACCGCAGTTGCCACAGTAGCCACAGTACAACAGTAGCCACAGTACCACAGTAACCACAGTACCGGAGGAGCCACAGTACCGCAGTTGCCACAATAGCCAGAGTACAACAGTAGCCACAGTACCACAGTAGCCACAGTACCACAGTAGCCACAGTACCGGAGTAGCCACAGTACCGCAGTTGCCACAGTAGCCACAGGACAACAGTAGCCACAGTACCACAGTAGCCACAGTACCGGAGGAGCCACAGTACCGCAGTAACCACAGTAGTCACAGTACAACAGTAGCCACAGTACCACAGTAGCCACAGTACCGGTGGAGCCACAGTACCGCAGTAGCTACAGTACCGCAGTAGCTACAGTACCGCAGTTGCCACAGTAGCCACAGTACCACAGTGGAAACAGTACCGGAGGAGCCACAGTACCACAGTAGCCAAAGTAACACAATATCCACTGAACCACAGTTGCCGCATTAGGCACAGTACCGCAATTTCCACAGTATCTACAGGAACACAGGAGCCACATTACCATACTAGCCACAGCACTGTAGTTGCCGCAGTAGCCACAGATTAGCAGTTGCCGCAGTACCACAGTAGCCACATTACCTCAGTAGACAAAGTACTGTAGTTGCCGCAGTAGCCACAGTACCGCAGTTGCCGAAATACCACAGTAGCCACAGTACCGCAGTTGCCACAGTAGCCACAGGACAACAGTAGCCACAGTACCACAGTAGCCACAGTACCGGAGGAGCCACAGTACCGCAGTTGCCACAGTAGCCACAGTACAACAGTAGCCACAGTACCACAGTAGCCACAGTACCGGAGGAGCCACAGTACCGCAGTAACCACAGTAGTCACAGGACAACAGTAGCCACAGTACCGCAGTAGCTATAGTACCGCAGTTGCCACAGTAGCCACAGCACCGCAGTAGCCGAAATACCACAGTAGCCACAGTACCACAGTAGCCACAGTACCGGAGGAGCCACAGTACCTCAGTTGCCACAGTAGCCACAGTACAACAGTAGCCACAGTACCACAGTAACCACAGTACCGGAGGAGCCACAGTACCGCAGTAACCACAGTAGTCACAGGACAACAGTGGCCACAGTACCGCAGTAGCTATAGTACTGCAGTTGCCACAGTAGCCACAGTACCGCAGTTGCCGAAATACCACAGTAGCCACAGTACCACAGTAGCCACAGGACAACAGTAGCCACAGTACCACAGTAGCCACAGTACCGGAGGAGCCACAGTACCGCAGTTGCCACAGTAGCCACAGTAGCCACAGTACAACAGTAGCCACAGTACCACAGTAACCACAGTACCGGAGGAGCCACAGTACCGCAGTAAACACAGTAGTCACAGGACAACAGTAGCCACAGTACCACAGTACCACAGTAGCCACAGTACCGGAGTAGCCACAGTACCGCAGTTGCCACAGTAGCCACAGGACAACAGTAGCCACAGTACCACAGTAGCCACAGTACCGGAGGAGCCACAGTACCGCAGTAACCACAGTAGTCACAGGACAACAGTAGCCACAGTACCGTAGGAGCTACAGTACCGCATTAGCCACAGTACCACAGTAGCCACAGTACCTCAGTAAACTATTTTTCAAGAAAAGATAATATTTACTGATTAGAATTTTCAAAATAGTTACAATTTTAAATTTTTAAACTCAAATATCTCCAAAACGGAAAATTTGATATAAACTTTACAAAAGACAAAAAGGTTGACAAGTTAAATTATTTAAACAATAATACCAGGTTTGTAAAGATCTAACAACGAATGACAGAGTTATAGTGATTTTTCTATAAATAACCTTAGTTTGTATTGATTATAATACCAAATCAATTTTAATGCAGAACGATCACATTAACTCTGTTATGTTTTGTTAAATCTTTAAAAATTTGTGGTTAGGATGATATTAAACTGTAGGTCCCTAGATACCATTGGCTGTTGGGCTATTAATTAACAGTCCTGTCTAAGGAGAATGTCGGTCTTAGTCAGTAACAAGATCGTGCCACAATCATCCTACACTCATCTATCATCCATATTCAGGTTAAAATACCCACAAGTGAGGTCCCTATCTCAAAATAGGGCTATAGTGATGTCATTTTTTATATAATTTAACGTGTCAACTTTTTTGTCTCTAGTAGTTTTGATAAAAATTTCTGTTTTTGAGATATTTTAGTTGAAAATTTTAATACGCCCTATTTTGATATACAAATTAGAAAAAAATATTTTTTCCTGAAAATAAGTTTTGGTGTAATAAAGAAATATGCGAAATATAAACTCAATATAACTTACCTGTTACGGAAATAAAAAATATTACGTGTAAAAAATCAAATGGCGGCTAGCGGCTAACAAAGCATTTGAGGACTTATGTTTATATTAAAGATGTAGTGAGCTAATTGAATTGGGTAAATTTCGCAGCTTATGTGTAAAATGCGAAATTTCTATTACGACACTATTTCATTTAAATACCGAGTTCTCATTGGCCTAGAACCTATATCATAAAGTGTAATTTATTAAATGGTTTAATAATGTACCTCTTTGAGTTGTTACTTGTAATATAGTGGTAGTTAGCAACTGCCTTACATGAAAAAACTGTTGAGTAAGTATTCCTCATTATTTTCCTGATTACATTATTAACGGAAAGAAACTATAAAATCATGGGAGAAAACGTGTTTAAATGTTTGTCAGTAATAAGATTCAATTACACAGCACTTACCTCCAATAACGCTCAGATAAAGGAATATTGTTTACGGCTCATAACATAATATTCACGCTTACTGCGGTGGTGACTTATTAACGTTGGCTATATAGTTAACTAGGATGAATTAAATCCAATATTTTACAGCCAACGAATATCACCCCCCCCCCCCCTTTGCTGTATCTTAAACGGTTGTATGTACTTGTATGGTGAAATTAAATTAGGCAGATAAAAATAAATCTACCATTTTTTATTATTTATTGTTCAAAACATTTTTATTCAGTATCTGATACAAAAATTTACAATTATAAGCCCATGTATTATATACAACACGTGTGGGCTTGTTATTCTCCATTAATAGTTTCAAATTAACCTAACAGTCATGTAGAATAGTACATGCTAACGTAATTTAAGTACATGCAAAAAAATTAAATAAGCGACACAATAAAGCAATCCTCAAATAATTTTTTTCTATTTTTTTTTTTTACTTTCATTAACAAAGTAGCTTTTATATACAGCAACGCATTAATACATTTTTAAAGCAGGAAAAGAGAAACCAGCAGTTACAAGTGCAGCCAAATTAAATCAATTTAAAACAGTTTAATAATTCACATACATTGAATAAGTTAAATAAATTAAATAAGTTACATGACATTTTTTCATAATTAATAATTCCTTAGGTGATTTTCATTATTTATTTTAACTTACGTTGTCCTCATCATCAATACGTTGCAACAATCAATTAACTGTATTACTGTAGTTCAAACTATAGATTATTTTCTTAATAACACTAAACCGACAGCGATTTCTAGAAGATTAATAACTTGATTACAAAGTAAATCAAAATAAATAAAATAATAATATGCAAATTTAATTTGACCTTAGCTTTAAATAATTCATGCTGATTTATTAACAACTAAACAGTCCTTGAAAAATATCATTAATGATGAGTAATGATTAGCCTTGAGTGATAATACGAACACACTGGTTCTGGTTTCTTTAATTGATTAAAGGTTCATTTTTAAGTCATGTTCATTAAACACTGGAAAATGTTATGATGGACTTTCAGTGTAAAACGAGATTAAAGTTTTGATAACGTATACTGTGCGATCACCAACTTAAGTTTCGATAATAAAGATGATCAAACAAAAAAATTACACAAAGTATATGAACAACAACGTTAAAATGTTACTAACACTTACTATGATAACTAAGATAATTAAGACTTTAAATAACTAAGCTAAGACAATGTTATTAATTTTCTTTAACTTTCCAAACTTATGCAAGCTATATTTTTCATTTCTTTACTACCACTTAAAAATATATTCAAAGCAGAGGTTACATACGAATATCACTTTTTCTTGTAAGTGGAAGATGCAAGTTTAAGGTTGTCTTCCTCTTTAATTTTAGAAGTGATATATTTAATACAGTTAAAAAATGAACTTAATGTAAATTGCAAGACAATACGGAAAGCACGACATTACGTTTTTGTTCATAGAATTATTAAACCACCGATGAACAGGTATCACTCTAATGAAATAATATTTAATGATTTATCTTCAACATTGGTGGCACTAAAGCTATAAATGAAATATTCGTATCCGTAGGTGTCACGTGATATCAGGTAATTCTAAAATCCAGGTTTATTTATTCAGTTTGAAGTTCGACGTAGTAAATCATTCGTTTATGTCATTTGTGATTAAAACGAGTGTTTGGTTTATTTGCTGCTGACGTTTTAGGACAGTTTGTAGAATGAATGACGGTTTGTGAATCGTTATAAATACTTGTTAATTCCTATGACTGATATAAATCAGCCCGTGACACAGTCACAGATGTCCGAGTGTCAGTGAACGCTTAGCCTGTCCTTCACCCTGTAGAGCGGCGTCCAGCTGGCTGGTGTAATGCATAATCTCGTCGTTGAGGAAAGCGCACTGTCAAGTTACGGGAAAATCCTCTCGAAAACATATAACTACCTAAAAGGGACGATACAACATTGGCCCTACGACTCTCTCTAAAGTATATGTCCCAAAACCAGAATGCAATCATGATTGAAGTGTCGTACAAAGATTGCTATATAAACATTCAAACTTTGTGAAATTTGAGCTGCTCTTTTAAAAAATAACTTAAATTTGTCTGACATCTACTAAAATAATGCTATGGAATGTTCCTTGAGAAAAATGTTACTTGAACAAAAGTGCAGTTAATTTTGCATATAGAAGACGCCTGACCGAAAAGGCAACCTAAGCCAAATTTTCTTGAATACACTAAGCCTACATAACCATATTTAAATTAATACTTGATGAAAAGTTAAAACTAAAAAACCTTCAAACTAAGCCAATAAGTTTAAATTTCCAAAGTATTACTAGTACCATACCAACTGCTATATTTCATAACTATTTTCATGATTAAAACAAATTATTTTTAAGAATGAAAATGGTTGTACATAATAAGGAAACGTATGAAATATTGATCCTTTTTCTTCTTTAATTTCTCTAAGGTAAATTTTATACTAGAAATAACACAAATTTTTTAGGGATATTTGAAAACTTCATTTTTTTTCAAATTAACTCAATAAAGTAAATGACTCTACCTAATTTACTTTACTCAGAACTCTTTAAAAGTCTGAAAACTCTTTTCATTTACATTCTAGCCGTTGAATTAAATTACGAATTTGTTTTACAAATGACAAAATATTGCGCCCCGAGTGATTTTATTTGTAGATGAGTTGTTCGGTTTTATTCCGGCCGTCGGTTCATGTTAATGTTTATCAGCGCCGGTGGTTGTTGAGGTGGGAGGGGGGCGGGGGCGGCGCGCCTGCGGGCAGCGCTGGTGGCGGCGGAGCGGCTCAGTCCCGCCAAGTCCGCCCTCCCGCGGTGACGTCACAACCGCGGGTCCGCGAGTTGCTGTGTCTGTGTGTCTGTGTGCCAACATGATCTAACCCGGCGCCATGGAACTGGCTGTGGTATACGAGGTGTGTCCCCAACACCAATTTCCAATATACAATAATTTGTGTTACTAAATAACTTGATAGGTTTTCCTTAACCATAAAAAATTGTGTTGTGAAAACTTCTCAAATTATTAATCCCGACAAATGGGAAACAATTTAAATTTTTTTTGGGAGGTTTTTTATAAAGTTTTTAGAAAACGAATAATATTTCATCAGTGTGTAATGATAATATAAACTATTTATGCATTAATGCCTCTTTAAGTGCCAAAAGTATTTACCAATCAAGTATTTACTTCATAATCAAGAAACGTTTCAAAAACACCAATTTAATACAGTAACATAGAAAAAAAAACTATACGATTTCTCTTGACAAAGTTAACTTTAGCTTTGTTTATAAAACTAATATACCAATTTATACTAATATTATCAAGTTACTTGATAAAAACTTCTGCATTAAGTAAAGCAGCAGACCTATTAAATAAATGTGTGGTAAACAAAAGTAAACATAATTTGGATTGTTGTTCGTAAGTGCTCTATAGGTTTTTACCAAAAAATATTCGCTATAAAATGTTCAAGGAGATTAAACTGCAAGGTCTATAAGTTATATAACTTTGAAACAAAGATAATTTAATCATATGTATATTTGCAAACGCCTAAATATATCTAAGATGTAAAAAAAAACAAGTAATAACCCTACATCTAATTTGTCCTAACATATGCGAAACTATATGATTAAACATTTAAATAGACTTCTACTAATGTAGTTAAGCTAAGGTAATGCAGAACTATATTTATAATTCTCTAATATAAGGTGTATAAAATAAATTCGAGCCCATCGAGCCGTAGGCGAGTTCTACAATATCTACAGCAGGTTGCATGAATGTAACATTAATTTAATTCGTTGAACATCATTCTACACATTTATGCCTACATCACGTGATCTAATCTCAACCCTAGTGGTGAAACATCTTAAAATTGAATATTTTAATTTGTTATTTTATACTCGCGTATGCTTTCTTTGAACCAAAAATTTATACACATGCAAGTCATTTTGTTGAAATCATAAATGGTTATCATACTTTTAAATAGGTAAATTATTGTGTGCTTTTATCTACTGACTACATCTCCGGGTGTAATTGGGAGTCACACAAATGGATAAGATAGATCTGAGTTCTTTCGGAGTTGAAATAAATTAATAGTTTGAATTCCTGTAATCGACCATCAAAATATCTATGAAGCGAGCTTGGTGAGGTCGTCAACATAATTTCAAAATGTCAAACTTTTCTGTCCCTAGTTTTTATGGTATATACCTAAAGAACACTAATTAATAATTCCATATCTATATTTTTCTCATTAAAATAGTGTCTTGAATTGAAATTTAATATAAAAAACTAATACGCTTGAACTTCGATTTAGCAGTTTGAGAATGTTGTGTTAATTTGGTTTTGCCAACATTTGGAACTATTTTTTTATTTATGAAATTTAAAAAGTTATAAATATTCCAGTGTTTACTTAAGGTGTTACTTATTAATCAAAAATCTTGTATGTCTATAATATCAAAGAACATTTAAAAATTAAATGTAACCTAAAATCTTAATCTTAATCTTATTACTTTGATAAGGTAATAAGGTTTAAAAACAATGTTTTTTCTTTATTTTTTCACTACCGAATCATATAATTTATCACTTTTAGGCCAAATACAAAAAAAAAAAAAAAAAAAAAAAAAAAAAAAAAAAAAAAAAAAAAAAAAAAAAAAAAAACGGATGGCGACTTAACTTATATCTGTAGGCTAAGTAAGTTAACTACTGCTTCTTTTTCCAAAATTAATAATACAGTAAGTTATACAAAGAAATAATTAACCATTAAAAATACAAATTTCTGTGATCAAAATATTTATTTGGACTGAAGTCTCTTCTGTCAGAATTATGACTTTGAAATTACTCAAGCTAAGCCAACATTGTTTTCGTATCACTTAAAGAAAGGAAATTGAACATTTCACTATTAGGGATTATGACTTATTTAGTATTACAAATGTAATAAGCGTGATTTTGTGAAGTTGATTGTTGTTTAATGTTTAAATCTGTATGTTGGGAGTCTTCGTAGGTATCTCAAATTAATTCCGGTTCACCTTCTTGTCCTACAAACTTGAAATAACCCCTCACCCCCTTAAACTGACCCAAGGAATTATTTTTAATATTTTAAAAGTTAAAAAGTACAGAGTGTTCTGAAATCTGGGATTTACAGGGATTCGAATCTGGGAAATTCCTAATACAAACGTATGTCATGTTATACAATGAAAGACATACACAATACAATATACCAATACAAACATTTCGTGAAAACCAAATTCAGTTATCCCGTTTCAAAATGCCATCCATTTTTGTGCTCATAACCAACATTTATAAAATACCCTGTAATTCGTTCATCATTTGTCATAAATGAATTGTCATCCAAGGTATTAACAGTATTTTTACTTAGATGAGATTTACAGTAATTTATCACAAAATCACCTAAATAAAGATAAATACTTCAAAATATTTTACTTTTTAAAATTGTTACATGGGTAAACCTCAAAAATTTTCATTTTGATACAAACATGTTTAACTTTGTACATAATTTCAAAGATGTTGTTGAATTGAGCAATTTTGCACCGTACACTTATGAATGCTGTACCTGTTATGGTCTCAAAGTAACAATGGAAAAGCATTTTTTTTTTTTTTTTTTTTTTAAGATGACCTGCATGTCAATTTGAAACTACAACTATGAAAGTAGGGCCCTTACATTATGTAGTGTCCTTAACAAATCAAATAAAAATGATATGGAAAACCTTAACATTTTTGTTATTATTCCGAAAAGAAAATAAATACGGCATAAGTGTAAATTAGAAAGTTGCTCAGTTCATCAACTAATGAAGTTACTAAGTTTCTCTCAAGTAATGTACTGAGTAACATAAGTTTGTAGTGTAATTTTATACTGTAGTTACTGTTTCAAATTGACACGCAGGCCATCTTAAAAAACTACTTTTCCATTATTACTGTGAGACCATAAGAAGTACAGCATTCATAAGAGGTTGCATTCGTTACGGTGCAAAGTTGTTCAAAAGACATGTAGAGGCACGTCTAGCTATTATGTTACCTGTAATCCATATGAAACAAAACATTTATTTTACTCACCAGTTACTTGAATCTCCTACCCAAAACAATCTTACAGTGTCTGTGAATCATTGTTCAGTAATTGAATTCTGTAAATATTACCAAAGTTTACTACCCCTTACATTCATTAACAAACATTACAGTACAAAGAGAGCTTTTGAGGAGGTTGAATATTTTAAGCTGGCCATTATTAAGTAGTCGATATTCTCCCCGGTAATGTTGGGGCTTCGATGAGTTATTAAAAAATGCACAATGCGAGGCTTTAAAAAAATGTCAATCTTTTATGGAATGGTAACTCTTTTGTAGGGGCACCATTTTTTATAAGGCTGTTACAATGTTACTTGATATTATTGCATTTTTAAAGGAAACGACATGGTTCCAAGTTTTTCCATTCAAGTTGATGATTTGAAGTCTATTAGACCAAGACTTTTGTCATGATAACTGTTTAAGTTAAACAAGAGGTATATAAAAACAAAACCATTAGTAATAACTGCATAGTAGTGCTTGAGAAATAAAAATTGTTATAATTGTACATCGGAGAGTTAAATTACCAAAGTAACATTTGGTAAAGTGTTTTATAAAATTAATATGTCGGATTAGTATGTAAATGATACTTCAGTATTTTCAAAATAATTTCTTTGTTTTTTGTAGTATAAAATAATCAAATCATTGGGTTTGGTATTTTATTTTAACGAAAAATAACTATCATACAAAAATAAAAACGAAATGTTACTAAATTTTTTCTTATGTTTTACAAAGGGGTTGAGTTTAATGAAAAAGTATACACATTAGAAGCTTACCAAACAAACCTGATTATGTATGGTGAAATCGCTGATGGGTATTAATTAATTTGAAATGAATCGCACTAGTTTGTCCAATGACTTTATGAAAATTACAGTGAATATACAGTATATTTTTATATTATTTACATGTCCCATTTACAAATAATATAGGACAAAAAGTGTAGTTAATAGTTTATTGCTAAAAAAAACATAACAATTAAGTTGAGTTCGTATTGTCAACCACTTAGTTTTAGCAAATTTCCTATAGGGAATAAGCTATTACCGTAGGTCTCTGTAATCCTACGTTTATTCGGATGAATTCGTAAACCAGACATATCGACCTACCGGAAGGGGTAGTTTTGGGGGGTTTTGTACCCCAAAAATGTTTTTTTTTTTTTGCATTTTTCATATGTAATTTTTTTTTTAATTATAAATTTATATTTTGACCATTGGATTTAGCTCAAAAAAACACACGATTTAGTATTTTGAAGCTTTGCTATATCTCCATTGGTTACCGAGATATTCAAAAGTCTAAAGACAGTACATTGTATTTTGGGGCTCCAATGTTAATCTTATGGAGAATAAGGATGTGTTAATAGTATTTCACTTGTTAACCAATATTTTTGGATGAAACTTGGTATTCAGCTTCATTTAGTTGAGATCCATCCATTTATGATAAAAAATCTTAGTTTTTATGCTTATCATGGCAGCAAACCTGCATACTCTTTTCCCATGTTAATCATATGGAGAATAGGCAAACTCCTTTAGCAATGGATAGATATTGAAGAAACGAGGTATAAGGCTTCATATGGTCAAAATAAATAAATATATATATATATATATATATATATATATATATATATTTAACCTATAAACCTACTTTTAGTGTTCCCCATGTCAGCATACCTGCATACTCTTTCCCTATAGACATTTATTTCCCTATTTATGGGCATGTGATGATATTTGGTTTACAGGTTTATCTGGCCAAAATTAATATAACTAATTTAGAAATTCGCTGAGTACGCAGGTCTGCAGCAACGGGGGGTATTTTAATTAAAAGAATGTTTCATAAAAAAAAAAACAATACGTCTTACAGTGTAAATATTTTAAATTTATATGTTGGGGTTAAAATATGTGCTAGTTAAATGATGGATTGTTTAACACAACATGTAATGAAAGTTGACACTAATTAAACAGAAACCTACTTGTTCAGTTTTATGCAGGAGCACACATTAGTCGTTTACATAGTCTATTCAATATTCTCTGAAAAAAAAAACACAGGTTATAACATGGTTTTTTCCAAAAAATAAAAAAATACTATTTAAGATTGATGAGTAATTATTTTACAATAAAGGTTAATAAACAACTTATACAAGTTAAATTGGTGACGTTAAGCCAAATTGTGGCGTGTCTGTCTCTAAAATGATCTCTTACAAGAATATAATTGTTTGTAAGAGAAAGTCGAGTAGAAGTTTTAAATTAAAAGGAAATATTTTGAAGAGACTCTTGTTTAAACATTGCCCACTCTAAGTCGTCGTCACGGTGAATTATTGATGTATCATCAACAAGATTGTCTTATAACGTAAAAGGTGAGCAAGTCGTATTTGGCCCGAGAAAAACCTCTGGTAAATTTTATGTATTAGCGAATGATTAATAATTTTAACAATTAAAGGTAATCTTTTATTTAAAAAGTGGTTATTTATCAAAGATCCGTTCAAATCATCAAGTTATGGCCAGTAATTAATTTTATAAAAATGTATGGAAGAGGCTTACTATTTATTTTTCGTGTGTGATCCAGCTAGAGATAGATTCCTTGTTACTTATTATAATTTTCAGGAATGTCTCTTGCGTTAGGATAGGATCAAATGGTAATATCCTTTTCTTTAAGGACACGATATTATAGTTAAAGTTTAGAAACATAAGTGGGTTTGTTTGAATGTACTTAAAGTTGTGAAATTTTAGGCATCTCGTGAATTACCATTAAATAAATTAGAAGTATTGATATACCACCTATATTTCAAGCAAGATATGACAGTATTAGTAACGTGAATATACACTTAGTTTGAGCTGATTTGTTTTTTAATATCTTAAGGTTTGAGATAATTTGTTCAATGAAATGTGTGACACTTTTGCATCTGAATTTTCTCAAGGGTAGGGTGATTTCAAACACACTGGTCATCTTACTGAAAGAAAAACCGCGATTATCTGACCTTGCCGATTAATAATCTGCAGTTTCATTAGGCGTCACCTTAAAGTAATGTCTTGTAAAATAATAAGTTAATTTATATGGTGGAATAACCTTAAAAAGTGTTTGTTATCAAGAGCTTGTACTAATCCAAATGTAAAAAAGGTTAATGTAAACAAATAACGGCTTGAAAACCTTGTTTTGTTCAAAGGCAAGGTTTTGACATAAGTATAATTTATTTGTCAGTCTTTTATGACAATTTATTTAAGATTTAAAAAACTATTGAACTAAACATATATTCAAATATCAATTGATTTTAAATAATTTAATATTAAAATTTTTTAGAATGTTTAAATACGTTGCACATCACTCGGACCAACGGTTTCTTTATGTGTATAATCGCATTCTCCATGTGTTTCAATACGATTCCTGAAAAAAAAAAACTTGTCTTTCGGTCCTTGTTCCGTAAAATACTATTGGCTTGTACCCTGTATTGTAATGGGATGTTCTCAAAGACAGCTGGGAGTAACGAAAGTTGCCGTTGTATTGGAGCACAAACAATTTATCTGGTGATTTTTTTGTAGTAGCGTTTTTCTGTTTAGTACGAGTATATACCATAATGGAATATTTGTAACCATTCATTTCACGGTCTAGACCTTTTTCTTTTCGGTATACCAACATTAGTTTTCCAGTCTAAACTGCAGTTCCCATTTTTGCCAACATGTTTTGCAGCATAACTTTTATCATCCGATGTTACAGTCGTGATCGCTGTAGAGATTCGCTCATACAGATGTCTTAAGTCTTGACTGTTTTCTGCATACACAATGTTTTTTATGTAACCTCAGAAAAAAAAAACTAAAGGAGTCAAATCAGGACTTCTGGGAGGCAAGGGAATGTGCTCGTCCTGGCCTATTCAACCATTTGGGAATCCGTAGTTTAGTGATTAGCGGTTAGTGTCAAAGTCGTCAATGTTAGATCCCATACAATACGATAAACAAAACGTACTTGTCTTAACTTCAGATTGACTTTGAAGTCGTTCAGTTATCTCAAAAAGTCTTTTAGTAGCGCCTTTTCAAAATCCCGGTATTCTTTTATTAACACCCTGTAAGCCCTACTTATAAACTGTTTGTTTAGCTGAAATGGAAAATTGAAACTTTCACGAATTTCAGGTAACTTTATTTCAATATTTAGCATTTTTTATTGTTCGTTCATTACTCGTATAGAAACTCATAGTTTATCTTACAATCAGTTTTCATTATAATTTATCTCGATTCACAATCGTTTATTTTCGATATCAGTAGTAAAATGTTCTATTCAGACTAAATTGGCTTTACCCACAACAGAGAAATCGTGTTCCTTATCACCATTTGTTGTAACGACCTATAGCACAAATGGTTTGTAAAGTTGACTTATAATCTTTTTTTTACGTAAGTTCGAATTAAAATTCACTTTCTAATCCCTTACCATTAACCATTTGACTTTAAGGAATCTTTTGTTGAAATTCTGCAACTCTTGACTCTTAGTCCCCTAGATGTATTGAGGAGAAGTTGCCATCATACAAAATTTTCCCACATTTTTTATCTTTAATATTAAAAATAACGATAAACTGACCAAAATTTTTGTGAGTATACGAGAAACTATAACTCGTTTTTACCATTCCAATCTAAATATTGTTAAACTAACTTACTACTTTCCTATTTAAAGTTTTTATACTTGGTCAATGATAGTATAAAACACGTTTCATATAATTATTACACTCATTTTAGTAAGGGAATGAGCATTGGTTAGAGTTATTAATCTTATATATAACTAATGAACGGAAAAATATTAAAAACTAATGGTTTGATTGATCGATAGTTTCCTTAATCAGTTGTATTATAGCTGGATATTGCGTAAACGTCAAAACGTTTGACGCAATAATGACGGTGAAGCTGTGACTTATGCAAATCACAAGTTTTTTTGTGTCTGTCTACGCCAGTGGCATTTTTTAACGTTTTGACGGGGAACGGTCCAAACCCCAGTCTTTTTACTATCTAACATCGACCAGTTGTTAGAAAGCATCATTAATTGATAGCCCAAAGACAAATGGCAACTGGGTCCGGAATCGATCCTTTAAAAAGCTACTAACTTTCCTCAGGATCGAACCGGCAACCTTTGGATTCAAAGGCGAGCTCTATATCCACTCAACTACCCAGCCAGTTGGTTTTTTTAGTCGTTGGCATAGTTTGACAAATACTTCCAGCAGATATTTTATAAATTATATAATATGTTTAGGGGAATGTAAAAAGGCTTTGAAAAGTGAAGTACTAAGGTAGAAAATGTATGGAAAAATGGCCTTTTTCATGAACCAAAGAGCACATTCACGGCCAAGCTAAGGTATTAAATCAAAGCATTAAAATTTTGTTTCAAACTGTATTGTAATCGTACATTGTGGTTACAATGCTAAGAGGTTGACTTGATGTCTCACGATCTGACATGTCGACGATGCGGGCGAGTTTTTACTGGCTCGACGATACAATTGGCTTATACTACTGTTCTTTCATGGGCTGATACAAATCAAGTTTAAACATAAATTAGGAAAACACGTTGTTGGCCTGTGTTGTTTCATCTTTCCTGTTTTTTGTTTTATTAGACATCTTGTTAAAGGTAATAATAATAGAATCATATTAGAAGTAACGTATTTAGAACATTTTAATAGTTTCTGGCCATATTATCTTTGAGAACAGCAAAATAAGTTACTATTACACTCTAGTCTTTGGAAAAGAAGTATTGTTATTCTAGCACAGCAATTTTAAGGCTTCTAATTTTTACAACAATCTTGCCGTCGATATTTAAGAAATCTTGACTTGAATTTTGATCTTAGAATTAGAAGACCAGAATAAAACTAATATCTAGCCGACGTATACATGACTAGATTAGAAACAAAAAAGATTATGACAAATGAAACAATTTCAAACAAAATATAATATACTGGTATAGGTATGTTGATGACATTCTCTGCTTATATAAAGATCAAAATTCAAGTCGAGATTTCTTAAACTATTTAAGTTCTATTTCTACTTCAGTAAAATTTACTATGGAGATAGAGAAAACCAATATAAATTTCTTAGATCTGACAATATCAAACAAAAATAATAAACATAAATTTGATATATATATAGAAAACCTACTCAAACCGACCTGACTATACCTTTTGCATCAAATCATCCTTGGCAACATTAAATGGCATCTTTTAATTCAATGATCAATCGGATATCGAACTTACGTAAAAAAAGATTATAAGTCAACTTTACAAACCATTTGTGCTATAGGTCGTTACAACAATTTTTTTAATAAGAAATTATTAAATACCATGCAGGTCCAGAAAGCAAACCAAATTTTTGACAACATTTTATCATTAAGAAAGTGAGCCACAAGAGAAGAAATTGATAAAATATAACGTTATAACGTTACCATTGGAATAAGAAAGTTTTGAAAAGGAGAAAAAATTTATAAAATATGTAGCAAAGACAAATGGATATAAAACACAAATGATAGATAATGATAATGATTATTAAAGCAGAGAAAAAGAAAAGTACAGAATGCACTACTAAAGATGATAAGAAAGAATTTATTTGTGTACCATATAGCTCAAGTCTTCAAAAAGCAACGAGAAAGGCATTCCATCAATCCAAATTCCAACTAGGATTTAAGACAAGAAATAATGCGTTTAATCTTATTCAAAACAAAATCAACCCAACTAGACAAAGTAACAAGTATGACAGATCTGGAGTATATAAAATCTACTGCAATGAATGTGACATGTTTTACATTGGTCAAATTGAACGCAGCTTCCAGTCAAGGTTCAAAGAACACATACAAGCTGTTGGATCCAATAACGTGACCAGTCAACGATCAGCTTACGCAGAACATATACTCCAGTCTGATCATAAATATTCAAGCATAGATAAGACTATGGAAATTCTAGATTTTGAAAGAAAAGGAAAAAAAACTCAACACCAAAGAAGAATTACAAATTTATATATATATATATATATATATATATATATATATATATATATATATATATATATATATATATATAAATTTTTTGACAACATTTTATCATTAAGAAAGTGAGCCACAAGAGAAGAAATTGATAAAATATCATATGTTTAATTAATTTATTTATACTGAAAATGTTGTTATAAGGTAATGTACTACACACTGTGATCATGGCATAAATTGTCCGAAACTCGTTTTGGTGCCAAATAAAGTGAATTTAAGGGTACAAAGGTTAATAATTTTATAGTAATATTGAAAGTAGCCCTCCTTGGTGAAAATAAAGTTTTATAATTGATATATATATATCAATTTGCACGAACGGTGTTTTTGGCTTGTAGGGACCTCAAACCAAAAAAGTATCATGGTCCCGGGCTTAGGTCTTTACCGTGACTACTACCGAAATAGCGTATTCCCTATAGGGAAATTCGCTAAAAATACTCCCGTCGCAGCAGACTTGCGTACTCAGCGAATTTCCCAAGGAGATTTAAATTTTCTATTTCCCCCATAAACACCATAGGAATGATTATTTAGATTTCCTGCCATGAAATATTGTTAGAAAATGTTAGTTTTTAGGAAATGTAATGGTTAGGTAAATATCGAATTGTATCAATATTTTCTCCATAAACTCCATGTTGGTGAGTATGTAGGTTCGCCGACATAAGGGAAGTTAAGCATATATCCGTTAACCCTACCTAGTGAATGTGCATACCAAATATGATCAAGAAATTCAAAAAATCCCAAAACCCTATTTTTGACCCCTTTGAAACCCCCAAAAACCCATTCCCATAACCCGATCATGCTGGTTCGCGAACTCATAAAAATAGACCTGGTCTTACACATTCATACAAAATTTCATAAAAATTGGAGGTCCCAATCTAAAGTTATCAGTACCACGGACACACACATACACATACATGTGTATGTGTATCTAAGAAGTTACATGTTCGCGGACTTAGGTCTCACCATAGCTACTACCGTAATAGTGTATTCCCTACAGGGAAATTCGCTAAAACTACTCTGAGCTTAATTAATGGATAATGGTGCGACAATATTACAATTTATGATAGTCTGGTTGCTGCTTTAGCCAGATGCCTAGAAATAATCTGGAGTATTTCCGCGTTAACCGTAGGTACTAAAATCTTTATTATAATAATTTCATAAATTGTTGAAAAAAAACATACTTATGTGAGGTAGCTTACAGAGTGTTGGAAATCCTGTGTTACCGGGTTGACCTAGCCTTGCTAGTTGATTTAAAATCGCTTTTGCTATAGTATCATGTTAATCAGGCTTTGAAGTTTAAGCCAACTACACCTTTTCACAGATAACAGCTGTCTCAAATGCAATGCTTAAAAGTAACATTCTTTAATTTTTTTTTACCTTTCGATGTTATTTTGTTGCCTTGGTGGCAACCCATGTGACCAATGTTAAAAATTTAAACTTTCACACATAAACGATTTCCTGGAGTTGAGACTGTTTCTTAGCCTATTTTTGGACCAAAATACTTTGAAATGCAAAGTTTAAACAAAATGTACCAGCTAGGTTCAAGATCGATGGAAAATACACCACCACAGACATCATAGTATAGGATTTCTTTGGAAAATAGAGACATAACTTACTTCTATCTACCGATGAAGCGTATCTCAGTCATTGCAAAGATAGAAGTTATTTTTAAATATTTAAACCCATTATGTGCAATATTTCAAAATATTAATCTTTCATCACATAGGTGATGGTTTTTGTGACTCTAAACATAAATAATAGAACGGTTATACAAGATGGAATGAAATATTTTTTGTGTGACAGGTGATGTCATCAAATATTTCATCAAATCTGACTAATATCTGACTAAATCTGACTAACATTTCATCAAAATAGAAGTCAGGTAAGGGTTTCTGATCAAGGAATGTTGAGTTCATGTTATTATTTTATTCTTAAGAGTAACTGATGAAAAAGATCGTATTGCTTATGTTCATTTTATTTACATACTTATAGATTATTATATGTTTTCGATAGCCTTTTGATAAAAACTATAAAACTAAAATTAACGTAGAGCGTGTTAAGCAACCGTTTTTGTTGTCTTTAAGTGTGACTGCAAAGCGATGTCCAGTCATTCTGACACTCAGAAAGTTTGATGTTGGATCTATGTATTCTTTTGCGGTTTGACGTTGCTGGTAAATAGGTATGATTTGATAATCTATAAGTCTAGCTATTGGGTCATGTCCTGTTACAGTATTTTTTAATCGACCAGTCGTGCTCTTAATTTTGCACATCTCACACGCTTTTTGCACGATTAAAGTCATAAGTCGATAAGTTTTTATTTTGAAGTTTGGACCTTACAAAAATGTCCCTTAGAATTGGTGGCTTTCTAGGTGATGTAGAGCATACGTCTCCTGTCAAAGGAAAGTTTTTCAAAAGTTCAAAGCCGCTTTATACCTATAGTTCATTTTATTTTGTAAAGGAAAGATAAAAAGGTGCATACTTCGCGGCCCTCTGTCACTAACAAATATGATTCAACATGAAAATAAAAAATTGACTCAAATGTTTATTCGTGATATATTTAATACAATAACAATCTAAATTTCCCTTTTCACAAAGGTTTTATTGTTGACTTGCTAATGAATTGGCTCTTGTCAAATTCGTATCGGAAACCCTGAAATAAATATTCATCTATTTATTATGATGAATATTTAATTACTGTTTCCACTGTTATTTGTATGTAAAAAAGAAATTAAATTTTTATTTCATTTATCCTAGGTTATAGACTGTTGAGTAAAACCTTTGGCCTTCTAATTCGATGATTAAAGGGATGTATTATTGGTAAAGGATGTAAAGTATTATTGCTAAAGGAATACTTACATTATTCTAGTTATTGTTACATATTTAAATTTTTCTTTCCTTTTTTTATATGTGTGACAGGTAATTTCGGACGAAGTTATAATAAAATATTTGCAAGCATATATTATATGTATTAAACCAAATTATGTTAATTATAAAGGAATAATAAGGCGGTGCCCATTCATAATACTGATCCAGTAACAATGTGTGGAGTTAATTTACGTTATTCTATTTTTGGCTCTGTGGCTATCACAATGGCTAGCTTGGTGGCGTGGAGCTAACCTCATAATCCCTGCTTATAGCAAACCCCAGGTCGATAAGCGGCCACTGCTGGGCCGACAATCACGCTGCGGCTGCGACGACGCGTCCACCGTGAAACGCTTCGACAAAAGACACAATTGAAATTTATCTCATAAAATTGTGGGAAGCTAAATGCGTACCAAGGGTATCAGTATTAAACTCTCAGTTATGACAGGCGAGTGAGAGATGTGAACGAGCTGACCCTGAAGGCTAGTGAGCGAAACAAAAGGCATAATGCAATGGATCGGTGAGCAAAGCTAACTGGATTATCATTTTATCATTGTTTAACCTTATAATCATTTTCTAAGGCGATGCACGTGTATTCAACTTGTGTCTACAGTAATAAAACAGTATTATTAGTGTATTAGATGTATTACAAACCATATTAAGTGTATTGTAAAACAGTATAATAAGTGATTTGTTCTGTTATATGTTTGTTTTTAATCACTGTCATTGTTTTCTATACAATGTCCTATTTTGAATTCTCATGTAATAGTTGCAATAAGTATATATTTCGAAACATTTCATACTTTTCTTAAAACCTTGACGCCCTCCATGATGCGTTTTTATTTTTTTTATATTTTTTTTAGGTGAATGTGACTAAAGGATAAGTGTGATAGATAAGAGGAGGTTGAACTTTGCCAATGACAAAGACCAGCTGATTCAGTGCATAATCATTAATTAATAGAAAATGGCCAAAGGCAGCTGGGTCCTTTTATTTATTGGGATGTTTTGCAATATTTATCATTTTCTTTACAAGTTTTTAAAATGCCTTAATTTTTTCAATATATAGTTAGGACGTTTTTAATTGGGGCCTTCTCCACTTACACATGATTCGTGAAACGATCATTCACTTCTGTTTCTAACTTAAATAAGTATAATTAATAACAACTCCCATATTAAGAACAAAGATAATAAAGAAGAGTTTTTAATCTTTTTACATTAGTTTATTAATAATCGGCAGTACTTCATTAATTTAAATCAATTTTTTAAATAGGGAAACATTTATTAACACAGTTTTTAATTTGTTTGTGTAGTATTTAACATTAACAAATTTACTTTTAGTGCTTAATTTTTTTATATTTGAATGGCCAGTGAAAAGAGAGGAGAAAGTTTTGACATTGACATTGACTGATCCCCTCCATGCAAATGCTGCGCCCCCAGGAGTAACGACCATAAAATATATAGTACTTTCAAACTCTAAATGCATAGCAAACTTTACAAAGGTACTTCATTGGAATAAACTTCGGAAGCCCAGGTAATATGTTGATCAACCAACGTTCACTGATCGTGTATGTGCAATTTGTATAGTGAGTGTTTCCCAATTATACGTTTTAACCAAATAATGAACGTTGTCAGTAGCGGTTAATACGAATACAAGTTTATTGTGGCAAACTACAACTGTAGTCTCTGAGGACAATGTTTGAGAACAATTGTGTTAGTATGCGAATGCTTAAACAGAGTGTCCCGTATCTCTCTGGACAACAGTATATGGCGTTATTGCTTATATCGAGATAAACACATTTCACCAAAGGAACATGGGTCTATTAGTCCAGTCAACAAAAAGGTATAGAGGGAAATGCATGGAACACAATTTTTGACTTTGCAGCTTTGTTTGGACTAGTTAGGAGGTGAACATATCAAAAGTCCCCGCCTCTAGCCCTTGTGCCGAGGGGGAGGGGGGGGGGTCAGAAGGTCCCATTTTTGGGTTTTTCGCTTATATCTCCGAAACTATGCGTCCTAGCGACATAACCACAATATACAAAATGAAAGCTGGTTAAATTTGCTACAAATTACATACCAAAATGTTTTCAATATCTTGCATAGTTTTCGAGATATCAGCTCTTGAAAGTCGGTAATTTTGGAAAAAAACACTTTTGCCCCACAAATTTTGCTCTTTTTAACTGGATAACTCTTCAACGACGCACCCAAAACACAAATACCTTTTATAGGGTTGTAGATAGTTAAAATCACATAAAAATTATATATTACTTTACTATTTTAACTATTTTATTTAAAATTTTATAGCAAATTTAATATTTAGCTTGAAATCTGATGCTTCGCGGCAATTTTCATCTAATGAATCTTTCAAATTCTCATCATTCCCAGTCAACACATTGGCCAAAATATGCACCACTATGTATTTATAATTAGTATTGGGACGTCTAAATATCATAGACACTCATTTTAGAATATTGTAGTTGTGGTCTATATACCTGGTTCCTCAAACTTAATTTAAAAAAAGATGTATACCATTATAATGGGGAACATATTGTTGCTACGACTCTCTTTGTGCGTGTACAAGTGATATTTGGAGGATTAATGAATTACAAAAATTAACTCAAAACAAAATTTATTGCTTTAGAAAACTTTAATTAGCCTAATAAAAAACATTACAACACTATGTCAATTTAAATGTGTCAAAAAAACATTCCTGGGTCAATTTCTTGCTTTCTTGGGGTGGGAAGGACCTTCATCCTCGTCTTTGTTTTCGTCTTTTCCAATATCTTCAATAAATTCGGCATTGATATCTTGTAGCGAAACAGTCAGAGAATCTTCTTCATCTTCAGAGTCAATATTAGGGCCTCCATTGAGGCAGTTTCCCTGGCAATTTTTGCATGCTATTGAACATTTAAGGTTCGATTTTTTGCAGCCACACTTTGAACTGTCACAGTCTTTCTTGCATCGGCAGAAAACCATTTTCAAAATGTCCTCCGGGGCAGCGGTTAGCTCACTGTGGACTGGAACCAGGCAGTCGTTCTCAATCTTCCACCCATACATCTGAGGAGGCAGTTCAATTCCCAGCCACAGTTGAACTTGGTGGAATGTTCGTAGGGAGTGCTGTTTTACTGCACCCTCAGTTGGAGGCAGACAAGAGATATCAGGCTTGATGGTGGCCACCGATTTTAAGAATCAAGGGATTCCTTCTTCTCTTTTAAAGAACTACAGAAACAAGATTTCAAGGACGTGCTGTTTTTGCACGCCTTTACTGGATGCGACACAACATCTGCCGTATTTCGAAAAAGCAAGATCGCTTTTGCGAAGTTGTATATGAAGTCGCAAGAGGTCCAGAAAGCAGCCGCGGTCTTTTCAGACCCTTTCTCTACCACCGCTCAAGTACAGAAGGCGGGTGAAACCTGCATCTTGAGGTGGTATGGGGCTTCAGCTAAAGAGACTTCCCTCAACGAATACAGGTACAAGTCATTCTTAAAATCGGTGGCCACCATCAAGCCTGATATCTCTTGTCTGCCTCCAACTGAGGGTGCAGTAAAACAGTACTCCCTACGAACATTCCACCAAGTTCAACTGTGGCTGGGAATTGAACTGCCTCCTCAGATGTATGGGTGGAAGATTGAGAACGACTGCCTGGTTCCAGTCCACAGTGAGCTAACCGCTGCCCCGGAGGACATTTTGAAAATGGTTTTCTGCCGATGCAAGAAAGACTGTGACAGTTCAAAGTGTGGCTGCAAAACATCGAACCTTAAATGTTCAATAGCATGCAAAAATTGCCAGGGAAACTGCCTCAATGGAGGCCCTAATATTGACTCTGAAGATGAAGAAGATTCTCTGGCTGTTTCACTATAAGATATCAATGCCGAATTTATTGAAGATATTGGAAAAGACGAAAACAAAGACGAGGATGAAGGTCCTTCCCACCCCAAGAAAGCAAGAAATTGACCCAGGAATGTTTTTTTGACACATTTAAATTGACATAGTGTTGTAATGTTTTTTATTAGGCTAATTAAAGTTTTCTGAAGCAATAAATTTTGTTTTGAGTTAATTTTTGTAATTCATTAATCCTCCAAATATCACTTGTACACGCACAAAGAGAGTCGTAGCAACAATATGTTCCCCATTATTAAGATGGAGGAGGGGATGGCTCATACTGTGTAAACACGTAGTGCATGTCGGCTCTGATATTTATATTGGAATAATGTATTATTTGGCAAAGTATGGAGTTGGAAATGTTCGCAAAAGTTTTATTATTATCTGATGAACGAGACCTTGAACTGATTAGTTCGGATTGAGTGAACATTTTGGGTTATCAGTCACGATTGTGGTCGGTGGTGAAAGTGAGGTTAGGACGGTTTGTGGTGCAGTGTCGTGTAGGCCTGCCTCGTGGCCTGTAACTTTAATTTGTGTTGCCAATGACGAGACGTGGTCTCAGATCGAATAGTGTGAGTGATTCAACTAAGGAAAATAAAATGCCGAACCCTAGTGACAGTAATAAACTAGATTTAATTTTAAGTGAAATAAAAGCAGTTCGGAGTGAGCAACTTGGTTTAAAAAATTCGTTAAACTCTGCACATGAGAAGATTGATGGACTATCATCACAGTTAATTAAACATGAAGAACACATAACACAGTGTAAGTCCGACATCACATCTTTACAAACTGAAAACGAGTCTCTTAAACATCAAATTAAAAGCCTATCTGTTCGGTTAAATGATTGTTTGCAGTACCAGCGTGTTAACACGTTGGAGATACACGGGGTTACTGAGACCACAAGTGAAAACATTATTGACTTAATCAAACGTGTTAGTGTAGCATTGCGTTTTCAGTTTAAGAGTGACATGATAGATGCCGCTCACCGTCTGTCATGGCCCAAAAATGGCCCTAGAGCGATAATTGCTAAGTTTGTGAGAAGAGTAGACGCGCAGGAGTTGTACAGGTTATCTCGGGTCAAACGAGGTTTCAACGTTTCTGAGTTGGGACTCCTAGGTGAGAGCAAAGTGTATGTTAACTATTCGTTGACTCCAGAGACTCGTACTCTGTATGCAGAGGTCCGAACCTTTAAGGTGGAGAAAGACTTTCGTTATCTATGGATCAGAGGTGGAAAAATCCATCTACGTGAGAGGCAGGGGAGTCCTGTTATCATCATCAGCGACCGGGAGGACTTGAGCAAGCTCATCGCAGGGAGACAGCGCCGCGGGTCCAGCGAGAAGGTTGTAGGGGTGAAGGCAGACCACGGAGCAGCGACGGAGCTGACCACCGCATCATCGTAACATGCATAGATAGGACTGGGACATCAGTGAAGCCTTTTAACATCACCGATAAACTATTAAACTTAAGTGAGTTTTTTTTCAAGCATGGAAAAATTTAATTTTAGTTCTTAAAGAAATTTTGACTTTTGTACTGGTAGGCCTATCAATAAAAAAAAAAATTACTCCACAATTTATTTATGATCTATATAGGTAATCTATTTTAGTTTGAGATTAGTATTCTGGATTATTTGATTAGTGCTATCTAAAGGGCACTCTCAAGACAATTATTTACCATATTATCGCTATGTGCATTGTTTTTTCTATATTTAGGCTAGGCTATATATTTTTATTATTACCGGTACTTAAATTACAAAGAATTTGAATTAGCCTAATACAAATTAATTGTAATAGTCAACAAAATAGTCTACTGTTTTCTTACTTTAGTAATATGAAATGCCACACATATATCTTAAAAGTTCAATAAAAATTATTAATTTAAGTTTTTCTCATCATACAAAAAAAAAAAAAAAAAAAAATCTGTCATTAAAATCTTAATTACTTTTTCACTTGTGGTTAAGGAGTAATAGAAGGTTAGGTATTGAAGAACATCAATTTAGTTATTTACTGAATTTAACTCTGAATTAAAATAAGCGAGTTATGAATTAAAAACTTTTATTATTTTTATTATTATTTTTTTTACTATCATCAGTTAGGGTACAAAGCGTGAAAGCTATTGTGTTGTGTAGAGTCGTAATAGCCTATGCTTTAATTTTGTTTGTATTCTGCAGTAGAGGTAAGCATTTATTTGTTTTAGTTATAAGATGTGTGCATACAAATTTAAGTGTTTTTTTATAGGCCTACTTATTCAGTAATAAAAAATCAATTTAACTTAGTTCCTTTTGTATCAGTTTGGTCAGTGGTATTTATTTTCAAATCAACAAATAAAGTAATTTGCCATTACAATACTTGTAACATCGGAGCCGATGCATTTTTATGATACTGCACAAAGTTTCCTTGTTCTTTTGTCAGTAATTTTTCTTTAAAATCTTGTAAAACTTTTTTAACAGTCATTTTGTTGGATTACTTTTGAATAACAATTGCAAAACATAATCTCAATATTTACTACCAAAATGTCAGGGGTCTTAAGACAAAAATAGATCACTTTGCTTTGAATATTCATAATTTGTTATGTGACGTAATATGTTTATCTGAAACTTGGCTGGACAGTGAGGTGGCGACTTCTGAATTGTTTCCGGGGTCAGAGTTCGTTGTGTACAGGAGGGACCGGTCCGTTGAACTCACGGGCAAGCAACGAGGGGGAGGTGTTCTTATCGCTGTCCGGGACAATTTTCACTCCATCAGATTCCAACAGTTGGAGACAAACAATGAGGATTTATGGGTAAAAATCAGTAATCAATACGCGACTATGTATGTTTGTTGTTTGTACTATTCCGAACGAACTAACGAAAATTATTCTGAATTTTACGACAAAGTTGAATCTTTTTATAACAGTAAAAATAAAGATGTGTCAATCTTCATTGTGGGAGATTTTAATTTACCTATTTATGGAAAAAACTTTGACTTAAATTCTGGTAATAATACCTTGAGAGAATTACAATTGTTTATTAATATTTGTGGGTTTAAAATGTTTAACAATGTTTTGAATGCAGTAAATGGGAAAACGTTAGATCTTGTTATCAGTAATTTAGACAGAGTAGATGTTAATTTAGAAGATGACTGTCTTGTAAATCCTGATTCTTATCACCCGCCGTTATCGATTTCATTGGTGACTGCTGTCTCTCAATGCAGTAAAATTTTTGGGATTCCAAACGAAGTTGGCTGTAATTATCGCAAAGCAAATTTTGAATTACTTTATCGACTTTTAGATTCTACAGATTGGACTGAGCTATACAGTTGTGAGGACCCTGACTCCGCAGTTAATTTATTTTATAAAAAAGTTTATTTAGCGCTTGACAGCTCAGTTCCTCGGAAGAAGTTCAAAAGTCTGAAATATCCCGTTTGGTTTAATAGAAATGTAATAAATTTAATTAGGAAAAAAGAAAGGTATCGCAAAAAGTTTAAGAAATCTGGAAAAATTGAGGATCTGAATTTATTTAAAGAACTGCCAAAATCTTCAAAAAATGAAATTAGTAAAGCTTACAGGGAGTATGTTAATATAGTCCGTTTTTTTAAACCTGATCCTTCAAGGGAGAGATGGTGGAGGGGGTTTGTTTATACTTGCTACTATTCTATTGGCTGAAGCCTTTTGGTTTTTTTGTTGGTTTTTTTGTTGTTTTTGTTTTATTTCACTGTTGCATACCAGCTGATAATTTTACATCACAACATAATGTGTATCAGTTTTACAATATTATTGGTAGCAGTTGTTTTTTAATCAGTTTATTTTAGAACTGTTACTTTTTAACAAGGAATAGGTTTGGCTTAAAAATATAACAGCTGACTAGGAATTACTGAAAGATATTATAACTTATTTAAAACGTTATTTGAGGAAATCTGATACTCGACACACGTTTGTCACGAGTTTAAATGTGTTGTTTACAGTTTAAAATTTTTGTTTACAGTTTAAATCCCTCCCCCACCCCAATTTTCTCGAGAAGGATCAGGCTTAAAAAAACGGACCATAGTATTGAGTCACAAGTGGGTCAGTTCGAAGTTAAAAGAATTTTTAATTTTATCAAAGATAAACGGGACAGAAGGGGTGATTGTTCGATTGTCTCGGATAGCGGTGAGGAGTGCCTTGGTGGGGAATCAAAGGCTAAAGCATTTGCTGATTATTTTCAGTCTGTTTATGAGAGTTATCGGTCGGTCCCCTCTGTTGAAGACATTCTGCAGACGCCCGCATCGTCGTGTGGTTCTTGTCTTCACTTGACTCATTTCACAGTAGATCAAGTCGCCTTGGCAATTAAATCACTTGCACCTAAACGCTCTACCGGTCCAGATTTGATTCCTCCTTGCATTTTTAAAGCTTGTAATGAAATATTTAAAACTCCGTTAACATTTATTTTTAATTTGTGCATACGTAAGAACTATTTTCCAGAATCTTGGAAAGTTTCAAAAGTCGTTCCATTGTTCAAAAAATCCGATCGCTCACTTGTTTCCAATTATAGGCCAGTAGCCGTACTGAGCACACCAGCAAAGCTTTTCGAACATCTTCTCTATCGTGAAATATTTTTTTACAGTAAGTTAAAGATTTCTATAAATCAGCACGGATTTTTCTCAGGTAGATCAATTGTTTCAAATTTAATTAACTTTTCAGATTTTATTTTTCAGCAGTTCGATCTGGGTTTACAAATAGACGTAATTTACACAGATTTTTCAAAAGCTTTCGACAAAGTGGACCATTTGATTTTGCTGAAGAAACTTCACGATTTTGGGTTGTCTGATGACTTAATTAGATTCTTTTTTGCTTATTTAATTAACCGAAAACAATACGTTTCATACAATGGCTATTTATCTCATCAATATGTTGTTCAAAGTGGGGTCCCCCGAGGCTCAAATCTTGGTCCTTTATTTTTTATAATTTTTATTAACGACATTGAGTCACATTTAAATGGATGCCAAGCGCTTCTCTACGCTGATGATCTTAAAATTTATAAGCCCGTTGAAACCGCCGGCGATGCAGAGGCGCTGCAGAGAGGAATAGATGGACTCTCCCATTGGTCGATTATTAATAAGATGAGTCTTAATGTAAACAAATGTTTTGTCATGACTTTTTCAAGAAAACGTTTAAAGAATAGTTTTGATTATTATTTAAGTAACGAATTGCTGTCGCGGGTTGAGACCATGACTGATTTAGGGGTGGTGTTTGATTCTGAACTAACATTTAATGAACACATATTTTATGTAACTAAAAAAGCAGCATCCACTTTGGGGTTTTTAATTAGAGCATGTAGAAATTTTAAAAATGTTGAAAATATAAAACTTCTTTACTTTTCGTTTGTAAGATCCAGACTTGAGTTTGCATCTATAATTTGGAATCCTTTTTACAACTTTTATTCTAGCGTAATTGAGAATGTTCAAAAACGATTTTTGCGTTATCTCTTCTATAAAAGGTTCCACTTTTACACCTTTGAGATTCCTTATGATCAACTCTGTTCATTATTTGACATCCATCACTTAAACTCAAGACGCAAATTAGCGTCTATAATGTATTTGAGTAAATTACTTTTGGGAAAAATAGATGATGCCATTACTCTGTCAAAAATTAATTTTTATACACCAATACACAGTAGAAGGTCAAACACCCTTTTTATCAATAGAACTTGCCGGACAAATTATTTAATAAACACTAGCATAAATAGCATGATAAGAAATTACAACTATATTGTTACCCTAAACCCCGATATAGACATGTTTCATCTGAGCGACGGTCAGTTTAAGTCGTGGGTAGCTGCTTTACTGTTTAGCCACTAGTTCTGATGTTGTAATAAAATAAACTTGTAAACTTCTGTCCATTGGCCTCCTGGCATTTTGTTGTTTTTTTTTCTGTTGTTAACATTTTTTTTTCTTTCAATGAGTTTTTTTATGATCTTTAAAACCAACATTTTTGAGCTGTATTTGTCACAGGATTTGATACACAAGACACAGTGTGAGAAAGTAGTTTATTTGTAATTTACCTTGTTAGTAATATTGTTTACTGTAATTGGAGTTTATACTCTGTTGTAAACAATTAAATTGTAAATAAATAAATAAATAAATAAATAAATAAAATAAATAAATTATAATGGTATACATTTTTTTAAAATTAAGTTTGAGGAACCAGGTATATAGACCACAACTACAATATTCTAAAATGAGTGTCTATGATATTTAGACGTCCCAGTACTAATTATAAATACATAGTGGTGCATATTTTGGCCAATGTGTTGACTGGGAATGATGAGAATTTGAAAGATTCATTAGGTGAAAATTGCCGCGAAGCATCAGATTTCAAGCTAAATATTAAATTTGCTATAAAATTTTAAATAAAATAGTAAAGTAATATATAATTTTTATGTGATTTTAACTATCTACAACCCTATAAAAGGTATTTGTGTTTTGGGTGCGTCGTTGAAGAGTTATCCAGTTAAAAAGAGCAAAATTTGTGGGGCAAAAGTGTTTTTTTCCAAAATTACCGACTTTCAAGAGCTGATATCTCGAAAACTATGCAAGATATTGAAAACATTTTGGTATGTAATTTGTAGCAAATTTAACCAGCTTTCATTTTGTATATTGTGGTTATGTCGTTAGGACGCATAGTTTCGTTGATATAAGCGAAAAACCCAAAAATGGGACCTTCTGACCCCCCCCCTCCCCCCGGCACAAGGGCTAGAGGCGGGGACTTTTGATATGTTCACCTCCTAACTAGTCCAAACAAAGCCGCAAAGTCAAAAATTGTGTTCCATGCATTTCCCTCTATACCTTCTTTTTAATGTTAATTGCCTGGACTATATGCCTAGTTTCCTGTCTATATGTCAGTATGAGTTTTTTTTTTTTTCTAAGATTAAACCCATACTTCCTAAGTGGTTTGAGGTATAGTGTTGACATTTTGCACAAGTGTTTGTTTTATTGAAATCTGTCTTAGTGCAAAATAATAACTAAATATCATTAACCGTTTTGAAATGGAGGCCATTTAAAATATTTGTTGCAAAAATCGATGAAAAAAGTTAACTTCACAAACAAGTTGCAAGGCACACAAAGTTTTACTTTTATTGAAATAAATAGTCAAAATAAAGATATAAGGTACTATTTTAAAAAGTGATAAATTATTTTGTTATAGTATCATCAGTAATTTAGTTACTAGCTAAAAAGAAAAAAAACAAATGTTTATCCTGGAGCACGTGGTTTGTGATTTGACAGTTAAGCCAGCTAATAGTAAAGTAGAACATCTATTTTTTATACATCCAGCAACCCATTTGATTTGACATTAAACTCCATAAGACCAAAGTTAAGTTTTTAGGATTTCCAGGTTATAAAGAAATAAAAAATTTTATAGCATAGAGTTTTATATAAATATCCCAGAACTAAGTTATTTGCAACGTTTGAAGAAAATCGTTAGAACAGTTTTCAAGATCTGTGTTCGTACATAAATATACCTTACTCGTATTAGAGTAGACTATAGGAGTACGTAAACAAATTCAAATGCAGTGAAATGTACCTTGTATTATTTATGCCTTTTTTGGTATAATTTTAGCACTGCTCCAGATATAACCATATGTTTGTGTATAGTTATATCTGGCACAACTGAAACTCAAAAAATATTTTGACCGAAAGAATAACATTCAAACCAGCAAGGTTACTGGAGCGGAGCCGTAAATAATTTCAAGGAAAGGAATACGCCTATTTTGCTCCAAGTTCTGAATAATATCAGCTTAATTGGTTAAATGGTTCAATATATAATAAATAAAACTTATATAACTGACACCTAAATACCTTAAATCATCTTTTCCGCACTGTGTAAGCTCTTTATTCAAATATAATGACCAAGTGGCTTAAGCATCTTAGGAACTTTGAGATACGAGGATTTATTCTACAAGATCTAAAAATTTATATTTAAAAAGTATAATCTAGATATCAGATACACATGTAATGTAAGGAAACATTATTTTTGTCAGTGTATTTTTTTAGGTATTTTAAAGATAGTTTTTTTATAAAATAATAAGAATTTAGTACAATTATGAAATTAAATAGTGTAAATAGCTTTTCATGTCTCTAAATGTGCGTTTTAACATTCATTTTAACATTCATATTTGATTTCGTCAAATGAACTATTTTGCACTTGAAATAAGCAACAATTATTTAGAATTTTTTAATCTCCCTACGCACACTATAGATGTCTACGGACAGAATAGATCTACGGAGATTATGGAATGAATCTTAAACTGCATTTTTAATCAAATGTTTTATACACTATCAAATTAATTTCAAAAATCAAGGCAATTTCAATGTGTATTTATTTTGTTGGATTAAAACAATCAACACATACGCGGTTTAAATAGTGTATTAGTGTAATTATAATTACTCTTATTACACGCAGAGTCTCTTTTAGCCAACCAAACAAGCGCCAACTGAAGATGGCGGTCCTCAACCTTTCTGAGCAAGAAGCCACGCTTCTCAAACTCAACCATCCCCGGGTGAGATTCCTCAGCTGCGCGGTTCTTTTGAGGCCTATGGTCCTTAGGTGCTTAAATGCCTGGACTATGGGCACCCTTCGCACTGCGAGTGTAAGAGAAAGGATCGGTCCAATCTCTGCTACAAATGTGGGGAGGCAGGACACGATCATAAAACTTGTGTCAAACAATTTCACTGCTTCCTCTGCAGTGAACTGAAGTCAGAGGATGTAGCCGCAGCAGTCGATCATGTCGCAGGTTTGTAGGCTCGCCTTAGAAAAGGCTAAGCAAGCCGAGCGGAAACCTCTGAAAAAATCGAAGGGTAAAAAGAAGAAGACTATGAAATAGTGTTGTCTTCTCAGAGCTGGAAGGGCTCAACCCCGGTGACCTCAAACAAGGGCCCCCACCGCCGATTTCATGTGATAAACACTTCCGGGGGGAACAAAAAGCCTGGAAAAGTTGTTGATTTAGTGGCTATAGCTCAGGCGAGTCCCAAACTACGTCCGTAAAGAGTATTTCCACCTCAAGCCTTAAAAAAGCATTATTGATTAAGATGTTATAGTTTAATTTAGAGCAGACAATCATTGAACTTTTTTAAATGAAAAATCTCGAAGTATGCAAGTGAGTTGGTTTCGATGATTCACTGTGACATTATCGACCGAAGGTAGCGGTCATTCAATCGCAGCCGATGTCGGTAGCCGACGGGAAGTGAACGAGTTTTTCGTCGTGTTGACATTAGGAGCCTCACCTCGTCGCAACAGAATGACCCGTGATCAATATCCCATCTCAATCACTCACATTGTCGCTGCCACCGCCACCGCCACCGCAACACCAGCGTATTGTTTCCCTCCTTTCTGAATCTTACTCTAGGAAATTATACTTCTGTCATTAGCTGTTATGATGCCAAATAAAAATAAAATACATGAGTGAATAAATTGATGTTTTGTTTTGTATGATCACCATAGCTAAGATCGTGGTTTACACATTCAATACATAGTGCTATAGAATGGAATTGTTATGTTTAACAAAAGAAAGATAAGCATACATTTTTATTTTATTTTTTATCATACCTTAAGTGTAAGCTACCCAGACCGATATCGCTAAGGTAGAAAGCATATAAAACAATAATTTCTTGATTATTTCTTTTTTGTACTTCCAGTATAAGGCATTTGAGGGATTGTATAAAGTATTGTCAAAAACAACTATCATTACTATACTCAAACATTACTAATACTACTATCAAATCCCATTAGTATTATTGTGTTAATGTAAAAACTCAGGGTTGATAAAAACCTGAATTTATTTAATAAAATCTTAATACGGACATAAATCAAACACTTAGAAGTGTTATGTTAAGTAAGCTGGTATATGTATTCTGTGATTGTTAATGAGTTGGTGCCGCTACAACAACATCGTGTCTGGGCGATTCGTGATTACAGAATATTGCGTCATATGTTCTGCACACCATGGTTTTGCAGTACCTTATCTAATGACTTCAGTGAAATAGGTTGATCCACATGTTGTCCTCCGGTTTGTCACAAGCTAGTCAGATTTACTTCATATTCTGAAAAATTTCCTTTTAAAAGATAATTCAATAGGTTTGTTAATAATGAAAAAAATTAACTCCCATTGTGGTTTTTATGGCGAAATTTTGTGTTTTACAAAGATCAATAACTAACACAAATAGAATTACACTACAGTTAGATGGTAAAAATAAATTGTGAGCTCTCTACATTTTAAAAGCGAACTTTTAATACTGTATTAACTCGTTCTTTTGTTATGGATTTTGTAATAAAAACAAACCTTTTTTGTGGTCATGCACATCAATCATTTAAACAATAAAATAATACACAACAAGTTTTAAGTAGTGGGGAATGGCTACAGTTGGGCCAGTTCAAGGTCATTGGTTGGAAGAGGCAGGTGTGGGGTTGGAAGTGTGGGGTGACAGTGATGGATGGGTTTGGGAAGTGGGTCAAGGTCATTTGGAGGGGGTTTTAAAAAAGTGGGAGCCTCAGGGGCTCGGTGGGGTTTGGGAGGGGCGGCGCCGGGCCGCGGGAGGTTTTAGTTTATTTTTAAAATTAAATTAAAATAATAGTTGCATGATAGGAGAGCTCCTAGGTGTTTACAGTGCGAGTTGATACAGTAGAATGAGACATGTGCCCAAGGAAGAACGATCATATAAACCCGGTAATATAGTGAATAAGAATAATTGGATAGCATCGTCAATAGGTGTAACAAGATTGAAATTTTGATACTGCAGCATGTCAGTTAAGACAGCGTGCAAAACAGTATCAGTAGAGTATGCAGTGTTGCACAGGCTAGGTTTTGCAAAGTACAACGGGTGAAAACTGTAGTATTTCTTAAGCTTAGCCAATGTAGTACGCGGTTTACAAACTTTGGAGTTAGATTGTTTCTGTAAAATATGTTTTGTGCGTAAAAGCTTTAGTTGTAAAGAGTGCGAAGCCATGATAATATACGAAGGGGAGATGTGTACTCTCCGACAATTGGCGAGTATATGACCGGCGCCCGCGAGTGTGTCTGAATATATAGAGACTAATTAGCATAATAAGTGCAAACATATGTTAGAGTAAAAAAGCGTAAGTAAAAAAGTGTTAGACTAGGTGTTAGAGACTTGCGGATAGTTGTTTACTGTTGCCCTATCGCCACTATAATGACGCGCGCGCGGTACCGATGCCCGTTTTATGGGGGTTGTGTGCCCCCCCCCCCCTCCCTTCCCCAACCCCTCCCCCTGAGAGGATGACATAAAAGAACAGAACTTCGGAGAGCTCAGTTATTTGTCGGGCGGCGCCGCGAAAGGTTGTAGCAGGGGGAAACATATAGGCGAAGAAAAGTATTGGTAGCCGCAGAAGTTAATTAATTATTCAGGTGCAGGATTGCAAGTAATGTTCCGTGCACGAATAAGTAGGAATACAATTATCAATTGTACAGGTAAATCTTGTACTGTAGCAATAACTATAAAATTAGACGGTTGTAAAGTGTATGACCTGCTAATGTGCAAGAAATATCCCGTGCACGACTAAGTGGGATCACAATTGCCAATTGGACAGGTAAATCTTGTATTGTAGCAACAAGTATAATAGTAGACTGTTGTAAGGTGTATCACCTGCAGGTGTGCAGGAAATGTCCCGTGCATAAATATAGAGACTAATTAGCATATTAAGTGCAAACACATTTTAGAGTAACAAGCGTTAGTTGTAAAAGCGCCAGAGACTTACGGATAGTTCCTCACCCGACCGATTCCGCCACCGAAATGGCGCGCGCGCGGCAGCAACCCCCCTTTTTATGCGATCGATGAGTCACGTGCGACGCCCCTCCAACCCCCTCCCCGAGAAAACCGCATAAAAGAGCGAGGTTCGGGAGAGCTCGGTTATTTGTCAGCCGGCTGCGGCTACGGTCACAAGAGTCAGAGGAAGAGACGGATAGTTTAAAAAAGTACTGGTGATCGCGGAAGTTAATTAATTATTCAGTTGTAGGATTGCAAGTATTGCTTTGTGGATAATCAAGTGGGGGGACCAAAACTGTGATTGAACAGGTAACCATTGTAGTATAGCAATAATTTTAATATTAAACGGTTGTAAAGTGTATAAGCTGCAGGTGTGCAAGAAATGTCTCTCGTACTGTAGCAATAATTATAATAGTAGACGGTCAGTAAGTGTATTACCTGCAGGTGTGGAAGAAATGTCTTGTGTAATGTAGCAATAAGTATATGATTGTAAGGTGTATTACCTGCAGACGTGCAGGAAACATAGCGTGCACTATTGCACAGGTAAATCCCGTAGTGTAGCACTAATTATATTAGTATGACCGAGAAGTAGCGGTTAGAGTTTAAGTGTTGTTAAAGTAAGAGAGTAATTTGCATATTAAGGAGGAAACAGGTGTGTAAGAATGGAACCTGCAATTAATCAGTGTGAGTTTCCTGCACACGATGTTAATTAGCATATTTTAATTAAAAAAAAAAAAAAAAAAAAAAAAAAAAAAAAAAAAAAATGGAAACTCGACACGAAAATAAAATTAAGATATATAAAATAACTGATGTAGTGTTAAGAAATAGTGTAAAAATAATAAAAATGTTAAAATAAATAGTGTGTTAAAGTACTATGTGGTATGAACTCACGGATTGGTTGTTTACCGTTGGGGTGTCAGCTCCCTATATGGGAGGCGCGCGAGCTTCCCATCGTTTATATACATGCGGATGGTTACTCATGCATGACCCCCCCCCCCCCCCCCCCGACGTCACAACGTCTTGGGTGTAGCGTGTAAGAAGTACCGACCAGGCCAAGGATTATGAGCATAAGTAATGCATTTCCAAACAATAGTCTATTGTATGTTAAAAACAAGTTGCGTGTTTTGGCGGCCTATTTCTGTTGGAAGTATAATTAAGCGGCGGAAGAGGGTGGATAACAATCGACGATAATTATGCTGCCACGCGATGGGGAAAGCTGCGGATGTACTTGTCAGCGGATGTAATTTGATGCTATCTAATGCAAATTGAGAGGTACAAGGCTCCACCTGCGTTTTAGGCGACCCACATGTAACAAAGCACATCCGTTTGGAATTTTCCACTGACATTTCTGGAAAGTTCCGCGCCCCTGAAACCCCTCCCGGCCCCCCACCACTCTGGGAGCCGAGAACTACCCCGACGACTATTGCCGCCACAGTCGGGCTCGGAATTTCGGACGCGACGCTCCGACCCGACTCAGAGGGCAACTCAAATGTATAAGCGGCCGATATATATTTGAGTTACTCTTGTTGTTAGGCTATTACTATTTAATATTTGTTGTGTGTGTGTGTGTGTGTGTGTGTGTGTGTGTGTGTGTCTATGGTTTTATGCAAAATGTTGTTTGGTTTCAGTCTTAAGATGTGTTAGTTTTTTAAGGTTTAACTTGCGCATTGCGATGTTAGCATTAAGGTGTGTTATGGTATTATTTATGTTTAAGAAATGTGTTTTTAATCTTAAGTATTGGTTTATGGTATTTGTGTGTGTGTGTGTGTGTGTCTATGTCTGTTTGTTTATCTGTGTACTAATAATTTTTTACATTCCACAGCTAGCTGTTAGGTTGGGTAGATTAAATTAAAATATAAATGTAAATTTAAGAAGTTCGATTGAACTTCATTAAATATGGGTGGGACATGCGCGTTGTGCCGTAGGTAGCGCATATTTTTATTGTTTTTGATTTTTTTTTTTTAGTTTTGGTCAGGCAAAAATATGATTGGGTGGGTTTAGATTAAGGGTGGGAGGTTAGAGTTGCGTCTTGCATTAGCTGTTCCAGAGTCCCCATTGTAAAATTGGAATGGTCAAGTCCAGTGCCCAGGCCCGAGGCTGGCCGCCCGTATCACAGACTACCAAACTGGATCGCCACGTGCGTGCGGGCCAAAAATTGGGATCCCTCGCAAGTCGTAACTTTTTGGGTTGGGATTGGGAGTGTTTGAGGAACACAGGGTGGTGGAGACGGTTACAGCCGCCTCCATCATCTTGGATCATTATTATTTTTTGGTGACCTTGACCTAAATCCACTCATGCATAACCCCCCCCCCCCCCCCCGACGTCACAACGTCTTAGGTGTACCGTCTTAAGTATAATGTCTTAAGTAAAATGTCCCGAGTGTAACGTCTTAAGTGTAACGTCTTAAGTGTAACGTCTTGACCTTGACCTTGAACTTGACGAGCCCCCCCCCCCCCCCGACGTCTCAACGTCTTAGGTGTACCGTCTTAAGTATAATGTCTTAAGTAAAATGTCTTAAGTGTATCGTCTTGACCTTGACCTTGAACCCGGCGAGCCCCCCCCCCCCCAACTAACAAATTTACTTATAACTTGAGAACGGTTTGCCAGAATAGGGCAAGTGATACACCATTGGAAAGCTCTAATTAGGAGTAATATTGTGGTAAAGACAGAATTAAGCTATTTTCTTTTAATAAAAATTTATTATTAAAAGAAACCCCCCCCCCCCACTCATTGACTTGCCTATATAAGAGTGTCGTGGTTTGCGTTGGGACATTCATTGACAATAATAGCTAGAGTGAACATGTCTCCCCGAGATGCTCCAATATTTTATAACAAATGTACAAAAGTTGAAGAAGTATTGGAGGTGGATGAAGAAATCAATGAAGAAAACGATGTAGAAAACGATGAAGAAAACGATGAAGAAAACGATGAAGAAATTGAAGAGCCTTTGTTAAGCGAAAATGTTGTAACAAGAATATTTGTGGATCCGAATTCTCCAATGGATATTATAGGAAGGTTTGTAATTGAAGTTATGACATGGATAGAAAATGAAAGATTAGTAAACATAGCATCTCCAATTTTAGTTGATGATAGACCCACCTTTGGTGTATATTGGCGTAACAGTGATCTGTTATGGCTATGGGCAGAGGCATATGTGGAGTATTTGCAATTGGAAGAAAATATAGGCTTTAATCATTACTTTTCAGCTTTAGTCTTAACCTACTATTTTTAACATCTTACTAAAAATCTTACCGTCCCCCCACTACAACTGGGAGGCTATAAAAAGGGAGCAGTAGAGAAGCATTTCATTTCGCTGCTAAATTTCAAAGAGTAAACATCAACAAGATGTATCAATGTGAAATTTGCTTAGAAACTTTTCATGATAATATTCTACTAGAAATACACAAAGAGTTATTCCATAATAATAATAAAGATGTAACAGAAACCGAATATGAAGATTTAAAACTATATGGAGAAGAACAACAAGAAGAACAACAAGAAGAACAACAAGAAGAACAACAAGAAGAACAACAAGAAGAACATGAAGAACCATTAGCAGGACCATCTAATGAAATACCGAGTTTAAGAGTATATGCTTTAGAAGGTAGAGTAGTAATGCATCACAAAATTCAAAATGAAAAATTGGAATTGGAGCAGTTTTTTAAAGAAGTAAGAAGAATTGTAAGTAAAACACTCGCAGAAGAATTAAAAAGGCTAAATTTTATTAAATTTGGCATATTGTTAAATGCTATGTTTACTAATGTAGAAGGAGAAATGTCACCAAGAGGATTCATGACAAAAAACCAGACCATAATGGCAAGTTCAGATATTAATTCAATAGTTGAAGATTGTTTGGAAGAAATTTTAACAAAAATTCAAGAACATGAAGGAAGAGGATCTGGTTGGAGTTTGGTTAGTATTGAGGGTATGGATATCAGAGTTCATAAACATGGGTATGGATTAAGGGGTAGCAGTTATATTCCGCTCCCAAAGAAAATT
Organism: Neoaliturus tenellus; assembly: GCA_030545055.2. Taxonomy (NCBI): domain Eukaryota; kingdom Metazoa; phylum Arthropoda; class Insecta; order Hemiptera; family Cicadellidae; genus Neoaliturus; species Neoaliturus tenellus. The sequence goes on along the minus strand of CM061531.1, from coordinate 86,753,758 downwards.
TCAAACACCAAATCGTGCATAAATATTCAAAATGAAGATATGGAATGTTTTAGATATGCAATGACGGCAAAATTTGTACCACCTGACCATGCAGTAAGACCCAATGAAGAATATGAAATACAAAGATATCGATATAATTTCCAAGGATTGACTTACCCAGTGGCTTTAAAGGACATCTCAAAGTTTGAAAAACAAAACCCTGGAACATCTGTCAATGTTTTTGGTTTGGACAGTTCGAATAAAGTGTACCCATTGCGTGTGGTGAAGAATGAACTCCCAGATCATACAGACTTATTACTGCTTACAAGAGGTGATGTTTCCCACTACGTATGGATTAAAAAATTTGAAACTCTTGTTAGCAATCAATTATCTAAAAATAGAAATAAGAAGATAATTTGCAAAAGATGCTTTAATTTTTGTGAAGAAAGAAGACAAGGAAACGAATGGTTACAAGAGCATAAAAAACTATGTAACAACAACTATGAAGCAAAAATTATCTTACCGTGTCCAAGTAAGGCAGAGTTAAAATTTGAAAAAATCTCCCATCAATACCGGATTCCCATTGTTATCTATGCTGATTTTGAATCTACACTAGTTCCTATTGAAGATAATGATGGCGATGTAGCAAAGAAAAGTGTTAAGTATCAGATACATGATCCAAACAGTTTTTGTTTAATGGTTAAATCTACTCTTTCTGAAGAACATCTAAATAGATTTAATTTAACTTCAAAACCTATTGTCTATCGTGGTGTTAATGCTTCTAAAATATTCCTTGATCAGTTGTATACAATAGCAGAAAGTGTTGAAAGATTGTATAGTGATATTATACCGATGATACCTTTGGATGAAGAAGAAGAGATTCAACATGAAAATGCGACTCATTGTTATTTATGTACAAATGAATTTACTGTGGAAAATCACAAGGTTCATGATCATGACCATCTGACAGGGTATTATAGAGGTGCTGCATGTAACAGCTGCAATATCAACTACAAGATCCCCACAAATATACCTGTAATATTACATAACCTTAGTGGTTATGATGCGCATTTTATCATTCCGGAATTAGGAAGAGATAATGGAGAAATTGATGTCATAGCAGAAACCATGGAGAAGTTTATAAGTTTTACTAAAAAAGTTGGAAATATCAAACTTCGGTTTTTAGACTCTTACCGTTTTATGCCATCTAGTTTAATGAAACTTTCTGAAAACCTGAGAACAGAAGATTTAATAGAAACCAAGAAGATTGTAAGTAATGACAAGGTTAATTTAGTTCTTCGCAAAGGTGTTTTCCCATATGATTATATAGATAGCTTAGAACGATTTAATGAAACATCCCTTCCACCAAAAGAAGAATTCAAAAGTAAACTATACGATACGGATATATCCCATGAAGATTATGAACATGCGTGTAGAGTTTGGAATGAATTAGGATTCAAAACACTTGGAGAATATTCGGACTTTTATTTTAAACTAGATGTAACTTTACTTTGTGATATAATGGAAGAGTTTAGAAATACATGTTTTAAGGCGTATGGACTGGACCCTCTGCATTCTTGTACATCACCTGGACTAGCTTGGCAAGCAATGTTGAAGGAAACTAACTGTAAACTCCAACTTCTTACAGATATAGACATGATACTGATGTTGGAATCAGGTGTTCGAGGAGGATTAACTCAAAGTGTAACACGACATGTAAAGGCAAATAACAAATATCTGCCCAATTTTGATGCATCAAAACCAAGTACATATTTAGGTTATTTTGATGCAAATAACCTTTATGGATGGGCCATGTCGAATCCTCTCCCATATGGCGACTTTAAATGGGTAGACCCTGATTCTATTGGAAACATCATGGACATGGCAAAACATGGAGATACTGGTTATATTTTGGATGTAGACATCGAGTACCCTGAACATTTGCATGACCACCATTATGATTTACCTCTACTGGCCAAGACGGAAATATCACCAACTGGTAGATGGCCTAAATTGATGATGACTTTAACCAACAAATCAAGATATGTTGCTCATTATTGGGTAATACAACAAGCCCTAGAATTAGGATTGAGAATAACAAAAGTTAATAGAGCTTTACAATTTTCTCAATCCTGTTGGTTAAAGTCATACATTGACAATAACACAAAAAGAAGAACTGCGGCTACATCTAATTTTCAAAAGGACTTTTTTAAATTGATGAATAATGCGATATTTGGCAAGACACTGGAAAACAAAAGAAAGCATAAGAATGTGAAATTAGTTAGTGATCCGGTGAAACTACAAAAGCTGGTACAAAAACCTAACTTCGGATCGTCCATAATAATCAACAAAAATCTTGTAGCTGTTTCCATGAACAAAATCTCAATAACAATGGATCGTCCTCTATATGTGGGAATGTCTATTTTGGATATTTCTAAAACCCACATGTATGACTTTCACTACAACAAGATGGTGAAGTTTTATGGAAGAGAAAACATCGGGATTGCATATATGGATACAGATGCTTTTATTTATTGGATAAAAACAGAAGACATGTATGAAGACCTACGTACTTTTATATATACTACTGACTTTGACTTTTCTGATTATCCACAAAACCATCCCAACTACGACAACGGTAGAAATAAAAAGGTATTAGGAAAGTTCAAAGACGAGACAAATGGCGTGCCAATGGAAGAGGTTGTAGCTTTAATGTCTAAACTATATTCATTTAAACTCTACAAAAATGAAAGAAGAGAACATGAAATCGTAAAGAAGGCCAAGGGTATAAAAACCTCATACCTGAAGAAGAATGTACAGTTTGAAGAATACAAGAGATGCTTATTTGAAAATGTTGAGACAACAGCAACATTTAACACCATAAGAAGCTTCAACCATCGTCTCTTCAGTGTAAAGCAAACCAAATGGGCTTTGAGTTGTAAGGATGATAAGAGGTACATCCTGGAAGATAATATAAAAACTCTACCATTCGGACATTACTCCTTATACCCCATCGACCAGTAAACCTATTCTTCATCCTTTACCTTCTTCCTTTTTCCTTTCCGTAAAGAAGAGGGGACATGACAAGCCCAATGTCATGTTCCCTCTTTTTTACACCAATGTAATATGGCCTTGACCTATAATCTAACCATATAAAAGAGGATAAACCATTTTAGAGATCAGTACTCTTACAAGCGGTGTGGAAGACACAACTGAAGATGGAAGATTTAAGGAACAAGATTGTAAATGAACTTCATAAGCCGGCAAGAAGAAAATTTCCTAGAAGAAATACAATTATAAAAGGAATGAATGATCTTTTCCAAGCCGATCTTATTGAAATGATACCACATAGTAAGTTGAATAAAGGATTCAAATACATTTTAGCGATTATAGACTGTTTTACTAAAGTGGCTGATGCCTTACCGCTAAAGGACAAGACTGGTAAAAGTGTTACAAAAGCTATGGAAACGGCTATACAAAGAAATAAATTCAACATCAAACATCTACAAACTGATGATGGGAAAAAATATTTTAACAAAGACTTTGCAGCTTTAATGAAGAAGTATAAAATAAATCATTATTCTACAAATTCTGAAGTTAAAGCTTCAATAATAGAAAGATTCAATAGAACATTAAAAGGAGCAATGTATAAAACATTTTCCAAACGAGGATCATATGTTTGGTATGATATCTTACCGCAACTTATAAAAGAATATAACAACAAGTATCATCGAACCATTGGTATGAAGCCTAACCAAGTAAATAGCGGTAATGCTAAGATGGTATTAAAACGTATTAGGAATAATACAACTCCTAAACGTGAAAAAATGCAGCCTAAAACATTTAAAGTTGATGATAAAGTTCGTATAAGTAAGTACAAAGGAGTATTTAGTAAAAGGTATCTGCCAAACTGGACTAATGAAGTATTTACAATCTATAAAGTGCAACCAACAATACCTGAAACTTACATCTTAAAGGACAACAAGGGTGAATTACTCGAAGGTGGATTCTACGGACATGAGTTGTTAAAATCATCAGTTGGCGATGTATATCTTGTTGAAAAGATTTTACAAAGAAAAAAGGATAAGGTTAAAGTACGTTGGTTGGGATTTGATAAAAGTGAAGACTCTTGGATCCCTACAAAAGACTTGGTGTAGCAATTTATGAACTCATTACATGTTTAACCTTTACACAAGATGGAGATTGTGCAACAAAAGGATCGATTTTTTATTAATAATATTGATGAATTAACAGTTGACAACGACAAGTTAAATCATGGAAAACATGGTGAACTACTGCCAAACACAATAAGATGTTTAATAACTGGACCATCAAATTGTGGCAAGACAAATGTGGTTTTTAACTTAATAACAAATCCTAAAGGATTACGTTTCAACAACATTTATATCTTTTCCAAATCTTTGCAACAACCCAAATACCAATTACTGGATAAGGTACTTGCAAGTGTACCTGAAGTTAATTTTTATAAGTTTAATGCTAGTGAAACTATAATGGAGCCAAACGAGGCAAAACCATTTTCTATATTTGTATTTGATGATGTATCTTGTGAAAATCATGACACTATCAGAAGCTATTTTGCCATGGGAAGACATTACAATATTGATAGCATTTATATTGGTCAAACTTACAGTAAAATTCCAAAACAACTTATAAGAGATAATGCAAATCTACTAATTATCTTTAAGCAAGATGAAACAAATTTAAAGCACATATATAATGATCATGTGAATGCAGACATGTCATTTGATAAATTTAAAGAAATGTGTGGCAAAGCATGGGCTGAAAAATATGGATTTCTTGTTATTATGAAAGAAGAAGCTATAAAAAATGGAAGATATCGTATAGGATTGGATAAATTTGTATTAATCCATTGAACGATTGATGATACGTTTAGTAATAGATTGGACCTCGCAGCGTAAACATGGTGAACCAAGAAAAACTATTAAAAGAAATAAAATCACTGAGTGACTCGATTAGACTTAAAAATCGAGCATTAAGAATGGGTTTGAATGAAAGAGAAGAATTTCTGGAGACTACATTTAAACCTATTACAGAACCTTTAAAACAGATAACAGAAACAATTGGTAAACCTCATTATGAAGGAGATGTCTTACTACCTGTTTCTAAATTTGAAGTAAAGACTTTCAAAAAGGAAGAAGATGATGATTCTTACACAAGTGATAGTGAAGTTTCTCAAAAAGAAAAAGAAACAAGACAAGAAGAACCAGAAATAAATGTTCAAAAAGACGAAGAACAAGAACAACATATACCTGAAGCAGAACAATCAATTCCAAATCTAACAAAATTAAGTAGTGATATATTGCAACAAGGACCTCTTGGAAGAAAGTATATCATGAAGATGTTACATGAAATAAAAGCAAACCCAAAACTACACAAGTCACATGTATATGGAGCGAGAATTGATGGAAATGAATTAAAAATAGGAGATTCAAAAGTACATTTGACTGAAGATGATGACATTGTTATTGGTGAGCATAAATATAAAGGAACAAAAGGATTATTTGAACTGATTTTTAAAAATATACCTATAAAATATACGCTACAAGATTTAAATACTTTTAAAGAAATTTTGCAAAATACTAATGCTCATAAGAAGAATTACTCGAAAGAATCAATGATAAATAGAACACGCGCAACTAAATATACAGTTGTAATAAAAAGATTGTTTCCGCTGAGAAAACTACCAACATTACGAACTGCACCCGCTTTGAAGAAACCGCTAAAGAGGAAGTCTTTATCACTTATGGACTTATCACTTATGGATGAATATGGTAAAAAGAAAAAAGGAGAAACTTCGACGTCTGGTAAAGGTTTAATGAAAAACCTATATAATACAAATGTGATTTACTATAATGATATAAATAAATTGGTTGATAGAATGAGACTATTACATGAAGCCATGGAAGCTGGTCATACAGGTTTAAATAATGAATGGGTGGCTTTAGTTGACGAACTTCGAAATCGTGGAATAGTTGTATAAATCATCACGGATATATAAGAGAGCTGTGAGCATACAGTGGATCAGTTTAATCATGAGCGTCGACAAGTTCGGACGGTACTCCGGGCTAGGAGTACAAGGAGGAGAAAACAGAAAAAGAAGTGGATTGCCGCAAACACCTGAAGGTGACTATGATATTAGTAACAAACGTTTAAAATTTGTTAAAGACCCAGAAGAAGATACTGATGGAGCGAATTTAAAGACAGTAAAAGAGGCTACTTCAACATCATTGAAATTAGACAAGAATACTTACGATGTTAAATCACATAGAATAATTAATGTTGGTAAACCAACTGACAGTTCTGATGCAATTACTAAAGAGTATTTATCATCTGAACTTTCAAATAGTTTAAAATTGCAATGGGGTAATAATTTAAAAGATGGACAGACATATGATGCTGGAAATCATAGAATAACCAACGTGGCAAATCCAAAAAATGATAAAGATTCAGTTAATAAAGAATATTTACATTCTATAATACCGGAAAAGACTCAACGCGGATTTTCTTTTTATAAATTTATAATAAATGACATTGGATACCAAAAGGAAGACGGGGATGCTGTAAACCTGAAATACATCAAGGACAACTGTATTTTACAAGATGGTGATGAAATCGATTGTCATGGGAAAGTGTTGTCAAATGTAAAGTTCGGTTCTCAACCAAAAGACGCTGTTACTATGGAACAATTATCTAAAGAATTAAAAAGGGGAACATCGAATTTTGTAAAACATGAAGATGCCGTGCTAAAGCGAGGAGATACATTTATACATGGAAATGAAAAGTTTGATTTAATGCAAGGAAATAATGATGAATGGGATGCAGGACATAAAACAATAACAAATGGAAGATTTGGTATAAAAGATACAGATGTACCTCTAATGGTACAAACATTAATTGCGAGTGGTGGTACATTAGGTACATACAATGGTCGTAATAGAAGAATAAAAAATATTTATCCTGGTTATGAAGATGATGATTGTGTTACATTGAGACAAACAATAACTTGGGATAAACACTTTGGGACCAAATATGATGCAAAGATGAAGAAAATAATTAATATTTTACCAGGAGAAGATTTAAATGATGCTGCTACTATTGGACAAGTCATAACAACGTCGAAAAGTGATTCGACCGCTTAAACGTGTAATGATAAACGTATTATGCAGTTACACGATCCCCAACATCCAAAAGATGCTGTAACTTTAGACTGTTTAATAAGAATAGTGGGCAATTTACTTATCGATACCCACAATCATATAGCTAGTACAACGAGTCATGTGATGATTCAACCCGATGAACGAGAAGCTTGGATTAAAAATAGAATTATAAATCAGTATATAATTAATTTGAATAATTAAGTATTTAAATATAAAAATTGTGCATGAGTTATTCATTTATGCAAAGCAGCTCGTGGAGTAAACACGCTGGTTATATAAGACGACATAATGAAGACCGCAACGCTCAGTCGTCGTCAAGACAGCGGCAAGAAAGGACGTGGTATAACATCAGCTGCGTTATCCCTGCTAAGACGGATTCCTGTTGGTGCTGTTCTAAATCGAGCAATAGACGCTTTACCATACGAATTTCATCTGCCCGGAGGCTATCAATATTGCGGACCCGGAACTAAGTTGGCAAAACGTTTAGCAAGAGGAGATCCTGGAATTAATAAATTAGATCAAGCTTGCAAAGAACACGATATAGCGTATTCCAAGTTTGCAGATTCAACAAATAGATCAATAGCGGATAGAGCGCTAGCGGAAAAAGCTTGGCAAAGGGTTAAATCAAGTGACGCCAGTATTGCGGAAAAAGCAGCAGCTTGGGCAGTGACAACAGCCATGAAGACGAAAGCTAAGTTTGGTGGTGGAAGACGACGCGGGAGAAAACCTAGTAAAAAAGAAGCTGCAAAAAGAGGCGGGAACATCAAAAGAAGACGTCACACTAACCCTAAAAGGAAAGTCAAGAAAACATCCATATGGTCAATGGTAAAAAACGGATCGGGTTTTTACTTAAGACCGTACCGTGTGTATTAAATGAGAAGAATAAATTGATAATTCCAAATGAAGCATTAACAAACTATCAATTGTCAAAGTATGTGAAATGTTTAAGAATACCATTCTTCAGAGGAGTTTTTATGAAAGATACATTACCAAATAGAGTGTGGAAAAATGAAACTGGAATAGTAAATTTAGACTCTAATTATGGACCAGGTACTCATTGGGTATGTTATAAAAAACTTGGAAAAAATGTTTACTACTTTGATAGTTTTGGAAATTTACCGCCACCAAAAGAACTTCAACATTATTTTCGGAACTGCAATAATATATTCTACAACTACAAAAGAGAGCAACCTAGCAATACAGAAATATGCGGACATTTATGTTTGGAGTTCCTAGCGAAGAGCGTCAGTCAGCTTTAAGATGTCATCGTATACAGTGTCGCTGAGTGGAAATTCGTCAACATTGAAAAGTACACTTTTCCCAGCGTTACGTTTATCTACGGACAAACTATGGGAAGCAGCATTATTGGATTTGACTACATACAATTCAATTCCCAATGTTACAGAAGGAAAAAATAATTTACTACATTATTATGAGAGTAAAGACGAAAAAGGAAATTATTCACAATTAAAAATAATTCCATTATCTACAGGAGCATATGAAATAGACGATATAAACCAAGTATTACAAAAGAAACTTGGAGAAGAAAATATTTCTATAAAAGGTAATAATAATACATTAAAAGCAGAAATAACTTCAAAGTATTATATAGATTTTAGCTTAGACCACTCAATCGGCAATTTGCTCGGATTTTCAAAGAAGAAAGGAATTTTAGCTCCTGGAAATGATTATACTGGCGATACAACAGTAACAATATTAAAGGTGAACAGTATTGATGTAACGTGTAATATTATACACGGATCATATAGAGATGGAATAAATCAACATATATTACACACATTTTACCCGACAGTAGCTCCTGGTTTTAAAATAGTTGAGAAGCCACAAAACCTAATATACCTACCGTTAAACACCAGTTTCATTTCAGACATCGTACTGAACATATTGGATCAAGACGGCATTAGTGTTGACTTTAGAGGAGAAACAATAACTATACGGTTACATATCAGAGCGGCAACATAAAGTCAACATGGGATTATCATTTAAACCACAACGGAAGAGTCGGGAGCTCAGTAGCTCCTCAACATTCGACGAGTTAACACCGGACAACATACGCTTCCTACAGAAGATCGGACTAAAACTTGCCAACCATGGATATACTGGATATAGCACAAGGACCGACATTCGACGAAACCCTATGGGAGAAGGAATATCACACTCACAACCCTTACACTTCATCAAAATTAAATAATAATGATGAAATAAGAATTCCCATTCAACAACAAGATATCTACACATTACCATGTGAAAGTTATTTATATATCGAAGGAAGAGTAACAACATTGGATGGAAAATCTGGTTCAACTGTTCCTTTTATAAATAACCCTATGGCATATCTGTTTGATGAAATTAGATATGAGATATCTGGAGTAACAGTTGATTCAACAAAAAAAGTTGGTATATCAACAACTTTAAAAGGATTGACTTCAATAACACCTCATGAAAAGAATTCTTTAATCTCGGCTGGATGGGTGACTCCTGATAAAGACACTATTACTCCTAATTCAAAAGGTTACTTTGATTTTAATGTGCCTTTACGATTGCTTTTGGGATTTGCAGAAGATTACAAGAGAATAATAATAAATGTAAAGCAAGAACTGGTACTGCTCAGATCTTCAACGAATAAGGATGTAATACAAGCGCCAAGTGGAACAAAAGATGCCGATTTGGAATGGCAACTTCAATTGGATAAAGTTGTATGGAGAGTACCACATGTCAGATTGGCGGATGAACATCGAGTATTATTATTGAAAAAATTAAAATCTGACCGTGATATCGTAATACCATTTAGAAGTTGGGAGTTTCATGAATACCCCATATTGCCTCAAACAGAAAGACAAACATGGACTGTTAAAACCTCTACTTATTTAGAACGAGCAAGGTACATAATAGTCGGTTTTCAGACTAAACGAAAAGATGTTATAACTGCGCACGCTGGCCAGTTTGACCATTGCAAGATAAAGAATTGCAAAGTTTTTCTAAACTCTCAGTTCTTTCCATATGACAGTTTAAATGTTTCATTTGACAAGAAACGTTATTCCATTCTATATGACATGTATGCAAGATTTCAATCGTCATATTATGGTAAGACAAATACACCACTACTATCACCAGAACAATTTTATTCAAAAGCTCCAATTGTTGTAATCGATTGTTCAAAACAAAATGAATCTGTGAAATCTTCAAGTGTAGATATAAAAATTGAAATGGAATTTGAAGATAAAATACCAGATGGAACTTCAGCATACTGTTTAATTCTACATGACAAAATAGTTACTTACACACCGCTGACAGGAATTGTGAAGAATGTACTTTAAAAGGATTAATACAACATCTGCACGATTTGTAAGGTTTTTACAAAAGATCAACAATATCTAGGTCATCTGCGAGTATAAAAGCGAGAAAGAAGAGCTGGAAATTCATTTCATCTTTGATTGTCGTATGGGTAACATCGTCCGCAAGATGAGTTCTACTACATCAAGTGCTAATGAAGAAACTACACCTCTTATGGCTGACAATAGTTTGGATATAGAAAGACAAGTTGAACAGGAAATGGAAGAGTTCCTCAAGTTTAAACATAAGAAGACAGACGAAGAGGAAGTTCAAAAAGAAACAAAGAAAAGGAAAATTGAAGATAACATTTCTACCAACATCTTAATAGAGGTATTTCTTCGAATATTTTATCCTATTTCTTCTTGTATGACAAAGACTGTGTCTGCTGGAGTAATGAAATCATTGGATTACTCTCCAACTATTATTTTGAATCACGGATCTAAAATGGTAACCTTCACTGAATCTTCTTGGGAATCTTTTATGAAACATATACATCTTTTGGAATGCTATTTGAGTAACAATACCTTTGGAAGAAAAACAAAACTAGGTTTGTTTGAATCAAATATTGAAATTGATATTGTTAAACAACGTGGTCAACAACTAGTTCGATTTAGAGATTTAACTAAATATAATATAAAAATACATTTGACAAAAGAAGAGTTTTACGCTTTAACTTGTGCTACTGGCCCTATAACAAGATATTTAAAACAGCTAATATTCTCAAGTACAATTATTAAAGACTATTTAATTGATGCATTGGATAGACAACCATATGTTCCACTCCTATACGGTCCAGTAGATACTTCAATCTTCAATAGGATACCGCATGAAGTAGAGATGAGGAGACAGTTACACCACAATCAAACCAACTTTAATTTAGATGAAGAAGAAAAGCAAGAAACCAAGGAAAACGAATCACGTTTCAACAATCAACAATCAACAACAAATTAAACAAACAAAGAATATTGTAAGTAAGAAGAAGAAGAAGAATGTTGGAGTATAAAAGGCTGCCAATCTGCATTGACATACCAGTTGTCTACTGAACGTCATCATGGATAAACGAGTTTCATTCTCTAAGAAGACGGAAATAATGGAAGTAAAGCGAGGTATCATAGAGTTTCAGGCATTCCGTGGTAATGATGGAAATTTTATAATCAAAGAGTTAGTGGTACTAGATATGATAACATCTGTTGTTTGTCATTTTTTATTCATGCCTCCTTTGCCGTTCAACAGATTAACAACCAAAGCTAAAGTAACAAACAAATGGTTGATGAAACATTTTCATAATCTAAGATGGGATGAAGGTTTTATAACCTACAATATGATGCCACACATTATGAATCATTTCTGCAAAGAGTTCAAAACTATTTTTACAAGAGGATTGGAAAAAGCAAATTGGATACAAGCATATACAAACCATGAAGTGATAAATGTGCAAATGGAGAAAGATTTTTATTGCTACTTTGCTAACATCTGTATTGCATCTAAAAACTTTAAACATCGGCAGTCTCAATGTGCTTTAAACGCATATCGTTTGAATGTCTATCTCCAGCAAAGTGGTGGGGGAAGCGATGGGTATAAAAGCGAGAGCGGCACTATGACAATGCATGAGTATTACTCTAACCTCCGAGGAGTCAACACCTCTGACGCGCAAGCACAAGAAGAAGAAGACGAACAATAGTAAGAAAACATAATATGTGGCATCGCAAACTTTTCTACAGTCGCTTGTTGATCAATTCAACAAACATTCTAAATCTACAATACTACCGACTAAGAAATGTTCAGAATTGAAAGAAGAAAAACATTACATTATTCACACTATTAAGAAGATGGAAACATCAGTTGGAGACGCCATCAATTGCACATTGAGTGAAGCACCCTACACACCTGGTGATGAACCGAAATTTCAAGTATTTCTTCCCAAACGCTTCGTTCAACTGCTGCAGAATGAAGATTTACGACTGATTCACCCCGGCGCACTCTATTTGGCATCCCACGGTCCTAGTGGAACCAACTCTACTGAACTTACACTTCATGTTATGCCTACTAGCAACTAGTCTGTAGTTTATATATACTGTTGTACATATGTGTAACTGATTTTAAATAAATAAAAAATAAAAATGAAAAAAAAAATAAGAAAAGGCAACATATTGATAGTGTTTCTGCACTATCGATATGTTGCTTTTTTTTAAAACACGTTTGGATGACCTTGACCTAGTTTCGAGGGTATATAAAGGCCGTAATTTTCTTGAGGATCTCATCAGTCTACGACTACCTTTCGTGCTGTACACATCTCTGTTGGCTCTCCAGTTATTACGAATAACAACATGTCTCTTAAGGTTAAGTGTGCATCATATGATACCACCACCATTACAACTTTTGAAGAACTCGACGATTTTACTAATGAACTGCGAGTGTTACTTGCCGGTGGTTATCGTTTAAATATTGATGTTTACTCTAACAACATGAGGATGTTTCCTAAACAGAAGTTCTGCAACGAAGAAGTATTCGTTTCCACACAACCTTCAACTACAACACCATCTACTCAAAGTAATGTTAAGTTCCAGAAATATTACTAATGTTAAATAATATCAAGTGGTCGCTGTAGCATCTATAAAAGGACCGTGTAACCTAACAGAATCATCATTTGCTCTCCAACTGACGCAGCGAAAACAACTACTAATACCATGTTGTACAGAATGATGATTGAATTTAATGGAAAAATCTACGGAAAAGACTATCAAAGTGTAGAACAAATGACGTCCGATCTTCAAGTATTGACTAAAGAGGGATTCCAACCAAATTAATTCTAAAATTTCCTGAAGTACATCCACTCTCCACTGAAGATCTCATCGCCATGGCTAAAGAAGAAAAAGAAAAATACAAACAAGATGTAAAGAAAGAAAAAGAAGATGAAAACTCAGTATCTTAAATAAATACATCTTACACTTGTAAGATGATCTTTTTTAAAACTCCATTTGGATGACCTTGAGATTACCCCCACCACTTTTCTTAATCTATAAAACACTCTATCCTACACTATACAACTTCATTTCTTGCCTAAACTTAGAAGCGCCAACATGGAAGAGAAGAAAAACGAGGACTCACCGCGCTACTGTTGTGAACAGAAATGCACCGATTTAGGAAGATGGATGGTAGACGGATTAGCCTGTACAAAGTGCGAATTCTTTGGATCCTGTTACTGCAGATGCGAAACAAAGCAACTACCACCACCAAAATTGCGAACCTTCAAGATTTATAAATCACGATACTTCCACACTTGCTGTCCCCAGAGGTGTATCAAGTTTCATCCGGAAAAACTTGTCATTTGTCGAGAGTGCAATGCATATTATAAAGACGACTTTTGTACATGCATCATAAGTGCGTGCAAGTATAGATCAGATTGGTCTTCTGAACCTGTTGAAGCTTCGAATGTATAGCTGTAGTCACTGACTGCAGCCCTTTTTTAAAACTCCATTTGATTGACCTTGAGATTACCCCCCACCACTTATTTTTTACAACATATATTCTACGGATCATTCGATACGCTTCTCATTCTTATTTCATTACTTGCACTGACAACAACATGGATGATAAATTCATTTCCTTTCAACATTTAATTACCGACAGAGAAGAGATGGAAACCCTATTCCAAAACTTACTCACACTTATGGATAACCATCCTTTAAGATGATCAACATCACAGTGCAATATGTCAATCCTACCAAAATATTTTCATCGTCATCATCTTCTTCAAGCACCTCCATGTCTTCATCGTCGCAAAGTGAAGAGGAAGAGGAACAGACAACTAATGGTGTTAAAATTATTGAATTAAACAACGAGGAACAAGAAATGCAAGCTCTGGTTAAATATAAATTTAATATTTATAGTACACCTCCTACTACCTACCCGAACGGCGTTTCGCAGCGAAATGCGAACAATGTTTTACCCGTGATATTATTCAGAACTTGGAGCAAAATAGGCGTATTCCTTTCCTTGAAATTATTTACGGCTCCGCTCCAGTAACCTTGCTGGTTTGAATGTTATTCTTTCGGTCAAAATATTTTTTGAGTTTCAGTTGTGCCAGATATAACTATACACAAACATATGGTTATATCTGGAGCAGTGCTAAAATTATACCAAAAAAGGCATAAATAATACAAGGTACATTTCACTGCATTTGAATTTGTTTACGTACTCCTATAGTCTACTCTAATACGAGTAAGGTATATTTATGTACGAACACAGATCTTGAAAACTGTTCTAACGATTTTCTTCAAACGTTGCAAATAACTTAGTTCTGGGATATTTATATAAAACTCTATGCTATAAAATTTTTTATTTCTTTATAACCTGGAAATCCTAAAAACTTAACTTTGGTCTTATGGAGTTTAATGTCAAATCAAATGGGTTGCTGGATGTATAAAAAATAGATGTTCTACTTTACTATTAGCTGGCTTAACTGTCAAATCACAAACCACGTGCTCCAGGATAAACATTTGTTTTTTTTCTTTTTAGCTAGTAACTAAATTACTGATGATACTATAACAAAATAATTTATCACTTTTTAAAATAGTACCTTATATCTTTATTTTGACTATTTATTTCAATAAAAGTAAAACTGTTTTTGTGAACAATGTTTTAGTTGTATATATACCGGGTGTCCCAGACCACCCGTACACCCCTTTTAAAAACTACAAAATTGATTATTCACAAAAACAAATTGTGTCATTATAAACCGGTTGCGCTATGTCCATTGATGATAATGTTAATGTACAGTGTGTACCAGAAGTAACCTACCCAAACCGCAAGTCATTAATTTTAAATACGGACCCCACTTTTTATGGTATTTTTGGATTCTAGACATAATTTTAAGACTACTTTACAATTTAATGTGCATCCCTAATAAAAACGGTTTGGGAGATGATGGAAGTCGAAGTTTGATTTTTTTCCCTTAAGAATAACATGGAGCAAATTGTCATATTCATTAACACTGAAACTTTAACCTTTAACATAACTCTCCGAACATAAAAATATCTTATAACCTCATTTTAGATAATATTTCATTAAAAGATTTCGATTTTCACGTAATTAATTTTAGTTTTCTACACATTTTAAATAATTTTCACCATATTGACAAATTTATGAAAAATTAAATAATTTATGACAAAGCTAATAATTTATGATGTTAAAGTGTTTAAAATAAGAAGCTAATTCATTTTTATGCTAGGCCTTTTTAGTTTAATGGGAAATTTACAGAGATAATGGATGTGAAATTTAGCCCCATGTTATTCTTAAGAGAAAAAATCAAACTTCGAACTACAATATCTCGAAAACTGTTAGGATTAGGGATACACATTACATCGCAAAGTAGTCTTAAAATTATATATAGAATCCAAAAATACCATAAAAAGTAAGGGTTTGTATTTAAAATTAATGACTTCCGGTCTGGGTAGGTTACTTTTGGTACACCCTGTACATTTATATTATCATCAATGGATAGAGCGCGACCGGTTTACATTTAATCTCACAATTTTTTTTTTGTGAATAATTAATATTGTAGATTTTAAAAGGGGTGTACGGGTGGTCTGGGACACCCGGTATATAAAAATAGTATAACACTAGGACAGAAAATCGCTGTTTTCTATGCGCAATCACGTTAAACAAGTGATGTGAAGTCTCGTCGGAAATGCTTTTAACTACCGAAAATATCACTTTTGGTTTGAGAGATCGACAACGGTTGTTACCATACTGCTAGTAGGGGCAATAAATAATCATATTAGACTGTTTATGTTCAATCATTAACTATATAAACTAAGGTGAATATACTTCTAATTGCACAAGCGTGTTAAAACCAATTTATGGATGCGTGACCTACCACGGTGAACAGTAATTACAAATTACATTTGATACGTAAATTAGTACTAACACTCTTTTTAACCAAAAACGAAGCATATTAAAACTTAAGCTCTTTTGAAAACCCATGAAACCCCGTTCCCATGGTCTGATCATTGTGGCACACCCGTGTACAGTGTTTCATAAAAATCGGAGATTCCATTCAAAATTTATCGTGTTCACGGACACACGTTTTTGCAATGTTTGATTGCTTGCCATTTTTGATCGGTCGTCCTTTTAAGGTCGGATTGGCGGTATTGTTCCCAATTAATTGAGACCTTTAATTTTATGTACTCATTGAACTATGCTTATATTTAAGATATTCTTCCTACTCCTTTTGGGCCGCCCCTCTGGAGAGATAAAAGTACTATAAATGTTTAAAAAAAGTCCAGATATACCTAATTTATGTACATTTTTCTCACACTGTTGGAAAGTCCTAAAGAAACAGCTTTAAACCCGAAGGAAACTCTTCCTCATTACAAATAGGTGAAATCGTTATAATTCCCTATGGGGAAATTATCTAAATAAGTATTTCATTACAACTAAAGACCTAACAAATTAGATTGGTGATGGGTACTCAGAATCAGGATGTAACCTAAATCACATGAAAATTATTTTTTAGGTCTAATTTCTACAAAAAAAGTTTTTTTCACTAATTAAGATAAACATTAAACACTTTTATCATTTAGTTGTATTAGGTTGAGTTCTCTCAAAGTGTAAGATGTGAGTTTTATATTTTTAAAAATTTTAGCTTTAAAAGTTATACATAACAGATGTAGTTTTATGGAACAAAATAAAATTCACTTTCAACAAACGCCAAGTTATTAATTCAACAACCAAAACATTGCCTTATAAGAGCGGAAGGTAACAAATCATTCGTCTCACTTCCTCCACTCTGCTACAACAGTTTCTTTCGACTTCTCAACAAAAACGTATGTGTGCTCACGACTCTTGGTAAATAATAGCTTTTACAGGCATTTTTATAATCGGTATTTACGTTTGGGACGTCAAAGTACTTCAAACAGTTATGCAAAAATATAGTAAAATTATTATTTGCTTCATATTATTTACTTTCATAGAGCATGTGCTTTAATTAACGGAGCCATGCCCCATAGCAAACAACTGTTTAAAACAATCTCACCGATCTCTGTATTATATTTCTGCTAGAAGGACATCAAACAGGTTTATTATTTCAATGAGGTCATATTTAGGTTTCTCTAAATGTGATAACTAACTTTTCCTAACCTTAGTTGTCTTATATGTCGAGGCAGATTTCATAGCTAGACGTGGTAGATGCATAATACACGTGGTAAATTGGTAAAATGGAAGGGGTCTGCAAAAGATATTTAAAAATGAAACCATCAAAAACTTGTAAAAACGCAAGAAGTTGAATTTCCCAACAAGTTACACCATTTGATCTATAATGATAATAATACGGGAACGGGGTTTTATGGGGTTTCAAAAGGGTTAAAAATGGATTTTGGCTTTTTTAAATTTTATTTAGAAAATTCAACAATTTTAATTTAAACCATTTAAAAGAGCTAAATTAACAAACAATCTAGTAATTTTAATTTTTAACCTAGCTTCAATGGTTTTGGAGAAAATCTTATATTTGCTTAGAAAACCCATATGGCGGCAAACCTACGTACTCACCCCTATAGAGTTTATGGGGAAAATAAAAAGAACATCATAGTCTTATAAAATGTGGTAGGGCCTATGTACAATCACTAGGTAGGGTTTAACTTATATTTACCAACATAACCCATATGGCGGCAAACCTACATACTCTTATCCCTATGAATTTTATGAGGAAATAGAAAATATACCAAAATTCCATTGGAAATTCGCTGAGTACGCAGGTCTGCTGCGACGGGGGTATTTACATAAAGTGAGAGTCTTGTGATTGAAAAATCATATACAAGGTAATTGAAAAGTCCCGGAAAGGTGATATATATCTATTACCATTATAGATAAAGTAATGAGACGTGGTATACATGAATAATAGCCATAAATGACTTCATAATTAAGTCACAAACAGGCCCGGCGACAGGATTCTCGGGCCCCTGTGCAATTATGAAGTCCGGGCCCCTAGATTCAGGCAACCAACCTACTTACCTTGAAAATTCACTTCCCATCAACACAACAAAAGTCGGCAGAAATGTTTTTTAAACGGTTTTCTGAAGAAGAAAAAACAAACAAAAAATATTTGCTCACTTAGGCCTACCTTTAAGTTTTATAAATTTAGAGTCTTAATCTTAGGTCTTTATTAATCTTTTTTTACAACACAGAATTGTACAAAAGCAATCCAATGAGAACATAAAAACATCTACAGCGCCGAAATGCGAGCTTGAAAGAAACATACGCTATCGCTATAAGTATCGTGTTGGTGTTGTTTGGCGCTCAGGTCGCAACCTGATCTGATGTAGGCCCTATTTAAAGGGTGGGTGGGAACGGGGCCTACGAAAACTACGTTAGTTTTCGTAGGCCCCGAGTCACGCCGTGCCTGCGATGGGCCCGTGAGTGCGTGTGCGACCAGCGCCAGGCAGGCACAACGGTTCTTGTTCCAGGGAATTTCTCACAGTAGCGCCACCACCCTCAGTGTTAATTATTGGTTTGTTTAGAATGAAGCTAAACTAATCATTCTCTGCTCATTTACATTAAAATAAAAAAGAAGCCGTAAAACATTCCAAATTAATCTGTCATTTTTATTTTTATTTTAACTATGAATGTTCATTGTACACTTACGGATGTTTGAAATCTAAAAAATGTTTTTCGTCGGCCCGGGCCCCCTGTGAGTCCGGGCCCCTATGCATTTGCCCCCTCTGCCCCCCCTTGTCGCCGGCCCTGGTCACAAACCCGGTGTTAAAAGGTTTAGTATTAAGAAAGTTATTGCATTTTAAAGTTTTACCCATATGAATTTAATGTAAACTTTAATTGCCTTCCATTTCCGTCTCGGCCATTAATTTGAAGTCTATTTTTCGGCATGCTACTCTGGTAAACGAGACCTTTAATATGATACCAAACTCGACCTATGCTGCTATTTAAGAATTTTGTCTGACTCCTCATGGACCGTCCCCCTTAAGGGATAAACAAATGATAATGGCTTAAAAGAGGAATCATTTATGGTTTTAATTGTTATACCAAGTCTCATTACTTTATCTATAATGGTAAAAAATATGTTTCGCCATTCTGAGACTTTTCAATCACACTATGTTCTTATAACTAGGGATTAGGTTTTAAGGAACCGTAGATAGAACAAATGAACTTTTCTTGTTAACTTTCAGTTTTTATTTCGTTTTGGTACTGCGTTCTACCTTATTTAAGTTATCTGAGTTTATGTGTTACAAAATTATAGCAAGAAAATATTCAGGGTAGACGAGCAGTTCTACGCGAACAGTTCCTTTGCTGAGCTCATAAAAATAATCGGAAACTATAATTCATTTTTTAAATAATTTTAAAGTGGAGTTTAAAATTGCTAGATTATTAACAGAGGGTAGGCAATAATATATTAAACTTTAGCATTGAAACAAAAAATAAATTATTAAAAAAATATTTTGTAATGGTTGGCTGATAATAGAAAGTCATAAAATATATTAGAAATAATGTTAAGTTATGCAACGAAAACCTTACAGTCGGTCGTCTGCTGGCCGCAAGATTAAATTAAAAACTGACTTTGACTGATAGTCTTGTTTATGTTAGTGCAAGCCCGGCGAATATCTAACGCAATAAAACACAGCCCACGTTTAAGTCTTTTACTTGTTCAGCGGTTTCTCCGTTTTGTGCCGTGTTTATACACGGCATGTTAAATAATCTTTAAATTAATTTATCCAGGTAATTTTAAATTTTGCCTTTTTTACCTTTATTTTTTATTTTTTCCTTTCACATTCTGTGATGATAGATCAAATTGTCACTTTTTATAAACTAATATTTAATTTATTTTACTATTTCAATCTTCCAACTTAGTTTTTATTCGCATGATCTTACATATCAACAGTCATAACTTTTCAAGCAATAACTTTGTCACAAGTTTTAACATAACATTATCAAAATATATGAGCCGAAAATGTTAATTATTATCAAATGGAACCTTTAAAATAGAAAAATTACCCGGAAATAAATGGATTATGTTGTTGTTTAGTAAATTGTTGCGGACATTTTCCATCACTGATTACTAAACAAAATTCACGACGTTTCGGGATCTGGAATCTGATCCCGTCTTCAGGTGGAAGAAGTACCTAGAACATAACAAAGTTAGTGAAAACACGCCGGGCGAACCTGGAAAGTTGTTTGGGTCTGGTTTTTTACTGCTTTCACACTTTACTGTGTAAGTTTTTTTCAATTTAATAGTGTTTATTAGTAGTGTGTTTTTGCGGTTGCTGGCTCAGTTCAATGACCTCTGAGGAATGTGATGACGTCATCGCCAAGGTCAATGACCCCGATGACGTCATCGATGACGTAATCGATGACGTCATCGATGATGACGCAATCGATGACGTCATACCCATGACGTCATCAAAATGACGTCATCGATGACGTAATTGATGACGTCACTATCGATGACGTCATTTCCGTGACGTCACACCCATGACGTCACAGAAATGACATGCTGATGACGTCATCATCCATTACATCATCAAAATGACGTCACTGACACTGTTAAGGTCAAGGTCACGCCGAAACTCAAAATTTTTTGGCACTTTTGCCGTTTCTCGCACTACGCTCCGAGTTTCAGTCAGAGTCCACGTGACCTTGACGACTTGGAGCGAATTTGCGATGAGAAACAGCAAAAGTGCCAAGTCAAACTCGAGTTTGCGACATGACCTTGCTTAAACCGTCATCCACTAGTCCTCAGAGGCCATTGAACAAGCACAACATCCGCAATTTCATATTACTGTGACCTTGAACACTTAACAACTACAGAGCGCCGACACCGATGCGCACCCCACGACGGTCACCGAGCGACTGACTGTCAGGCTCCGCGTACTCTAGGTATATCGGCTTGAGAGACTAAGACTCTAAACTGTCAGGAATGGGAGTAACTAACTGAATTTTGCAAGGAAAAGTCATTTCATCCAATATTCTAAACAAATCTTTATCATTAAAACTTACATTAGTCTGTTTGGTATAAAACTTAGGGTGTCCGCGCAACAGTTTGCGCCACTTAGCTAAAGTCGAAACCCTTTTGACTTTGAGTGGTGGACAGTGAGCAACTAATAAAGTCTTAACACGGCTAAGTTTCTTACCTAAAGCGTCCCGCGACATGGCTTCCCCTAACAAAAGTCCGCACAATACTGAGAGACTGCTTGTAGCGCATGAGTCAAGGGAAAAGAGGTGGGGGAAACAGCAGGAGTGGGGGAAGGTCATAGTGGTGGGGGAAGGTTAGGATGTACGCTGGAGTAACACATCACTTGACCATGAGCTGTCCTACAGTCAACACACTGTTCTCTTGGCCCGAGTTGGCACTAGAAGAAACATTTCTGTACAGCTTAGGCTGTGAGAGCCGAGGAAGCAAAGTCAAAGTGGAAATTGTGTTAAACTCCAAGATGAAGAGTCTCCTAAATAAACTAATTGTATCCCTGCAATCCCCTATAACTTTAGAGAAATACCACTTTATAAAGCGACACCTTATTCTTTGGCAAAACGAATTGGAAATGGAAAAGATCACAGTAAAATTAATCTAACTTAAAATTTGGACTGGACACTCATGGCGATACCACGTGGCGTGCAAACGCCACCCTAAACATTACAAGTTAGGTTATTGAGCACCTCTGGTACGATAACCGACGTGCTAGAGTTAAAGTGTGATGACCTTGAGTCAAAACACTGAAATACTACAAGTCGATATCATCCCAGAGTTAAAGTGTAGTGACCTTGAGTAAAATCAGAGAAAATCCAAGCCATGTTAGTCCAGAGTTAAAGTGTAATGACTTTGAGGCAAAAACTTGTAAAACACTTACATGAACAGAGTCGAAGAGCAGCGATGCTTACCGCATGCAAGCCTGAGACATACTGGCTGAGCGCCGTCACGTAGCTTAGGGACTCGATTAGGGTGGGGGTATTGCGAACACTTAGAGTAGAAGTGTAGTGGGTGACCTTGAACCAGACTTAGAGTAAAAGTGTAGTCGGTGACCTTGAACCACACCTGAGGGGCGGCCCCCCCCCCCACCGTCCGCCCCCGTCTCCGTTTTTTGGGGGGCGGACCCCCCCCCCTCCGCCCCCGTCTCCGTTTTTTGGGGGGCGGACCCCCCCCCCCCCCTCCGCCCCCGTCTCCGTTTTTTGGGGGGCGGACCCCCCCCCTCCACCCCCGTCTCCGTTTTTTGGGGGGCGGACCCCCCCCCTCCGCCCCCGTCTCCGTTTTTTGGGGGGCGGACCCCCCCCTCGGGGTGGACCTCCGCCCCCGGGGTGGACCTCCGCCCCATGCCGGGGGAGACCGGTGGGGATATAAGGCGGCCCGGCCACAGCCGGCTCGCAGTCCGCTCCCGAGCGTTGAACGTGATCGATCGGGACGGACCGCCATAGGCCTCACTAAACACTGAAAGGCGCCTTCACTGTTTAGCGAAGTCTACTCTAACTTTAAGACTTGTATTATTTCTAAGATATTGCGCTTGCGTTTGGGTATTGGGAATTGTTTTATATGAGATTGTTTCACTTGTACCCTATGTCTCCTGTGTGTCTTGTTTGTCTTTTATCCTGTGTGTCTTGTTTGTCATGTGTTTAATGTGTATGTGCTTGTTCCAGCATTTACCAGGTTGAGCTCAATTGTGTGTTGTAAGTGTGTTATATTTAACTAAAGTGTATACGCTTGTTTTAGCATTTCCCCTTGAGCGTTTTTCACAGCTCAAATTAAATTGTAACGACAGGGAACGGGAGTAGGCCCCCGTGTAAAGCCACTTTTCATAATTGTTAGGCTCCTCTCAGGCATGCAACAGGTTGCGGCTGGGGTTGTGGGAGCATGTCCGTTTGTACGCTGGCAAGCAAAAGGTTGTGGCGGCCTCTGCACTCGGACCGAGGACGTAAGCCACTAGGGTGTCCTCAGTTAGTTTCCCTTCTGGAAACTCAAAATTACGTAAATGAATCTTTGTTAGCTATTTGTGTTTTTTAGTCCCCAAGGCCCCCGAACATTCGTGGTTCGCCATGGATGTACGGGGGCCGAAATTTTTTAATGTCCGTGTGGCCTTGACCCACAAAGGACTTGTAAAAATATACTGCATTGCTAAATTAACAATATTAAAGATAGGGTTACGGGAGTAGGCCCCCGTGTAAAGTCAGTTTGAAGTATTGTTAGGCTCCTCTCAGGCATGCAACAGGTTGCGGCTGGGGTTGTGGGAGTATGTCCGTTTGTACGCTGGCATGCAAAAGGTTGCGGCGGCCTCTGCACTCGGACCGAGGACGTAAGCCATTAGGGTGTCCTCAGTTTGTTTCCTCATGGAAACTCAAAATTATGTAAACGAATCTTTGTTAGCTATTGAAAAGACAATGCAGTAAATGTTTACAAGTCTCGCGTGGCGAAGGGTACACGACATTGGATGTTGCCTTGTTGTCATAGTTGGGTCTCTTCGGAGGCTACAGCGATGACAACCCAAGTGCCCCACACCCCCATTGGGGGTGTGGGGCTTAATTTTTTTAAAAGTTTTCTGTGACCTTGACCTAAATATATGAAAGTTTTCAAAATCTTTAACAGTAAGGTTTTTATTAACACAGTAAATATATTAAAGTACTTTGTCTTTTAAACTTTAATGGGTAGGCATTACTAACACACAAGTCTGTAGTTGTCCATAGTTGGGTCTCTTCGGAGACTACAGCGATGGCAACCTAAATGCCCCAGGTGGGGCTTTATTTTTTTTAAAGTTTTTACGTGACCTTGACCTAAATATAGTAAAGACTGACACTGCACCTCCGCCCCCGCCCCCGCCCCCGCCCCCCCCCCTTCTCCACCTCCACCCCTACACCTCCACCCCATACACCACCGCCCCCCCTACACCTCCACCCCTACACCCCCGCCCCCACCCCTACCCCTACCCTATACCCTTGGGTGGGGCTCACCCGTGGTCGGTGGGGATATAAGGCGGCCGGGTTGCACGCACCTCTCACTCGAGCTTCAGCACTCACACCGCTCACACCAACTGTTGCTCTCACCAAATAGTATTATTTACTTAATTTCTATTTCAATTTTTTACTCTACATCTTAAAAAATGCCTCTTAAATTAAAAAACTATCCTTCTGCTTCTGCTGCTGCTTCTTCGGTCAACCAGTCTACTCCGCCTTCTTCGTCTGGGACCACTACGACGCAGTACTCGGTCCTGCGGCAAGCGCTGGCTGTAATCACGACTGTGACCAGCCTTCTGCCATCGATGCCAGCGCTAACCATTACAACTGCCGCTGGGACCAGCCGAGGATTGATTTGCTCTCCAGCTGTCTCCCTTTCCTCGGACTCCAACTCGGATGCTGCCATATTCCAGACGGAGGAGGACGATGAGAAGAAGAAGAGGAAGACTGCAAGGCCGACGTACACTCCATACTCCCGTACACACAAAATCCTTTCATACACCAAATCCCAATGTCCTCTACCTCTATCCCCTATCCCATCCACACCTGTTAAACCACCCCGTAGATCCATCTTTTCCCCTGACGCCCCCTATCCAACCATCAACATAACAACAAAATTTACATCACTTCCTACCATTTTCCCCGAACTTCCAATCATCGACCTAACACGTTCCCCCACCCCACCCAAAATTGTTTGCTCCCTTCCTCTTCACCGCGTAAAGCGTTCTACTCCTATTCCTTCTAGCCAGCCTAAACCGGACAAGCTCCAAAACATTAAGGTAAAGTGTCCAACACAAAAACGTAAGCTCGTTGAGGTCCCTGCTGGCAAGGGTAAGAAATGCGATTACGCTTGGTTTTCAAGTATGTTTGGGGTTCTGTGTTGCCAGAAACTTGCGTGTTCAGGAGGAGACCGCTGCCAAAGTCACCTCAAAAAAACAGTCAAATTTCGGCAATTCAAACCCTACACTCTTTACATTAGGCCTAAAACGTCCAAATTCAGACATCCCCACGGCCCGCAACCGCGTGATATTAGAAGGCTGAAGGTTGATGAAAAATATTATTTTATTGGTCAAACCTATGGAGCAGGTAATAAGAAAGTAGAAATCGTTGTAAAAGGTGAAGGCCACCTTTGTACAATGCAAGTACCACCTCGGATGGTACAAAGAGAATTTTTCATCCCTAAAGCTTATCTAATACGAAGGAAAGGATGCGAAACCGTGTGGGAAATGGACTAGGATATAGGCCCACTAAAAACAAAAAAAAACCAAAATTGTTAGGTTGTGTTGGACAATATTTAAAAAGAGTCTTTTCCAAATTATTTTTCCAAATTTAGTCTTAACCCTCTTAAAGTAAGGGAGAGGGGTATTATACAAGTCAAGTAATAAAAAAAAAAAAAAAAAAAAAAAAAAAAAAAAAAAAAACACTTGGCTTGTATAATATTTTAACCTGGCGGTGATGTAAAGTCACTGGGACAATCTCAAACCGTGTCCTTGAGGGTGAAGACTAAGTTACAAAAATCTTTAACAAATAAAAACTTACCTCCAAACACTTGTAGCTTGCTACAAGTGTTTGGAGGTAAAAATTTTTCAAAGTTTGAATGACCTTGACATATATCAGTCTTAATTCTTAACAAAAACCTCCAAACACTTGCGGCTTGCCACAAGTGTTTGGAGGTAAAAATTTTTTCAAAGTTTGAATGACCTTGACATATATAAACTACACTTTAAGTAAAGTGCTAACCATGCAATTAAGGTGTGTATTACGTGATACCCCCACTCTGACGCTTTACTAAGCTTGTATGAGCCGTTCATTTGCTTCAGTCTGTTCCGTGAGGGTCGCCCTTGGCTGGTGGGGGATATAAGGCGGCCAGGTTGCACGCACTTCTCATTCCACATCCAGCTATCGTAAGGACTGGTTCTCCCCGCCTTTAACACTACATTCCCATTCTCGCCGTTTACATTTATTTCACTTCTCCATTTTCAAAATGCCTCCGAAGCTCAAGAACTATCCACCAGCTTCCAAAACCACCTCAACCGACACGCCCCCTGCTCCAATACTCCAATATTTGATAACCGCAGAATTCCTGAGCAGCCTGAAGATGCCACCGCCGCCGCCTGCCTCAATGCCCAGCCTGTCACCATTGCCGTCGACAGTGCCACCAACATCGGAAGAGGCTGCCCTACTTCCAGCGCTGAAATTGTATAAAATATTCTGTTGTTTACTTGATAGAACGCTAAAACTACCGCCAATACCAAATACTTTCACGTACAAGCTACCCCTGATAGACAAGGATGATGTAAGCAAACTATCATCAATTCAAGTGAAATTTCTGGAAGAAAAAATTCTTGTTTGTGTAAGAGAAGTGTTTCATAATGAATATTCAAAAAGATTGGCTTTCAACTTTATTAAGGAACATGCAGGACGTGAAAAAGCACAGTATCCAGGACTATATTATTTATATCTTTTTGAGAATGGAGCAAGTGTAACGGTAGAAATAACTATCATATTAATGTAATTCTCCCCACCAAGTTTATGAGGTTAGGAGTGCATAATTTGGATGAACTGAACCTAATGTTTTAGGAACTGGAATATTTGATACATCAGAATTGTACGCCTTGTGGAATTGAAATTTTTAAATTGCATTTTTTAATTGGAATAAAATGTGTTGAACTAGGACTCGAACTTGGACTTGATTGAGGTTTTGTAGAACAGAGCGGGGGATAGATCACTTTGCGGCAATGGACTAGCATGCTGCTTAGTGGTCTATCCCCCGCTCAAAGGGTATCTTTACATGACCTTGACCCACATAAATGCATAGTTGGTGGAGGTATAAAAAGGGTAAGCAAATTGGATGGATACAACACTTCCATACCATGGCTCCACTTGACAACACCGTATTCCATCGCAACAGAATTGTCTCTATTTTGGAGGTGATACCTCTAGAAATTATAGAAGTAGAGGACCAACTACCTGCGGTTGATCAAGAAGAGGAGGAGGAAGAAATAATGGATATTGAAACGGACTCTGACGAAGCTGGTTCAACGGACAATGAAGTGGACTTGCACGCCTACGAAACATTAGAGTCATCATCTGAGTCGGAAATGGAATTCCAATTGGAAATTGAAGAAGAAGAACAAGACACTCCTCATCGTCCAATGGATAGAATGTTAGTTGCCAGAAGAATTATGTATTGTCATCGCTGCCTATTCCGTGATGAGGATGATTCCGACTCTGATGGTGATGTTTCACCTTTGTAAGAAGTTTGTAAAAAAAAAAAAAAAAACAATGTGAGCGGGGGATAGAGCACTTTGTAGTAATTGATGCTGCTTAGTGCTCTATCCCCTGCTCAAAATAATAATTCCAAATGACCTTGACCTATATAAACTTGTTGGAACGGACGTCTCTGAAAAACTCGTACAAAATGGTGGATTTAGATCAAACATCATCGGTTTCTCAAGCCTGTTGAAGAATGTATTGGAAATGGGTGTTTAAAAGCCAAATCTACTACATGATTGATAAACCGGATGTATATGACGTCACTTTCCCCCACCCTTCAACCTCGGGTATAAAGGGACCCAGTTGAGCGCGCTGCCCATTATTGCGTGGACATTCACAGAGTGTGCATTCAAAGCCAAACTGTTTGAAATGGCTCTTTGCGACATTTGTGGGGAAATTTTTGAAGACGAAGATCTTTTCACCCTACACAGAGAATTACATGAAGAAGAAGATGGAAAAGAAGATATTATCATCGATGAAATAGACTTAGACTCAATTGACCGGTTTTTGGAAGAGCATCAGAAGCAGATGGACTACTACGACAGCTATCTACAGCAAATGCAAAGAAGAAGACCTAGTGTGATCCAATTTGCTGGTGCTGGACCATCCACTACTAGAAGACCTATTGAAGAAGAGGATATGCAAGAAGAGGACACGGAAGAAGAGGACACGGAAGAAGAACTGGAAGATGTGAGACAACTGCGCACCACGGCCTTACCAGGACGAGTTGTAACACATTTTAAAATTGATAATGTGCAATTGGAATTGGATAATTTTATAACCCAGGCCAGAGTACTTGTTGGAAAAACGCTAAAAGAAGAATTACAGAGATTGAACTTCATTAAATTTGGACTGGTGTTAGAATCAAAGTTTACCAATACTGATGGTGAAACGGCATTAAGAGCATTACCAAAAACCGAACCCTTACAACTGAATCTGATATCAATGAAATTATTGAAGAATGTTTGGATGAACTGCTAGTTAAACTGCAAGAACATGAAGGAAGAGGATCCGGCTGGAGTCTGTCATCGATTGAAGGTATGGATGTAAGGGTTCACAAGCACGGATATGGTATAAGGGGTAGTAGTTATATACCTTTGCCAAAGAAGATACAAGCTACCAAATCTTGTATCAATGTGCAAAATGAGGACAATGAATGCTTTAAATATGCTATGCTAACAAAATATGTGCAAGAAAATCCATGTAGAGTTAGCAGAGCGTATCAAAATGTCCAACACCGCTACAACTTTCGAGGTTTGTCATACCCTGTTAGTGTTAAAAGTATTGGTAATTTTGAGAAACAAAACCCAGGTGTTTCTGTAAACGTGTTTGGTTTAGATGATTCCAATAGTGTTTATCCTCTGAGAGTATCAAAAGTTGAGGAAAGAAACCACACGGATCTGTTATTGATAACTAAGGGTGAAATTTCACATTATGTGTGGATAAAGGACTTTGCAGCCTTGGTTAAAAATCAATTATCAAAACAGAAACGTAGGTTAACAGTGTGTAAAAGATGTTTCTGTTTCACATATAAAGAGTTGAGACGTGGAGGATCGGAGTGGTTGTCGGAACACCAGCGGCTTTGTAATGACAACTATGAAGTGAAGATTAGTCTGCCACCACCATCTAGAGCATTTGTCCAGTTCAATAAAACAGTTCACCAATACCGGATTCCACTAGTTATCTATGCTGACTTTGAATCCACGTTAGTGCCGCAGGAACTTCCGGATGGTGAAGTAACTAGAAGAACCAAATATCAATTGCATCAACCTAACAGTTTTTGCTTATTGGTGAAATCTACTTTACCTGAAGAACAATTGCAAGACTATGGCTTAACATCCACTCCGATACTCTACCGTGGGGAAGAAGCTGCTAAGTATTTTGTAGATCAGTTGTATGACATTGCTGAAAAGGCGGAACGCTTATACGGTAATGTTTTACCCATGGAACCTTTGAACCAAAATCAACAAGAAGAACACATTTCAGCAACAAGATGTTATCTATGTAAGAAGAGCTTCAGTGAAGAAAATCCAAAAGTAAAAGATCATGATCACCTCACAGGGTTATACAGAGGACCTGCTTGTAATTCATGCAATATAAATTACAAACTGCCAAACTTTATCCCTGTAGTGTTACACAATCTTAGCGGCTACGACTCCCACTTCATTATTCCAGAGTTAGGAAGAGATAATGGTAAAATTGATGTTCTTGCTACAACATTGGAAAAGTACATCAGTTTCTCAAAAACAGTAGGTAAAATTAAACTTCGCTTCGTAGACTCTTATAGATTTATGGCATCTAGTTTGAGCAGATTGTCTGAGAACCTAAGAAGAGAAGACCTAAAAGAAACCAGCAAAATTGTACCTGAAGATAAATTGGACTTAGTAATGCGTAAAGGAGTGTTCCCCTATGATTACATAACTTCTGCAGAAAAATTTGAAGAAACCAGTCTGCCACCGATTGAAGCCTTCAATAGCAAGTTAAATGAAAGTGCAATCACCGTTGAAGACTACAATCATGCTTGTAATGTTTGGAACCAGCTCAACATTCAAACCTTAGGGGAATATTCTGACTTTTATATAAAACTGGACGTAACTCTGCTGTGCGATGTGATGGAAGAATTTCGAAACACCTGCTTCTCCGCCTATGGACTGGACCCTTTACACTCGTACACATCTCCAGGATTAGCATGGCAAGCTATGCTAAAGTCAACCAACTGTCGACTGGAACTTCTAACGGATATAGATATGGTGCTCATGATGGAATCTGGTGTACGGGGCGGTTTAACACAAGCTGTAACACGTCATGTTAAAGCCAACAACAAGTACATCCCCGGCTTCGACGAGCAACAACCATCGGTCTACCTTGGCTACTTTGACGCAAACAATCTTTATGGTTGGGCAATGTCAAATCCGCTTCCCTATGCTGACTTCAAATGGATCGCGGCCACCATCGGTGACATCTCACAGATTCCAAAGAATGGTCCAAAAGGCTATATTTTGGACTGTGATTTCGAATATCCGGAGCACCTTCATGACCACCACTACGACTTGCCTCTCCTAGCCAAGACTGAAGTTTCACCGACAGGAAGATGGCCAAAATTGATGATGACCTTGGAGAATAAAGATCGGTATGTGGCTCACTACTGGGTAGTTCAACAGGCTATTGAATTGGGTCTACGTATAGTGAGAATTCATAGAGCAATTGAATTCACCCAGTCTTGTTGGTTGAAACCATATATTGATTCCAACACTACAAGAAGAGCTGCAGCGACAACAGCATTTGAAAAGGACTTCTACAAATTAATGAACAACGCCATCTTTGGGAAGACCTTGGAGAACAAAAGAAAACACAAAAATGTAAAATTAGTGAGTGATCCTAGGAAATTGGAAAAGTTGGTGCAAAAACCAAATTTCGGAACATCCATGATTATAAACGAAAATCTAGTTGCTGTAAGTATGAAGAAAACAACAATAGTCATGGATCGTCCGTTATACATCGGTATGTCGATTTTGGACATAAGTAAAACTCTGATGTATGATTTCCATTATAACAAAATGGTTAAACACTACGGAAGGGAAAACATTGGAGTCGCATACATGGATACTGACGCATTTATCTACTGGATAAAGACTTTGGACATGTATGAAGACCTAAGGACTTTTCCATACAAAGAAGATTTCGACTTTTCTGACTATCCGAAGAACCATCCAAATTATAATGAAAAATATAAAAAAGTAATTGGAAAATTTAAAGATGAAGCAAATGGAATGCCTTTAGAAGAACTAGTGGCACTGATGGCAAAATTGTATTCATTTAAGATGTACAACGAGAACAACACACCGACAGTCAAGAAAGCAAAAGGAGTGAAGACATCTTATTTGAAAAAACATGTGACATTCGACCACTACAAGACTTGTTTATTTGAAGATACTACCATCTCAGCAACATTTAACAATATCCGAAGCTTCAAACATCAAGTCTACAGTGTTACCGAAATTAAAAAAGCACTGTCAGCTCGGGATGATAAAAGACACATTATGCCCGACAAAATCCACACTCTTCCTTTCGGCCATTACTCCCTAAACCCTATGAACTAGTAACCTATTCTTCGTCCTTCTACAACTTCGACCTTATTCCTTTCTCCTTCCGTAAAAAAATGGGGAACACGGCAAGTCCAACGCCGTGTTCCCCATTTTTTTACACAAGTTTGGATGACCTTGACCCATATAAATGATGTGAATATTTAAAACAACATTCATTGTGATTATACATGTGACACAACAAACATTGAAACCTGCAATATGAAGGACTTGAAGCAACAAATTGTCAACGAACTTCATAAACCTGCAAGAAGAAAGTTTCCACGAAGAAATACGGTGATAAAAGGAATTAATGATTTATATCAAGCAGATTTAATCGAAATGATTCCTTATAGCAAACAAAATAAAGGATATAAATACATATTGACTGTTATTAACTGTTTTTCAAAAATGGCAGATGCTTTACCGCTAAAAGATAAAAGTGGCAAAAGTGTTACAAAAGCAATGGAAATAGCTATACAAAGAGACAAACATACTATTAAACACTTACAAACAGATGATGGAAAAGAATATTTTAATAAGGAATTTTCAAATTTAATGAAAAAACACAATATAAACCATTATTCAACCAATTCAGAGGTAAAAGCCTCAATAATTGAAAGATTCAACAGAACCTTAAAAAGTGCAATGTATAAAATGTTTTCCAACAGAGGATCGCACATATGGATTGATATTTTACCGAAACTTATAAACGATTATAATAACAAGTTTCATAGAACTATTGGGATGAAACCAAACCAGGTGACTAGCAAAAATGAAAAACTGGTATTAAAACGTATAAAAATGAATACTAAACCAAAAGTTGAAAAACTAAAGCCTAAAAAATTTAATGTGGGTGATAAAGTGCGAATAAGTAAATATAAAGGTGTATTCTGTAAAAGATATCTGCCAAATTGGACCAATGAGGTTTTTACTGTATTCAAAGTACAACCTACAGTACCTGAGACATATATTTTAAAAGATAATAAAGGACAATTGCTTGAAGGAGGGTTTTATGGACATGAAATGTTAAAATCAACAGTAGGCGATGTATATTTAGTTGAAAAGGTGTTGCAACGGAAAAAAAGATAAGGTTAAAGTACGATGGTTAGGATTTAATAAGACGGAAGATTCTTGGATACCTAAAAAGGATTTGATATAACGATAGAGAATCATTTTAGGTTGAACCATTACAAAGGATGGAGATAATACCACAAAAGGAGAGTTTTACTATAAATAATATAGATGAACTCACAGTGGATAATTCAGAATTCAATAGTGGGAAACATGGCAATTTGTTACCAAACACCGTGCGCTGTCTGGTTACCGGACCTTCCAACTGTGGAAAAACTAATGTAGTATTCAATTTGATTACAAACCCTAAAGGATTACGTTTTAATAATTTATATGTATTTTCAAAATCACTACAACAACCAAAGTATCAATTATTGGAAAAAATACTGAATAATGTGCCTGAAGTTAAATACTTAAAATTTAATGCAAGCGAGAGTGTCATGCAACCACAAGAAGCTAAACCATTCTCCGTGTTCATATTTGACGATGTATCTTGTGAAAACCAAAACACAATAAGGAATTACTTCGCTATGGGTCGACATAACAACATAGATAGCATTTATATTGGCCAAACTTACAGCAAAATACCTAAACAACTCATTAGAGACAATGCAAACATGTTAATTGTATTTAAACAGGACGAAACCAACCTAAAACATATATATTTTGATCATGTAAATGCGGATATGACATTTGAACGATTTAAAGAGTTGTGTGGAAAGGCTTGGGCTGAAAAGTATGGGTTCCTAACAATTATGAAGGAACAACCGCTAAACAATGGTCGATACAGGATAGGATTTGATAAATTTATATTAATACATTGAACGTGGTAAAAAACATTCATTGTTGTACAACACGTCTTGCTACAAACATGGTTAACCAAGAAAAATTAGTAAAAGAAATAAAATCACTTAGTGATTCTATTCGGGCTAAAAACAGAGCATTAAAACTAGGTATTAGCGAGAGGGAGAAATTCCTTGAATCTACTTTTAAACCTATTACTGAACCCTTGAAACAATTAAACAAAAAATTTGCTAAACCTGTATTGGAAGGAGATGGGATTGCACCTATTACGAAGTTTGAAAGAGAAAATGTAAAATCAGAAGATTTTAGTGATGAAGACCCGGAATCCTCTACATATAGTGGTTTTACCGGTGGAGAACCCGAAAGAGAGCTAGAATCACCAGACTATAGTGGAATAAGAGAATTATATGAAGTAAAAGCCAAAAGAGGACATGAAGTTGTATCAACTGCTAGTGAAGAGGAAAAAGAAGAAGAAACAAGGGAAGGTCCGTCAAACATAAGCTTGTTGGGTGAAAACATTCATAACAAAGGACCTTTAGGAAGGAAATACATGATAAAAATGTTAGCTGGAACAAATCCTAATAAAAACTACCATAGTTATAAAGTAAGATTAACAGAAGACGGTTTAATGGTTGGTAATAGCCCGGTAAACATTGATGAACATGATAATATTATTGTTGGTGATCAAAGATATAAGGGCACAAGGGGATTATTTGAATTATTATTTGAAAATAAGCCTTTAGAATTGTTAGTTAAAGAAAAAGACATGGAAGCATATAAAAAGATTTTGGAACAAACTAATGCATACAGGAGGAAGTATTCAGCTGACCAACCTGTTTTTAGATCAAAGTCTTTAAAATATAGAGAATTTGTATCCAAGTTAATACCAACAACGAGAAGACAACCAATGCCAATAATACCAAGAAAACCTGTAAAACGAAGGTTTGTGTCATCCACTATGGATATAAGTGCTCCAGAACCAAGAAAAAGAAACAAGTCTGTTACAGGTACAGGTTTAATGAAAAAAACTATATAACACAAATGTGATTTATTACAATAATATCAATAAATTGGTTGATAGAATGAAACTAATACATGAGGCTAAAGAAGCGGGTCATACTGGGTTGGAAAACGAATGGGTGGCTTTAGTGGATGAACTCCGAAACCGAGGGGTAATCTCATAAAAATGCGTTACTCCTTAGAGTACTATTCAGTTGCACCATGAGTGTCGACAAGTTCGGACGTTACTCCTCGGATGGGTTATATTATGCGAATAGTTTAAAAAGAAGTGCTGGTTTACCACAAACACCTGATGGAGATTATGATATGAGTAATAAAAGGTTAAAAAACATAAAAGATCCTTCAGATGAAAACGATGCAATAAATTTAAAAATGTTAAAGGAAAAGATATCGCCAACATTAAGACTACAAAATAACACATATGACGCAGAAGATCATAGAATTATCAACGTTGGTAAACCAAATCAAAACGGTGATGCGATAAACAAAGGTTATTTGTCATCTGAATTAAAAAATACGTTAAAATTCAATGGGAAAACGTATAGTGCCAACAATAAACGTATA
Source organism: Neoaliturus tenellus (assembly GCA_030545055.2). Lineage (NCBI taxonomy): Eukaryota > Metazoa > Arthropoda > Insecta > Hemiptera > Cicadellidae > Neoaliturus > Neoaliturus tenellus. The sequence continues at coordinate 86,718,465 of CM061531.1, read as the reverse complement.
TCCAACGTAGATGACCCTAAAGATGCAAAAGACAGCGTAAATAGACGCTATTTACATTCCTTGATACCTGAAAAGACAAAAGATGGATTTTCTTTTTATAAATTTGTTATTAATGATATAGGTTATCCAAAAAATGAAAATGATGCTGTAAACCTCAAATATATAAAAGATCATTGTGTCATACATGATGTGGGAGTTATCGATTGTCTTGGTAATTGTTTAGCAAATGTAAAAGATGGTTCGGCACCAACAGATGGAGCAACGGTGGGTCAAATGAAGGAAACTTTAAAACAAGAAACATCTGGATTTGTAAAACAAGACCAAGTAGTATCGCGAAAAGGGGATGTATTTGTGCAGGTAAATGAAAAGTTTACATTACTTGAAGAAAGGAATAATGCTTGGGATGGTAAAGGAAAGAAATTATCATATATAGGTATGGGTACAGAATTCTTTGATGTTCCAGTTGTAGCACAAACTATATGTTCTAATCCATATAATGATGAACCTTACATATGTAGGTTTAAAAAAATACGTAACGTATCTCCTGGTATCAACGATTTCGATTGTGTTGTAGTTAGTCAATCTTTGATATTAGATAAACCAACTGGTGATATTTTTAATGCAGATGATAAGAAAATAGGTAATTTAAAACAAGGAAGTGATCCAAATGATGCTGCAACTGTAGGACAGGCTATAACAACTTCATTAAAGGACCATAAAGTATATACTTGTAATAATAAACGTATTACAGAACTTAAAGACCCTCAACATGTGGATAATGCTGTTACTGTTAATTTTCTTATTTAAGTTTTAGGAAATGCATTATTTGATATGTTCAATATTATTGCAACCCGTACACGTTGGGGTAATTGGGTGTCTGAATCCGAGAGAGGTAATTGGATTAAAAAGGAAATTTTTAATAAATACTTTATTAACCCTAATACGCAAAAGTTTAGATCATCAGATTGGGGTGATATTGATATTTAATATAACAACACAATAAACTACTTCATTTATGTCCAACTCGTCATAGAGTTAACACATAAGTTGTACATTGCGGTTATAAAAGGACAATAATGACATTCCAGTACATCAGTCCATATCGAGACACTGTAAGGAAAGGAGGCGGTATTACGTCCACAGCGGTTTCTCTGTTAAGTAAAGCTTTAAATCGTATTCCAGTAGGATCTATCGTAAATAGAGCAATAGACGCTTTACCATACGAATTTCATATACCGGGAGGTTATCAGTATTGCGGACCAGGAACTAAATTAAAAAAACGACTGGAAAGAGGTGATCCAGGCATAAACAAGTTAGATCAGGCTTGTAAAGAACACGATATCGCATATTCCACGTTTGCCGATTCAAAAAATAGATCGATAGCAGACAGAAAGCTTGCGGACATAGCTTGGCAACGAGTAAAATCAAGTGACGCTAGCATAGCAGAAAAAGCAGCAGCTTTAGCAGTAACAGCAGGTATGAAGGCTAAAACAGCAGTAGGAGGTGGAAAAAGGAGGAGAAGAAGGGTAAAAAGGAAGTCAACCACAAGAAAACATGGAGGAAATATAAGAAGACGACGATCTAGCAGAAAAGGCAGGAAGAAGCCCACCGTGTGGTCAATGGTAAAAAACGGGACAGGTCTTTACCTAAGACCTTATCGTGCATATTAAATGAAAAAAATCAATTGGTCATACCACATAAAGCATTAACCAATATTGAATTATTTAAATATATTTCCTGTTTAAAAATACCATTTTTCCGCGGTGTGTTTATGAAAGACAGTTTATCAAAGAAAATGTGGCAAAATGAGACTGGAATTGTAAATTTGGATAATACTGAAGGGCCTGGCACCCATTGGGTTTGTTATAAGAAACTAAATAACAATGTATATTATTTTGATAGTTTCGGTAATTTGCCACCACCAAAAGAACTTCAAAATTACTTTAAATCTGCTAAAAACATATATTATAACTATAAAAGAGAACAACCTGATAATACTTCAATATGCGGCCATTTATGTTTGGAATTTCTAGCTAAAAGTATCAGTCACTATTGAGATGTCTTCCTATACGGTATCATTAACAGGAAAATCGTCCACTTTACGAAGTATCCTTTTTCCAGCGTTACGCTTGCAAAAAGGAAGGTTTTGGGAGGCGGCACTATTGGATTTTACAACTTACAACTCTATTCCCAATGTTACGGAAGTAGTCCAGTCAATGAGTGGTCAAATATAGGGAGTAGACGACATGGCAGGAGGTACGGATTTTTATTTGATAAATGTATTTGGGGTGATTGTAGGATGTACATACTAAAAGTCCCCGCATTTTCACGTGGAGCTTCAGCGGCAAGAGGGTCGGAAAGGTACAATTTTATATATTTTACCCAATATCTCAAAAACTAAAAATCACAGCAAAAATATGTAAATTACAAAAAGAATCCTCATAAAATTTCCTACAAGTTTGTCTTTTACTATTTTTTCTGTCTATTTTAGTTTCTGAGATATAATTTCAAAAATAATCAAAATTAATTTATAAAAAAGGTGAATTTTTTAGTTTTTTTTGTAAGTATCTCAAAAACCATATATTATAGAAGAAAAATGTAAATTACAAAAAGAAAGCTAATCAAATTTCCTACATTTTTGCAATTTGTCATTAGTTTCTTACTCTTTTACTTTTTGAGATACATACCTATGAATATACGGCATCTTTTGCAAGAAATTTATATTGTCATAGTTTTTCCTCAATAACTTGAAAACCATACACCGCAGCAGAAAAGTGTAAATAACTAATTGAAGGGCAATAAAATTTTCTACAAATTGTACTTTACTCCGTATTTTTATAATTTATATTAATTTATAAATTTGCTTCCAAATATGCCGGGTGTCCCAGACCACCCGTTCAACCCTTTTAAATCTACACAATTATAAAGCACACAAAGCAAACTGTGACGTTGTAGGCAAACCGGTTGCGTTCTATTTATTGATATATTTTCAATGTCCAGAGTGTTCTAGAAGTAACCTATCCAGACCGGAAGTCATTAATTTAAAATGCGAACCCCCACTTTTTATGGTGTTTTTGGGTTCTAGACATAATTTTAAGACTACTTTACAATTTAACGTGTGCTCCCAATCCTAACGGTTTGGGAGATAATGGCGGTGGAAGTTTGGTTTTTCCCAATAATTAAAATATGTGCGCTCCTTACAAATATCTTATATATTTGGAAGCAAATTTATAAATGAATTTAAATGATAAAAACACGGAGTGAAGTACAATTTGTAGAAAATTTTATTGCCTTTCAATTAGTTATTTACACTTTTCTGCTGCGGTGTATGGTTTTCAAGTTATTGAGGAAAAACTATGACAATATAAATTTCTTGCAAAAGATCCCGTATATTCATAGGTATGTATCTCAAAAAGTAAAAGAGTAAGAAACTAATGACAAATTGCAAAAATGTAGGAAATTTGATTAGCTTTCTTTTTGTAATTTACATTTTTCTTCTATAATATATGGTTTTTGAGATATTTACAAAAAACTAAAAAATTCACCTTTTTTATAAATTAATTTTGATTATTTTTGAAATTATATCTCAGAAACTAAAATAGATAGAAAAAAATAGTAAAAGACAAACTTGTAGGAAATTTTATAAGGATTCTTTTTGTAATTTACATATTTTTGCTGTGATTTTTAGCTTTTGAGATATCGGGTAAAATATATAAAATTGTACCTTTCCGACCCTCTTGCCGCTGAAGCTCCACGCGAAAATGCGGGGACTTTTAGTAGGTAAATCCTATAATCACCCAAAATACATTTATCAAATAAAAATCCATACCTCCTGCCATGTCGTCTACAAACTCTTTACTGACTGGACTAAAGGTAAAAATAACGTATTGCATTATTATAAGGGAAAAGATGCCAGTGGGAAATTTACAGACTTACAAGAGTGCAGGTTACCCACAGGTTCTTATGAAATTGATCATATAAATGAATTTTTGCAAACTAAAATGGGAAAAGACAATATAACATTAAAAGGTAATAATAATACGATGAAAGCTGAAATTACTTCCAAATATTATATAGATTTTACTCAACCAAACTCAATTGGTGATTTATTAGGATTTTCCAACGATGAGCCTGTTTTAGAACCAGATGTAACACATTCCGGTAAGAAAACAGTAACAATATTAAAAGTCAATAGTATAGACATAACTTGTAACATTATACAAGGAGCTTACAGGGATGGGGCTAACACCCATATCATACATACATTTTACCCAAGTGTACCACCTGGATTTAAAATTGTTGAAAAGCCACAAAACCTGGTATATCTACCGTTGAACACCACTTTCATTTCAGACATCGTGTTGAGCGTATTGGATCAAGACGGTAACTTGGTAGACTTCAGAGAAGAGCCTATTACGATTAGATTACATTTAAAATCGACACTTTAATACAAAACCATGGGTTTAACATTTAAAAGCGAACAACCTACGGGAAACCGCATTAGTAGCTCTTCAGCTGTGGAGGAGTTAACACGCGAGAACATTCGTTTCTTAGAGAGAGTTGGATTAAAATTAACCGATTATGGATATACTGGATATAGCGCAGGGTCCAACATTCGACGAAACTCTATGGGAAAAAGAATATCACACCCACAACCCTTACACTTCATCGAAATTAAACAATAACGATGAAATTCGTATTCCCATACAACATCAAGACATTTACACACTACCATGTGAAAGTTACTTGTATATTGAAGGAAAAGTTACTAAAAAGGACGGTACTACTGCTGGTACAACAGTTCCATTTATAAATAATCCTATGGCTTTCCTGTTTGATGAAATTAGATATGAAATATCAGGTGTAACAGTTGATTCCACTAAAAAAGTAGGTATTACAACGACTTTAAAAGGATTAACATCTATAACACCCAATGAAACCAATTTACTTAAACCTGCCGGATGGGTATTACCTACAATTGACACAATCACTCCAAATTCAGATGGATATTTTGATTTTCATATTCCATTACGTTTGTTGCTTGGTTTTGCTGAAGATTATAGGAAAATAATATTAAACGTTAAACAAGAATTAGTTTTGTTGAGGTCTTCTAACGATAAAGACATTATTAAAGCTGCAGATAATACGACTGATGCAAATTTAGAATGGAAATTAAAATTAGACAAAATTGTATGGAGAGTTCCACATGTTAAATTAGCTGACGAACATAGAATGCTACTTTTAAGAAAATTAAAAGCCGATCGTGATATTGTCATTCCATTTAGAAGTTGGGAATTCCATGAGCATCCCAGTTTACCTACTACGGATCGACACACTTGGACTGTTAAAACATCAATTTATGTAGAACGAGCCAGGTATATTATATTTGGTTTACAAACAGGTAGAAGAGACGACATCACTAAGCATGCAGGACAATTTGATCATTGTAACTTGAAAAATATTAAAGTTTATTTAAATTCACAATTCTTTCCATACGACAATTTAAATGTGTCATTCACTAAGAAGAAATACAGTATATTGTACGATATGTACGCAAGATTCCAAAGTTCATATTATGGTAAAGCAAATACACCTTTATTATCACCTGAAAAATATTTCGATGCCTACCCAATAGTTGTAATTGATTGTTCTAAACAAAATGAATCAGTAAAATCATCAAGTGTGGATATAAAAATAGAAATGGAATTCAACGCGGCTATACCGGCTAATACAACTGCATACTGTTTAATTCTACATGATAAAATTGTAACATACACACCTCTAACTGGAATTGTTAAATAAAAATGTACTGTAAAAACCAGTTTTGTTTCATTCCGCGAGTATAAAAGCAGAGCGTACAGGCCGCTCCTCATCAGTTTGTTGCCTACTGTTGTATGGGTAGCATCGTATTCAATATGGCTTCTCCTAGTGGTACACCTGAAAATGTGGTAGATATTGAGAAGGAGATATCTGAGTTTTTAGACCTTCAAGGTCACCAGGAAGGAGGTGAACAAAACGTTTGCGGACAACTTCACGCCAGTAATAATGTTGAAGAAAAAGGTAAAAGAAGAAAGAATATACAAAAGAGAAAAAGGGATATTGAAGATAATATTTCTCCAAACATATTGAGTGAGGTATTTTTGCGAATATTTTACCCAATCTCTTCAGTTTGGACAAAAGTGTTTTAATCGGTGTTATGAAATCGACAGATTATTCCCCTACTGTAATTTTAACTCATGGACCCAAAATGATTTTGTTTACGGACAGTGCTTGGGAATCGTTTATGAAACACTTGCATCTGCTAGAATGCTATTTAAGTAGTAACATGTTTGGAAGAAAGACAAGAGTAGGACTTTTGGATTCAAATGTGGAAATCGATATTATTAAACATCGTGGTGATCATCAGCTGCGGTTTAGAGACACAACAAGACATGATAACAAAATTCAACTTAATCGAGAGGAGTTTTTTATTTTAACTTGTGCGACTGAACCTATAACAAGATATTTGAGACAACTGGTGTTTTCAAGTTCGATTATTAAAGATTACCTGGAAGACACTTTGGATAAACAACCGGACGCACCTATATTATACGGACCTGTGGATACTTCTATATTTAATAGAGTTCCTCATGAAGTACAGATGTGGAGACAATTGGAAAAGTACGCTCAACTACATAAGAAATCAGTAAAACAGGAAGAAGAGGAAGATGGAGGAGAAGAATCAAGTGTTAGTGATGAAAACGAAAACAAGGAAAATATAAAGATGGAAACTTAAATGACAATGGTTAGTTTCTAAAACAATAACCAACATTTTGTGGGGTTAGGCCTATTGGGGACGGTGCCCACGTTAAATATACACCAACGCGCCAACAACTGTACGGCCTGGTATAAAAGCAGTACCTACCGTGGTGTGGAAATCAGTTGACCTCCTGACTTCATAATGAGCAGACGTGTGACCTTCAAAATGGACAAGGGAGAAGAAGAAGAACAAGTAAAGTCCAAGCCTGGTATTATTGAGTTTCAAGCGTTTCGTGGTAATGATGATAGATTCATTATAAAAGAACTTGTGTTTTTGGACATGAATACAAGTGTTCCTTATTCGTTTTTATTTAAACCGCCATGTTCTTATTCATCTTTAACTAGTAAAGCCGCTACTACCAACAGATGGATTTCAAAACACTTCCATCATATCGATTGGTATGATGGTTTTACAAGTTACACGGACTTGTATCACATTATGCATCACTTTTCAGACAAGTTTACCAATATTTACACAAAGGGGCTGGAAAAGAAAAGATGGATCGAAGGATTTACTCATGTTCCGGTTAATGATGTGGAATTGGATAAGAATTATCAATACATGCTGGAAACCATATGTATTTGTACAAAAAGCCCAGAACATGATAAAGATAGACATTGCGCTTTGAAAAATGCTTATAAACTCGCCTCTTACCTTCAAAGTGGGGAAGTGGGGAGTGGTGGGGGTAACGGAGAGTATATAAGTGAGGAGCAGACCGGGACCTGGCATGAGTATTACTCGAGATTCCGAGACGACAACATCTCCGAGCAAGAAGACGATCTGTAACCTGACCATGGCATCTCACCAGTACCTTCAGACTTTGGTCGAGCAGTTCAATGCTCACTCCAAGTCAACAATATTACCTGTGAAGAAGTGTTCTGAACTAAAAGACGAAAATCACTACATAATCCATGCTATGAAGAAGATGGAGACTACAGTTGGGGAGGCCATCTGCTGCAGTCTCAGCGAGGCACCGTTTACTCCGGGGGATGAACCAAAGTTCCAGGTGTACCTGCCCAAGAGATTCGTCCATCTTCTACAAAACGAGGATCTTCGCTCTATTCAACCCGGGTGTCTATACCTGGTGTCCCACGGCTGCACGGGTAGCAATTCTACAGAGTTGACCATCCACATCGCTGACAAGCAGCAGTGTTAGATTTAAGTTTTAATGTTGTACATATGTTATTGTAATGTTTTATAAATAAATCATAAAAGACAAAAAAATAAAAAATAAAAAAATGCAACATATCAATATGTGAAGTTTGTCACATATTGATATGTTGCATTTTTTTTTAAACTTCGCGGGTGACCTTGACCTTTGACCTTTGCATTTCACAATTACCCCCACTACCGCACTAGGATTCAAACCTGCTTGGATGCGAAAAACGGTCAGTCTGTTGCCAACTAGCAAACGATGAGCACCTTGTACGAGCTTTGCTTACAACGAGTTATAACTGACGCATCTTTATTCCAGACGGCTTTACAAGATAATATCCCTATAACAGTAAAGCAGGATATCGAAGAGTACAAGAAAGATAATAGAGGGTATTCGGGATACTCCTGGTATAGGTTCCAAGACGGGGAAAAGTTTTGTAGGCCTTGTGGCGATGCTGCCGTCAGAGACCTTCGACGGTTCGTACAGGAAGGTGGTAGAAAACAGTTCGGATTTATAGCACCGATGTTTAGATTTGAAAACTACAAGGACACCTGTGCTATTTGTTCCATCCCATTGTATCGATGGAAAAAGTTTAGAAGTGTTTAATTGGATCTTCCATACCCCCACCACCGTTACCCCCACCGCCATTACCCCCACCACTTTTTCATGTACCTCCAAACGCTGTGCCTCAGCTTCATTTCTACTCCAGCAGCCAACCTAGCAACATCAGGATGTCTCTGAACGTCAGTTGCGCAAGTTACGAGGAGGTGAGCATCAAGACTCAGCAGGAGCTAAACGACTTGTACAAGGAGTTGCAGCTGATGGTGGCACGAGGCTACCGTATAAACGTGCAAGTTTACGCTTGCAATATACGGAACACCCGGCAGCCAAAGGAAGAGCCTGGACACTCCTCGACAGCTTCCTCACCGACGTCCATGAAGACCGAGCCGGACAACTTAGATTACTTCAGCTGACTAGCAGTTGTATTTCTTGTTCTAACCATTGTAGAATATGTTTATTTTTTCATTATATTAAAGAAGTAAATGAGCAAAAACACCTATCTTGTTACTGACATATGAGCTCAGTAACAAGATAGGTTTTTTTAAAACACGGTTTGAATGACCTTGAAACTTCCCCCTCCACTGCTTTGCTACCCCCACCACTTGACTATTGATGTACATGGCACATCACAATTGGAAACCTCATTCCATCTTCAACAGCCAAACCGACAACATCAACAATGGCAAACCTACCAACGGATAAAACATGTCCTCACGTTTGCTGTGACTTCGTCCACGAGTTGGAGAAGAGGATGCAGGAGAGGGCGATACGAAGAAAGCAGATCCACTCAGAAAATATCATGATAGTCAACGGCTATCTTTTATTGTTCGGCCTTATTATGGTTGTACTTTTCATACTGTATGGCATAGTCACATGTGTCGGCAAGGTTGCAGAAGAAAACGCTCGCCACCATCAATTGGAAAGTTTTAATGTTACTTTGTAGGTTTTCCTTTTTTTAAAACTCCGTTTGGATGACCTTGAAACTTCCCCCACTACTCCACCACGCCCCCCACCACTTCACCATGTTCCTGCATGAGCCTCACATCAAGCATCATTCCTTGTTCAGCAGGCAACCATGGATGACAACAACACCATCACCCAGGCAGACTCCACTACCGATGTTGGAACAAGTACGGGTTGGACACTGTCGATCGACAGTGTGCACTATCTAGAGACAATTTGCCAAAGGATGAAGGAGATACTCCGGGACAACCCTGGAATCATAATTCAAATGAATTTGGACTATGATTGGTCGAGAGTTACACTGCAGCAGGATGGAGACAACACTCAACAGTCACCAGAGTATACCCCAATGTCACCTATTTACCCCTATGAAGGATCTGATGTGGAGGTCAACGACGAGGCTGATGGGGAGTGACCTTCTTTCCTTTTTTAAAACCCAATTTGGATCACCTTGACCTTTCCCCTCTACTCCTTCCTTTTTTTTAAACTCAATTTCAATGACCTTGAAATTTCCCCCTCTACTTTTCAATACTGTTACTACAGTCTGCGGCTCACCTCATTCCTTCCTTAGCTACCATGGCGAACGAGGCTACTTCTCAAGTTGAAGTTGACTCCACTACGGACGAAGCATTTCCCTTGTGGTGGACCGTTCATTTGCAAGATGTGACAGAACTAGAAATGTTACGCCAAAAATTGAAATATGTTTTTAACGAGAACCGTGACGTTGAATGTAGGATGGAATTGGATTTTGATGCGACCAGGATCAACTCAGAACCTTTAACTTCCAGCCAGCCTCATCCACACTTTACACATCTGTACACTCCTATAGCGCCGAAAGAAATAACCATTGCCGAAGCTGACTCATCCACACGTTTTATTCACCCAACATTTTGGGTGTTGATTATAGACAATGTGTACAAAGTGGAGGTGGTATGTAATAGGTTGAAGGAGTTGATGGTGGAAGATCCTGGCCTTCGCTTTAAAATAGAAATACAATTTATCTATGGAGCACCAGCAAGGGACTCAGACGACTCTGGTTCTTCATCTGAAACTACTACAGACGACGAGGACGACTAGCCATCTTTCTTAAAACTCTATTTGAATGACCTTGACCTTTCCCCCTTTACTCACCTTAGTTTATATAAGCTGCGCTCTCACTGACTACAGCATCATTTCATCGTGCACCTTCGCCGCAGCAACATGGAGAGTCAACTTAACTACTGTTGCAAACAGAAGTGTTTTTCATGGCCCAATGACATTGATGTGGTGGATGGACTGGCTTGTAGAAAGTGTGAAGCTTTTGGACAATGCATGTGTCGGTGCAAATCTTGGGAGAAGCCAAAGCCTGAGTTGAAGACATTCCATGTGTACCAGATGAGAGGGCATAAGTACACTTGTTGCCCTGAACGTTGCATTGAATTTAATCTAAGACAGCTAACTGGCTGCAAAATGTGCAACAATCATTTTGCAGGTTTTTGCAAACATTATTTAGGGGCGTGTCAGTACAGATCAACTTGGCATACCGAAGCACTCACTATCAATGAAATCGCTATAGACTCACAAGAGTAGTCTTTCTACTCTTTGACTTTTTTAAAACTCCGTTTGGATGACCTTGACCTTTCCCCCTCCACTCACCTTAGTTTATATAAGCTCCATTCCCACTGACCACGGCATCACTTCATCTTGCTCCCTCGCCGAAGCAACATCAAGTATGGAAACTAAGCGTGTCTCATGTTGCGAGCATAAGTGTTTGGAGGAGCCAGGCGTCATCCATTGTGCAAAGAAGCTTTGGGAGGAAGAGACAGGGTCAACCTATTGCTGCAAGGACAAGTGTTTCCTACTACCAAGATGGCAAGTGGACGGGTTGGCCTGCCAGCAATGTGAATGCTTCGGATGTTGCAGGTGTAGATGCAAGAACCAGCAGCTGCCACCACCGGTACTACAGACTTTCAAAATTTACAAGTCCCACTACTTTTACACTTGTTGTCCGCAGCGTTGTATTAAATTTCATTTCTCTAATCTTACCAATTGTCGGAAGTGCTACGGACAACCTGATGGGTGGTGCACCTGTTTTCTGAACTCCTGCCGCTACAGATCGGATTGGTTTACAGATCCCTTGGAGATTGATGAAGTCGCCCAGGAAGCACAAGAGTAGTCTTTCTACTCTTTAACTTTTTTAAAACTCCGTTTGGATGACCTTGAGATTTCCCCCTCCACTTCCCCATATACCTAGAGTACACAGAGCCTGACAGTCAGTCGCTCGGTGACCGTCGTGGGTGCGCATCGGTGTCGGCGCTCTGTAGTTGTTAAGTGTTCAAGGTCACAGTAATATGAAATTGCGGATGTTGTGCTTGTTCAATGGCCTCTGAGGACTAGTGGATGACGGTTTAAGCAAGGTCATGTCGCAAACTCGAGTTTGACTTGGCACTTTTGCTGTTTCTCATCGCAAATTCGCTCCAAGTCGTCAAGGTCACGTGGACTCTGACTGAAACTCGGAGCGTAGTGCGAGAAACGGCAAAAGTGCCAAAAAATTTTGAGTTTCGGCGTGACCTCGACCTTAACAGTGTCAGTGACGTCATTTTGATGATGTAATGGATGATGACGTCATCAGCATGTCATTTCTGTGACGTCATGGGTGTGACGTCACGGAAATGACGTCATCGATGATGACGTCATCAATTACGTCATCGATGACGTCATTTTGATGACGTCATGGGTATGACGTCATCGATGACGTCATCGATTACGTCATCGATGACGTCATCGGGGTCATTGACCTTGGCGATGACGTCATCACATTCCTCAGAGGTCATTGAACTGAGCCAGCAACCGCAAAAACACACTACTTTTATTAATTTTTTTTTGACTGCCTTTTCTGTTTTCAGGTTTGGCTATGGACTTCTACAGCTTCGTCTGGCGTTTTTTTAAACTTTGTTAAGTTCTAGGTACTTCTTCCACCTGAAGACGGGATCAGATTGCAAATCCCGAAACGTCGTGAATTTTGTTTACTAATCAGTGATGGAAAATGTCCGCAACAATTTACTAAACAATAACATTAACTTACCATCGCCAACAATGAACTTTAAACAAAGAAATGAATTATTTTTAATTGGTTGTTAAGCTATTCTTAAAACCTTACCAATGTTGCATGTTGTGTATCTTTACTCAAGTAGATAATTTATATGTATATATATATAAATATATATATATGACATGGGAATGAATACGTTTCATATAATATATGAATAAATAATAATAATATATATATATATTTTTTTAAATTTATTTGTGATGCGGTATATGATCTTAAAGGTGTATATTTAGGATATGATTTACAATCTGTGCGTCCCTTACAATTGCAAATTGAGCATAGTGGTACGCTAATTAGGGTAATCAAAAAATAATTGTCATCTCACATTAATAATATTCAAATGTTTGCATATCAATATTAAAATGTCCATTTCTTAAAACATTGCAGTTAAAATTAAAAAGTGTATTAAATGTTTAAGTTGTTAAAAATTTTATATATTTGTATTAGATGTTCCTTCAAAAGTTGAGAAAAAAATTGATCATTTCATAAATTTTGCTTGAATGAGTCCCATCAACATCGTTTGTCCCACCAATTGCGACAAGAAAACCATTTGAATTAAGCATTTAAATATTACTGATGCTGCTACTTATTATATTATTTAGAATGCAATTTGGTCTTACATCAATTTTTATTTTAATTTAATAGTCAAGTTTTTCACTTGTAACTTGTTCATTCCCGACCACGACTGTCTGATAAAATGAGTACTTTACTTTAATCCAAACATCCAATTACTTTTTTAAATAACTTACTGTTTTTAATTTTTATTTCTGTACCTGAAAACTATTTTGAATTTTTTATTATTTCAAATTCATTTACGTTTTAATAAGTAAAATCCATTAATCCCGAATATTTGTTAAAACATTTTAGAACAAAATTATTGTTTTTTACTGTATTCGTAATTCGCCTTGGAGTACATTTTTTTTAATAGTGTGCAAGTTGGAAGCCATCTTGCCTTCCTATACTAATATTTTTATTGCATACTTTGTCAAAATTTCGTCTTTCAGCTCTTTTAATATTTATTGTAGTTCCTTTGTTGAAGAATTAAGATTTTGTACATATGATCATATTTCACAATCACTGGGACATCTACTATGAAAATGTTTCATTTGAAATTGGTTTGTTTTCTTTAACAATGGTACAGCAAAGTTTGATATTTTGTAGAACATGAACACCACAAACATGTCTATTTGTTTAATATAAATATAATTCATTAATTATAATCTTATTACACATTGTAACTTGCTATAATAACAAAGAATACTATTACAAATTTTGATATTATTTAAAAGTCTAATTGTTGTATCAGTGATTTCTTAATATACTAATTGAAAATTTGATTGCTGTCTTTGGTTTATAATTTTTTTACTATTTCAGCTTAGGTGAATATAGAACAGTTCTAGTCTTATAATGTGACAAAATTCTTATAATATAGCCATATTGAAATTATAATTTCATAATTTTACCACTAAATGATATCCAAATCGTGAAATATTTCAATAAACTTATTAAATTAAAAACAATTGCTTTGCTAACAAAATGTTTCTGTTTTCAAGTCAATGAGTCAGCTGTAATTTTTGAAGGATTCTTTACAGATCGAATGGGCTGAGGTGAAGTCTGAGACTACACTAAAATAAGTGTCGGAGCAAAAATAATTAAAAATAATAACAAAAAAAACACACAAATATTTTTACATTAAGTTAAAACATATATATTAAATTAACAATATTATTCATTGGCAACTTTCCATATGGCTCTTTGTGAAATAAAAAGCATTCTTTAAATCAAGACCATAATTTTATGTGTATGAATGATTCACAATTATTATTTACTAGGACATAAAATTTCCTGTTTTTTAAAGTTTGTAAAGTACCTTTCAAAATAGAAACATTTGTTTACGGTTTCCGTCAACGTCCAATGTTACAGTTAATCGGCTCAGACGACGTTCAATGTGAGAGGTAAACTGAGCTGAGCTGAGAGGGGAGGCTGAGTCTAGTGCGCCACTGAAGCTCCGCCGCTGTCGAGGGCGTTTGTCTTGCCAAAGGCAACAAACAACCTCCCTTCATAGTTATCGGAATAGTTTATTATTTCAAAGATATTATTTCTGAGAAATACAGTAACTTGTAATATTTATTCTAAGTGCCGGATTTTTGTTATTCTATTTCAAGCAAAATAGAGAAGGGTTTAAAAATATTAAGGGATATAATGGTTTGCAAAATTGATTACTACAAGTTGTTGCAACCTTAATTTTGAACATCAACAGTAATGAAGTCGTTTCACTGACATTTTTTATTAGGCTACTTTCCAAACCCCATTCTTGTGTGCAGCTTTTACTTTCTACGATCTATAGTAAATGCGATTTGGAACAATTTATCTTAATAATTTTTTTCGTGCAGGATGGAAGAGTACTTTTATTATTAGTAATAAGCCAAACTTATTTAAAAAAATATATTTGAGGAAACTTTAAAGAAAAGAGCGAGTTAAATAATCTTTCAGACCAATAGACAAGGTAGAATACATTCGAAATCAATAATAAGTATTTTTTATACAGGGTGTTAGTGAACTCCCTTAAAAAAAAATTGATTTGTTTTTGGGTAAAAACAAAAGAGAAACATCTGTAAAAGATGGATCTCAAATCCTTCGTTAAGCCGCCAGCCGCCATTTTATTTTTTTCACATAATAATTTCTATTTACATAACGGATGGTTATTTCAGTTCATATTTGGTTTGAGGCTTTAGCCTGAATGTAAATTTTCAGGAAAAATGTTGATTTTTTACTATTTTTTAAGATGTTGATGTTTACGATGTGTATTTCCGAGTGGCAGCCATTCTAAATTTTTTAACTAAAATATCTCAAAACCGTTAAATTTTATCATAATTTTACGTGAGACAAAAATATTTCCAAATTAATTGATCTAACCAATGGAACCAAGTTTTTAATCTGACAAGAAATAACGGAGTTGTTGCGATTTGTCTCTATAAAAACATTTATTTTGCTTTATTATCAACGACCTTTATAAATTAATAGTCCAGTCAATGAGTGGTCAAATATAGGGAGTAGACGACATGGCAGGAGGTACGGATTTTTATTTGATAAATGTATTTGGGGTGATTGTAGGATGTACATACTAAAAGTCCCCGCATTTTCACGTGGAGCTTCAGCGGCAAGAGGGTCGGAAAGGTACAATTTTATATATTTTACCCAATATCTCAAAAACTAAAAATCACAGCAAAAATATGTAAATTACAAAAAGAATCCTCATAAAATTTCCTACAAGTTTGTCTTTTACTATTTTTTCTGTCTATTTTAGTTTCTGAGATATAATTTCAAAAATAATCCAAATTAATTTATAAAAAAGGTGAATTTTTTAGTTTTTTTTGTAAATATCTCAAAAACCATATATTATAGAAGAAAAATGTAAATTACAAAAAGAAAGCTAATCAAATTTCCTACATTTTTGCAATTTGTCATTAGTTTCTTACTCTTTTACTTTTTGAGATACATACCTATGAATATACGGCATCTTTTGCAAGAAATTTATATTGTCATAGTTTTTCCTCAATAACTTGAAAACCATACACCGCAGCAGAAAAGTGTAAATAACTAATTGAAGGGCAATAAAATTTTCTACAAATTGTACTTTACTCCGTATTTTTATAATTTATATTCATTTATAAATTTGCTTCCAAATATGCCGGGTGTCCCAGACCACCCGTTCAACCCTTTTAAATCTACACAATTATAAAGCACACAAAGCAAACTGTGACGTTGTAGGCAAACCGGTTGCGTTCTATTTATTGATATATTTTCAATGTCCAGAGTGTTCTAGAAGTAACCTATCCAGACCGGAAGTCATTAATTTAAAATGCGAACCCCCACTTTTTATGGTGTTTTTGGGTTCTAGACATAATTTTAAGACTACTTTACAATTTAACGTGTGCTCCCAATCCTAACGGTTTGGGAGATAATGGCGGTGGAAGTTTGGTTTTTCCCAATAATTAAAATATGTGCGCTCCTTACAAATATCTTATATATTTGGAAGCAAATTTATAAATGAATTTAAATGATAAAAACACGGAGTGAAGTACAATTTGTAGAAAATTTTATTGCCTTTCAATTAGTTATTTACACTTTTCTGCTGCGGTGTATGGTTTTCAAGTTATTGAGGAAAAACTATGACAATATAAATTTCTTGCAAAAGATCCCGTATATTCATAGGTATGTATCTCAAAAAGTAAAAGAGTAAGAAACTAATGACAAATTGCAAAAATGTAGGAAATTTGATTAGCTTTCTTTTTGTAATTTACATTTTTCTTCTATAATATATGGTTTTTGAGATATTTACAAAAAACTAAAAAATTCACCTTTTTTATAAATTAATTTTGATTATTTTTGAAATTATATCTCAGAAACTAAAATAGATAGAAAAAAATAGTAAAAGACAAACTTGTAGGAAATTTTATAAGGATTCTTTTTGTAATTTACATATTTTTGCTGTGATTTTTAGCTTTTGAGATATCGGGTAAAATATATAAAATTGTACCTTTCCGACCCTCTTGCCGCTGAAGCTCCACGCGAAAATGCGGGGACTTTTAGTAGGTAAATCCTATAATCACCCAAAATACATTTATCAAATAAAAATCCATACCTCCTGCCATGTCGTCTACAAACTCTTTACTGACTGGACTATAAGGTCATTTCAAAAGTATAATCTCAATAACTCCGTTATTTGTTGTCATATCATTACAAACTTGATACCATTGGTTAGATAATATAATTTAGCATATTTTTGTCGTTTGTACATTTTTGATAAAATTTACCGGTTTTGAGTTATATGAGATGAAATTATAAAATTACCACAATTTTGAAGATATAGAGCGGAAATAATTATATTTTCCCCGAAAAACTTATATTGGGATGCTTACGATTCACACCAAATATAAACTAAATACAACCACCGGTACGCAAATAAAATGATTATGTGAAAAACAAAATGGCGGCTAGCGGATTAATGAAGGATTTTTGACCCATATTTGTCCGTTGTTTTTTGTTTTTCTTGACCCAAGGATTAAATATAGAATTTTTTGAAAGAGAGTTCACTAACACCCTGTATGTAGGGTTCACTGAATGGAGTAAATTTCCAGTGTATATGCCTACTTGTATTATTGTTCTTCTTTGTAAACACATCAAATTTTTAATTCTGTGATAAACAAAAACCTGTTGTAAATTTGGATAACCCTCTGTTCATATTGATTTTTTTTTTAGTATGTAAAAATGATCATTATGTTGTAGTTAAAGTTAAGTATTTGTTTGATTTTGAGACTCCCGGAAGAAATAATGTGGGCTTTTAATCTTAGTTTTTACATATTCACACTATCTCATACATAAAAAAATATTAGGTACGATGAGGTATTATTCAACCCCTTAGTTAATTAGGTAATATGTATTGTTTTAGTTCCATACGAAAATCAGACGAGTTGTAGAACAGCAGAAAACCCAAGGAGAGGAGCAATAAAAGATGTAACTGTAGGTTACTGCGGTTTTACAGCAAAGTAACCCGATGGTCTCAGGTGGTGTTATTCCACACCAGCGCCAGCGCGCCGACACGTGAACTCGTGGCGTAGTGCGTCGTAACTCGTGTCAACTTTGTTGGCCCTATGGAGTTGTAACCCGATGGTCTCAGGTGGTGTTATTCCACACCAGCGCCAGCGCGCCGACACGTGAACTCGTGGCGTAGTGCGTCGTAACTCGTGTCAACTTTGTTGGCCCTATGGAGTTGTAACCCGATGGTCTCAGGTGGTGTTATTCCACACCAGCGCCAGCGCGCCGACACGTGAACTCGTGGCGTAGTGCGTCGTAACTCGTGTCAACTTTGTTGGCCCTATGGAGTTGTAACCCGATGGTCTCAGGTGGTGTTATTCCACACCAGCGCCAGCGCGCCGACACGTGAACTCGTGGCGTAGTGCGTCGTAACTCGTGTCAACTTTGTTGGCCCTGTGGAGTTGTAACCCGATGGTCTCAGGTGGTGTTATTCCACACCAGCGTTAGAGCGCCGACACGTGAACTCGTGGCGTAGTGCGTCGTAACTCGTGTCAACTTTGTTGGCCCTGTGGAGTTGTAACCCGATGGTCTCAGGTGGTGTTATTCCACACCAGCGCCAGCGCGCCGACACGTGAACTCGTGGCGTAGTGCGTCGTAACTCGTGTCAACTTTGTTGGCCCTGTGGAGTTGTAACCCGATGGTCTCAGGTGGTGTTATTCCACACCAGCGCTAGCGCGCCGACACGTGAACTCGTGGCGTAGTGCGTCGTAACTCGTGTCAACTTTGTTGGCCCTGTGGAGTTGTAACCCGATGGTCTCAGGTGGTGTTATTCCACACCAGCGCTAGCGCGCCGACACGTGAACTCGTGGCGTAGTGCGTCGTAACTCGTGTCAACTTTGTTGGCCCTGTGGAGTTGTAACCCGATGCTCAGGTGGTGTTATTCCACACCAGCGCCAGCGCGCCGACACGTGAACTCGTGGCGTAGTGCGTCGTAACTCGTGTCAACTTTGTTGGCCCTGTGGAGTTGTAACCCGATGGTCTCAGGTGGTGTTATTCCACACCAGCGCTAGCGCGCCGACACGTGAACTCGTGGCGTAGTGCGTCGTAACTCGTGTCAACTTTGTTGGCCCTATGGAGTTGTAACCCGATGGTCTCAGGTGGTGTTATTCCACACCAGCGCCAGCGCGCCGACACGTGAACTCGTGGCGTAGTGCGTCGTAACTCGTGTCAACTTTGTTGGCCCTGTGGAGTTGTAACCCGATGGTCTCAGGTGGTGTTATTCCACACCAGCGCTAGAGCGCCGACACGTGAACTCGTGGCGTAGTGCGTCGTAACTCGTGTCAACTTTGTTGGCCCTGTGGAGTTGTAACCCGATGGTCTCAGGTGGTGTTATTCCACACCAGCGCCAGCGCGCCGACACGTGAACTCGTGGCGTAGTGCGTCGTAACTCGTGTCAACTTTGTTGGCCCTGTGGAGTTGTAACCCGATGGTCTCAGGTGGTGTTATTCCACACCAGCGCTAGCGCGCCGACACGTGAACTCGTGGCGTAGTGCGTCGTAACTCGTGTCAACTTTGTTGGCCCTGTGGAGTTGTAACCCGATGGTCTCAGGTGGTGTTATTCCACACCAGCGCTAGCGCGCCGACACGTGAACTCGTGGCGTAGTGCGTCGTAACTCGTGTCAACTTTGTTGGCCCTGTGGAGTTGTAACCCGATGCTCAGGTGGTGTTATTCCACACCAGCGCCAGCGCGCCGACACGTGAACTCGTGGCGTAGTGCGTCGTAACTCGTGTCAACTTTGTTGGCCCTGTGGAGTTGTAACCCGATGGTCTCAGGTGGTGTTATTCCACACCAGCGCTAGCGCGCCGACACGTGAACTCGTGGCGTAGTGCGTCGTAACTCGTGTCAACTTTGTTGGGCCTGTGGAGTTGTAACCCGATGGTCTCAGGTGGTGTTATTCCACACCAGCGCTAGCGCGCCGACACGTGAACTCGTGGCGTAGTGCGTCGTAACTCGTGTCAACTTTGTTGGCCCTGTGGAGTTGTAACCCGATGGTCTCAGGTGGTGTTATTCCACACCAGCGCTAGCGCGCCGACACGTGAACTCGTGGCGTAGTGCGTCGTAACTCGTGTCAACTTTGTTGGCCCTGTGGAGTTGTAACCCGATGGTCTCAGGTGGTGTTATTCCACACCAGCGCTAGCGCGCCGACACGTGAACTCGTGGCGTAGTGCGTCGTAACTCGTGTCAACTTTGTTGGCCCTGTGGAGTTGTAACCCGATGGTCTCAGGTGGTGTTATTCCACACCAGCGCTAGCGCGCCGACACGTGAACTCGTGGCGTAGTGCGTCGTAACTCGTGTCAACTTTGTTGGCCCTGTGGAGTTGTAACCCGATGGTCTCAGGTGGTGTTATTCCACACCAGCGCTAGCGCGCCGACACGTGAACTCGTGGCGTAGTGCGTCGTAACTCGTGTCAACTTTGTTGGCCCTGTGGAGTTGTAACCCGATGGTCTCAGGTGGTGTTATTCCACACCAGCGCTAGCGCGCCGACACGTGAACTCGTGGCGTAGTGCGTCGTAACTCGTGTCAACTTTGTTGGCCCTGTGGAGTTGTAACCCGATGGTCTCAGGTGGTGTTATTCCACACCAGCGCCAGCGCGCCGACACGTGAACTCGTGGCGTAGTGCGTCGTAACTCGTGTCAACTTTGTTGGCCCTGTGGAGTTGTAAGGTGTTATTCCACACCAGCGCTAGCGCGCCGACACGTGAACTAGTGGCGTAGTGCGTCGTAACTCGTGTCAACTTTGTTGGCCCTGTGGAGTTGTAACCCGATGGTCTCAGGTGGTGTTATTCCACACCAGCGCCAGCGCGCCGACACGTGAACTCGTGGCGTAGTGCGTCGTAACTCGTGTCAACTTTGTTGGCCCTGTGGAGTTGTAAACGATTCTTTAGTAAGATGCAAAATATAATGTATTGTTTTCTAATACACATTCTATACAGGGTGTTTGGTAGTCAGCGTTAAAAAATTTCAGTTGTTATTATTTTGCATGTGTAAACTGGAACAAAAAAACGCAATTTTGTCAGTTATATCCAGCTTTACCTTCAAGTAACACTCGTTTTTCAAGTTTTTCATATTTCTTGACATTTTTCAAAAATCCTTGTTTTCTTGCATTTTACCACTCCAATTGCCAATTTTCATGACATTAATTTACAGAATTCAAATTTCATTATCACAATAAGTACAGTTTGTCCCAGTTAAGCCTTCGTACTGTCTTGTAAAATATACTTGAAAACGATATTTTGGAAAGTTAAGAAAAAGTGCGTAATAACTTAACAAGAATTTTTTATGCGTCAAGCTACAACCTGACAAATATCACCAAAACTTTACTAAAATGCAAGCTTTAGAATTTTATTTTAAAAGTGAATTTCCTTTTTAAAAGATGGGGCGGTATTAATCATTATAATTACCTGTATTTTTAAGTTTTGTGATATGAATGGCAAGTCGCGTTTCAATGGAATTTGATTGCTAGTCAGTTCGTGGTATTGGATTATACCACAGTATCTAGAATGATTCTACTAAGTAAATCCTATGTAAGGCCTAAGGTCTTGGAATTTGATGCATATATCAACCTATGTTTATAAGGCGGACTTTTTTAGAAGAGGGCATCCACTATTACCATTTGTCATTAAATTTTTTTTGTTTACAAATGAGTTGATAGTATAGAAGGGATCGTAGATGAATAAAAAATATCAACATTGTGTATGCGAATCATGAGGTGTGTGGTCGGGCGTTATCTTACAAACTGTTATCTCGCGTCGCCACCTTACCTGTTCTCTCCGGACTTGAGCGGCATTTGTTATTTGCCAGACTTCCAAGCATCAGTCATTGATTTTTTCGTAAACATGATGATGCTATCATTCTATACTACTCTAAAACTTTAAATAATCTAGCCTAATTAACCCAACTAGTGAAGTGGTCAATCGACTACGTCGGGTATCAGAATGCCCACGACTAGAATATAAGATTTTACGTCGAATGAGAAATTCTATGAGCTCATTTTCGTCTATTTATATTTCTCCCACTCTACTGAATTTATTTTTGGTAATTTCAAACTTACCTTTCAGGTGATTTTAATTGGAGGCCCTCTTCTAAAAAAGACCCGATAAGCGTAATTAATTATGTGGAAAATGAAACTCGCTTTAGAATTAAATTCTAAATGTTGACCTCTTTAGGGCCTCTGAGGATTACCTCAGTTATGTAATTTGAGTTTAATTTTATAGAACCTATACTTACCTTTGCCTTCTTTTATTTTAAATAACACTTCAATAAATAATTAAAACATTTCTTTAAACTAAGAAATTTAAGCAAATGAAACAAATTAGTAAAACACATGATTAATTTACTCGTACCTAACCCCCAACTTTTAATGATTAAGTAAACTTTTGTAAGTTTATCATCCTTGTGTTAAAAAAATATAAATTGCAATAAAGAAAGTTCAAGAGGTCATTTTTTAGGTCGTTAGTAGTGACTCACTTTTTACACATAAAGAAGTTAACGCCAGGCTCTAGATTAGAGCAAATCTTTATCCAATAGAAATTTATTCCTTTTCGAGAAGTTGTTAGTTCTTATCATGATAAAAAAGATAAACAAACACACATACTATATTCACCTTGTAAAGCCCTACTTAATTGTTATGTAAAACAGCACTGTCGAGGTAGTGAATATTTTCTATAAAAAATGTAGTTTTACGTATATACGAATAAGTAGGGGCGGTTAGCTAGCTCCTTAAAAAGTAACGTTTTTAACCGTTCTGTGTTACTAGACACATGTTAACAATATGTTTATGTTAATATCATGTCAACTGATGTGTTACAGGAGGTCAACCGGACTTTGCCCACAGAAGAGTCGGACCCAACCACAGACACACTCACAACGCTCTCTCTCATATTTGTAGGTGAGACATATACTACTTATCTCTTACGAATCACGAGTCAAGAAGTATTAATAATTTCGATTACCTAAAAAATTGTTTATATAAAAAATATTTACACATTACAACAAAATATACAGTAAACAGAAATTAAAAAAAATCACCAAAATATAATTAAATTAAAACCACAAAGCTGAGTAGTTTTAGTTATGTTTCCCTTTGCAATCAATTCATATTATGGGAGTGGAAGCTCAGCGTCTGGCCTCACAAGCCAGCGGCAACCGGTTCGATCCCGGGCGACGATATGTCTCGCACAAACATGAACGGTCACCTCTGGCAGGCCTAGGTGACTTACGGTACCTTGCTGTCATTAGATCACCGCACACGCTTATTGGCCAAGTGACGGGCAGTTGAGGTTTTTTCATAACAAAATAAATAAAATAAAACATAAATCGTTCAATTAACCATGGAACTATTTACACAAAACCCAATTTTCGTGCTTTTATTGATATGTCCCCTGACAAAATGATAGTAAAATATATACAGAAAATAGAAAGACGTAAAAAAATATATTTTATTTGTATACTATAAGGGTAAGTGGATTAAAATTATGTAGGTACAAATTGTAGTTTTCATAATTTTGTTCACTAAACTGCAAAATATAAATACAATAAGTAATACAAAATATAAATACTATAAAAAATTAAAAAAGAAAATAATTAAAAGATAAATATCTTCTTACGTTGCATAGTTGGCTTCCATTTTAATGAAAACATTCTTTAAAAGAACTGCTGCAGGTAAGTCAAAAGAATAAAAAGTAAAAATCGCATTTATAATTTATTCTCCCAGTCTTTTTTACTAAGGAAATATGTTTTGCGCTTTATTTATATATTTTTTAATATTTTACCCGTTTTATGTAAAATACATATTATCAATATGCTACTGTTGTCTGTAAGTTTTTTTTACCAGTTAATAACGTGATTACTACCAGTAGATTTCTTAATTCAAATTCTATTTTCAGCAACAACAGAATTTCATACTTTTTTAAATAAAGATTATTATTTAAAGAACTAGGGTATTTGTTAATAAATATATTTTAAACTGTCTTTTCTAGACAACACAATGAAAATAATGAGGTAGAATCATATTCATAAACTTATTTATTCCTTTTATTATTTATTTAATAATTTGTTTATATTTAACATAAAAAGCTTTATTGAATAAGAAACCCAATAACAAGTATTTTGACTATGTATATTGTAATGCCACAAAAGTAACAAAGTGCTTACCCCTTTAGGGAT
Source organism: Neoaliturus tenellus (assembly GCA_030545055.2). Classification (NCBI taxonomy): domain Eukaryota; kingdom Metazoa; phylum Arthropoda; class Insecta; order Hemiptera; family Cicadellidae; genus Neoaliturus; species Neoaliturus tenellus. The sequence continues at coordinate 86,694,132 of CM061531.1, read as the reverse complement.
TCAGGAAAACTTTTTCTTCTTTCCACCTACAACGAACATTTGAAAACAAGGTTTCTTAAACATTTTTCACTTCACTAAAGACAAACTTAGTCTTTCCTCCGAAATTAACAAAATGCCCCGTTCACTTGTGAATTTACGATTTGTTAAGTCAAAGATCCGTTGATGTGGTTATTAAATACAAATTTTAGAGGATAATTTCATAAATTTGTGAAATCCCAGTAGAGGGAACACAAACCAATATGATTAACTAAGTTGGCACCCGCACAATGGCTGATTGTTCTCACGTGAGCCGGCTGCGGGTCCAACTCAAACGAAATGTTCTTTGCAAATAAATAACTCTTGGGGTTGATTTCTAGAAAATAATCAGCTAAATTTCAATTTAGTTGTGAAATAATAAGAAATTATCTTTTTTTAATGATTATTAGATAATTAGTCAAACTGTCTACAATGTTTGAGAGTATAAAAATGCCAATAACTCTATGAAATTATTTTGGAAAGAAATTGTGATAATACATTTTTACTTCATTCAGCACTAAATATTGAAACCTTAACAAAAATCTATCTTCGAAGATACGGCTAGGTATCATGGTTATGTATTTTCCTGAGATAAATGTTTTTAATTTTTTCACTAACATACTTCAGTTTTTTATTAAACAAGCTAAACACAATGGAAACTTTCACAGATAAACTTATAACATTTGGCCCAATAGCTATTTAAGTCATCGACGGAAGAGAAGGTTGGCAATGATAAAATTCAAGTCTTATTAAAGTAGACGTTTAGATGTAAAAATTCCCCTCCCTTAGAAGGCATAGAATCTTTTGATTTGCCTCAAAATCCGTAACAAAGATATCTTGATTTTTTAGGTTTGTGGCATAAGTCAATGTCTTTTTCTGATGTATCATTTAAATTTAGTATAGTTAGTTTTGACGATAATCTGCAATAAATAATATAACATAATATGAATATATCCTATTATGTACGTTGACATAATTATATGCTTATTCTTCTTAAACAATAAATCTTTAGGTGGTGGTTCATACAGATATGAAATAAGTATACAGATCTATAAATTATAAATTATTTTAGTTCAGTATTTTTTTTTAAACAAACCAAATATGCCCAGTTGATTATGTAACTAATATAATACAAACATCCGAGCGTTCGGAATTGGCTAAACATATTTGCATATAATTAACTCCAAATTCATTTGCATTTGTTATTAATATCGTCTAGAAATATTCCCTTCAGTTATAATTTCCAAAGATAATTTCGAGCATTCGTAAAAATATGCATTCAGGAGTTTTTATTTACTTTTGTAGTGTATTTTTTGCAAATTTCTCTATAGGGAATACGCTATTACGTTAGTAGTCATGGACCTAAGCCCGGGACCATAATACTTCTTCGTTTCGAGGTTCGTTGAACCAAAAACACCGTTCGTTCGAATTGAGATAATATATCTTCTATATATTAATACGCAAGCATTTTTCATTTCTCCTTTTTTCTCAGCTCGTTAGCATCCTAGGATAAATCCGAGCATACCGTTAGAAAGCTATAGTCCTGTAGATGAGCAGAATCACATTCTAATTCACATAGGACTTATGGAAAAAGAAGAATTGAAGGAATCATTAGACAGCTGTTGTAAAAACAACTGCTAGAAAATTAGGAAGAACAGATGTTTTAGTTTTAAAATGTTTTTAAGCTTATTGGGGCCAGATCAATTGAAATTTTGATCAGGAGGCGGTCTCTAGTATATATAAATGTCCGTGCACACGATAACTCACGAACGGAACCTCCTATTTGGATGGAATTTGGTACAAAGGTGTAGGGCACCATTCATCAGGTTATGTTCGAAAACCAACATGATCGGACCATGGGAACGGAATTTTATAGGGTTTCAAATGCTTCAAAAATGTATTTTTGACATTTCTTCACCTTAATTTTTAAAATCCACTAATTTTTACATAGGTCATTTAAAAGAGCTCGAAAAATGAACAATTTAGTATTTTGAATTATTATTGTAGCTTAAATAATTACAGAGATAATCCAAAAATATCTTTCACATGTTATTCTTAAGGAAAATAAACAAAACCTATATTGCTTATTTATTTACATATCTTCATAAAATTTTGTAAGTACATTAATTAATAAGAGTTAAACCTATATTTGCTTACAAAGCCCAAATGGCGGCAAACCTACGTACTCACCCCATGGGGTTTATGGGAAATTGTAAAAAATACCGTAGCTTGCTAAAATTTGGTTTGTACATTTAATAGGTAGGGGGGCTTTTTAAAGCTTTAACTTATATTTACTAACAAAACCCGTATGGTGGCAAACCTACGTACTCAACCCCATGGTTTTATGGGAAAATAATAAATACCAAATTTCCATTGGAAATTCGCTGAGTACGTAGGTCTGTTGCGCCGGGGGTATTTTATTGATATATGTGAAACACACGGTTTATCATAAGGTAAACGCCAAACGCTTTTTTTATATTGGTAAATTTATGGATAACAGGCCTACAGTGTAAAAATAGTTTAAAGCTTTATTGTAGACGGATCATTTTATTCTTTAGATGATACTGAATAAAATGTTTAGGTATTCTATAATATGCTCATTTAACAGGCAAAATTATGCCTACGCTCTAACCGAGGTAAAAATATTTCAGCGCAAAACAGAGTATTTAACACTTCTACATTTTATTTGGCCATTAATAATTATTCAGTAATTACCATAGACGTAGGCGTCTTTTAACAATGTCTTTGAGTTTCTTTAATTTTACATAAATAATCCCAAGTGTTAAAAAAAGATACATATATTTTCACAATGTGGAAATGTTTCAATATTTTATGAAGAACGATAAATTACACTTATAATAAATTATGGTGTTACATTCAATAATAAAACAAAAATGAAAATTTATTTCGTTTATCTACAGTTTTAGTTGTATGAAGATGGATAAGACTAATGTCTAAGAATTAATAAGCTTTAGAGTTTAAACGGTAACCTATTAATTTAGGGAATTACATCAGAATTTCATCTCCGTAAAAGACAGAGGGCTGTTTCTTTAGACAGATATTGCTTAAAGGAAAACTGTTAATTGAATAAAGTAACTAAGCTAAGAGCGCGTTCTTAGAATAATGGATTATAATTACAACATCGATTTTAGAATATTGGATCTTATCTGACACAAATTTAATTTTAATTTGCTATCTCAATAGTTACAGTAAGGTTGGAACTATTCGCTTAAGCTGAATAGAAAATTAGTTCCAATTTCCTTTGGCGGATACAAGCTGTTAAGCTAGACGTCACAGCCTTGCCTATAACTTCTATAACTACCATTAAATAAGTTTTGAGAGCATTATCTTTTTTTCTTTTATTAGTTGAAAATATTATGCAGTTATGTTAGATTTAGTGATTTTTTGGAAACCTCCGTATAGAGAAATGATATATTAGCGTAACCAAAGTGGTGATACTGAAGCATTGCCATAATACTTAAGCCTTTGACTACCAAAGAGCTGTTCATGACATGACCTCTAGACACGTTATGAGTATTAACAATTGTTTAAGAATTTGTTTAAATTCTTATCCTACACGAAACTAAAGAACGTGTGCTATACGTAGGATTTTTTCTGAATCGAAAAACTTAAGACTATATTAATAAAGTAAAAAAGTCCGAGGTTAATCACAAAACCACAATTTTGTTTGTTTAATGAGTTTTAAAATAAAGTTTACAAAATATTGAGAGTTAAATCGGCAACTTCTAATTACAGGGTGATTCAAAAAGAATGACCCGATTTTAACTTTTGATATTATTGATAGTACCGCCACTGAAACTGCAGTATTTACAACAGGGGTGGTCTAGAGTTTTAGATAATCCCCACTAGATGTTTAATTAAGCACTAACTGTGGGTGTGGCGTCAGTCATTAACTTTGGTCACAAACAAAGGTTTAAGGGCCCTACTTTTTTAGGAAAACACAGTGAACTGAGCATCTTACATAGAAGTGCTACGACATAGGATATTTCCAAAACTTACTGCTGACTCTGACAACTTCATTTATCATCAAGATGATATCATCTATCGACAAGCACCGCCACTCTGGCACAAGAATGTTCCCGGTTTCCTCAATATCACTTGCCCCAGACGTTCGATAGGGCATACAGGACCGCGAGACACGGCTTTGCATTCTTGGCCTCCAAGGTCACCTGACTTAACACCGTGCGACTTTTTCCTGTTGGGATACATAAAAGAACGTAATTTATACATTCTTTATACTCGTGTTAACGTTCCTTCCTTAGCTCGTGACATCGAGGAGCTTAAAAGCGGGATATCAGATGCAGTAGCTAGTCCCAGAAGACATCTAGTGGACAGTTTGGGATGAGTTCGGCTATCGGCTAAATGTCGTCAGAGCCTCCAATGGAGGGCACATAGAACATTTGTAGTACATAATCATAAACTTGATGTTTCTGTGAGTAATTTGATGTAAAATTGGTTTGTGTGCACCAATTTTTGAAACAATTATAGTTTTCTGAAATCAGGTCATTCTTTTTTAATCACCCTGTATTTGAATGCGAATAAATCAATTAAGCATTGCAAAGAATGCGTTTTTCAATATTTAACCTTGGAACTAAACGACACCTTAATTTTGAAGACCGGATGAAAGCTAAGCGAGAAAGAGTGGTTTTAACTCAAGTGGTAAATATACCACTGGTATCGAGTAGTTTAAATGAAGATAGTCAGAGTTAAACCGCTCCTCTGAAAACGGTTTGTTGTGTAGGCTTTTGTTGTACCGCTCTCTTTGAACGAGCCGATTCCATCAGATGGGATGCTTGCTACGCATGTCATGCGGGCTAATAAGCTGGCACTTGCAATATTCTGAGTTACCAAGTATTAAATTTTAAACTGGCTAACATCAGTTTGGTTTGCCATTGTATACGGAGCAAAATAAGTAGGAACAACCACTATTAAAAATGTTTAGTTTTGTCCTCTTAGACCAAAGGAAAATAAAGCTCTGATGCTAGGATTACTTCTCGTAATTGACACGGGAAGCGCTCTTTCTACCTAACAAGTCAAAATGAGCATTATTTGTTAACAAAAGAAAAAAAAAGAAACAATAACAATTTAGTAAAAAATTATTCTATCCATCTGTTTCCATTAAACCAATTAGTATAATCCTTGGATAAATACATCTTGGTTGTGCTATCTGAGGCTGCGTCTCAATTCCCCATCAGGATGCCCCTACTCATTTGGTTCTGTATACATCGGTTACACCTGGTGTGATTACAGGGGTGTTCCTGTCGCTGCTCATCTTCATCTCCATCTTCGGCAACATCCTGGTGTGTGTGGCCATCTACACGGACCGCGGCCTCCGACGCATCGGCAACCTGTTCCTCGCGTCGCTCGCCATCGCCGACCTCTTCGTCGCCGCCCTCGTCATGACGTTCGCCGTCGTCAACGACCTCCTCGGCTACTGGATCTTCGGCGCCCAGTTCTGCGACACGTGGATTGCCTTCGACGTCATGTGCTCCACCGCCTCCATCCTCAACCTGTGTGCCATCAGTCTCGACAGATACATACACATCAAGGACCCCCTCAGGTATAACGGGTTCACAAGCATTATTAATGCAGAATTAAATAGCAGTCAAATCCTTTTTACCCGTTAATTGTTTTTTTTTTTTTTTTTAATCACTTACCTAGATTGTTTAAGCAAAACGTTAGGGAGTAAAGTAGGTACCTACATGAAAGATAAGCACATCACTTTATTTATTTTATTTTTTTCTTAAGACAAACAAAATATGGTCGGCTCTTTGGATACTATAAAAGACCATTAGACTACAAGAAAACATGGATGAAGGTTTTACTTGACAGAAATTCTTGATTGAACATAATACGGTAATGTCATATAATTTATGACGGGAAAAATACAACTCCATTTCGTATGTTCAAATTTATATATTGCCCTCAATTGATTAGATCACAAGACTTACATCTCATCTTCAAAACTTACTTTACGTTATTTTACTACAATTACGTTGGTGGAAAAATATTATAATTCTATAGACAAATAATGTTCTCAATAATAAAGTAAATAGTAAACATTTCTTTCTCAAGAAGACCTTCTTACTAAGGAATAATTCTCAATGTTAAGTAAACCCGCAGATTCCGATACAAACAAATTTTTTAAACACCTATTGAGTATATCCATGTTATTACTTGCAACATAAACAATGTTAATTCACCAATATTTCTTTTTGAATACATTCTCCTGTATTTAAATAGCGTAAATTTATTCATTTTTCCTGGACGAAATAAAATTATAAGGTACTAAAAAGGTTGAATTTATCTATAAATTTCTAAATAAAGGGGAACTGTACTTGGGACAAATACCCTATATTTATTTATCTCTTTAGTGATAAAGTGCGACCAAGCAAGGAAGATTAAATAGAACAAAATAAAATGAAATAAAAGTTTTTGGTAATTTGAGTTAAAGGAGGGGTGGGTAACTGAGTTTTAGTAAAACTTGTAATCTATGGACGATGCAGACGTGAGGATACAGTATAACGGCTGCCGTGATATGATACAGGATCGCCTCAAAATAATGTTTGTATATATTTGTAATCGATGGACTCGAAAACCAACTGAAGCTATTACGTTGCATTCATGCATGAATTTACATTATATAATTCTTATAAATATTCTTTTACATCCCTCATGAAGAACGAGTAAACCACTAGTATAGTTACGTATAATGATATAAGAATAATGAGCTACTATTACACAAAATGTATTCAGTTATTTGCAAATCCGTCGACAAGAGGTAATTCATTTCCACTCTAGCTGGAAGCCGCTATTATAATTACAACACAGTTAGGCCTACCACACACGTACCTAATTAAAACGCTGTTAGTATATTATGGTATTGCATTTCTGTCAATTAGTAAACACAAAGCATGTGTGTTTAGTTCAAAGCCCTAAGGAATATCTGCTGAATCATGGCGATAGTTCAGGCATGTAAGCAATTCTTGTATTAATTTATTAAAACTATTTTTACAAGTGATAAATCAAAATATTCTAGTGTATATAAGTCTTTAAATGTTTAACGATTTTTATTTTTATTTAGGTAATGTACATACTTGCATTGTATCATTGTACCTAAATGAACTTTTTTAATCTAACTTAATAGGTTTTTGTATGTTAATTTTCTCATCATAACTTCCATGTGGTGTATTCTTTTTTATAAATAAAAATTCTTTGCTCTTTTTTTATCAAAGAAGCTTTCAAGGGAATATAAAGGTTCTTCCTCAAGTACTTTTAATACTCTCAAATCTTTTCATGTTTTTATTTCAAATTTATAATTTGTTTTGATTAAATGTATTATTTTCATTGATATTTTATAAGGATATTTTTCTCATAAAGCTGTTCTACGACATTTTGTAGGAATTAGAGTTGAATTTCTGGTCCGATAGTTGTGTTTACTTTTTTCATGTATAAATCTATATTTTTTAAGTAAAATGTTATCATTTCATAAATGTAATAGTAAAACACTGTTAAAATTCTGTTGTTTTCATATAAATCGTAACAATGTTCCAAGTGATGTACATAATTTATAATTCTGATAGCTCGTTTTTGTGTTAAAAATAGTTTCACTTGAATTTTTATGGACGAATTGAAAATACTGGTATACAATAATTTTAAGTGTTTTAAAAGTAAGCAAAATAACACATTTTCAGAACATTTTTATCAACACATTTTGAAAGGATTGTAAAACTAAAACACACTGAATTTAATTTTTTTACTATATTTCGACGTTGGTGTTCCATGAAAAATTTTCAACAATTTTTATACCAATGAGGGTTGCGTTTTTTACAACTGGAATCTTTTCATTTTTACAGTGTATTTCTTTTATTTCATTTAATTTATGGCTTTTTTAACACATAATATTGGGTTTTTACAGTTAAAGTATAATCCATTTATTTTGAATCAGGCATTTATATTTAAAATTGAGTACTTTAATTTCAATTTAAATTCTTCTTTACTCTATGCTAATACAATCACACAAGTGTCATCTGCATATTTTAAAATTTTTCCATATTTTATATTTTCTGGAAAGTCAGAAACATAGAGAATGAATAATATTGTACCCAATATTGATCCTTGAGGAACTTCTATGTTGATTATTTGCCAATGGGAGTTTGCCATTGTATTGTTTTTCGTTCTTAAACTGACTCTCTGTTTTCTGTTTCTTAAATAGGAAGAAATAATATTAAAAACTTTTTCTATCCCCAAATTTTCTCTGATGCTAACAGAGAAAGAAATTATGATATTTAGTTGATTCTTGTAGAAGATCAACAGTAGAGGGAAAAAGCCACTTCTAAACCGGAAGTGACGTCAGCTGCCAGGGCAGCTGCAGGGGTCAGATGGTGTCAGCTGCCAGGGCAGCTGCAGGGTGCAGATGGCGAGAGCATATGCCCTCAATGTGAAGTAGAATTGGGCATGAATTAAAAGTTAGTTTAAAAGTGAAATTCAACTGTGTTAACTAAACTCTAACAGTTGAACAAAAATTAAGAGTTAGTTGAAAACTGAAATTTAACAGGTATAACTGGGCGCCTGGAAAGTATGTCAAGGCCATCCAGAGTAAGTTTTAAAAAGCCTACCCAACTACCACCAGAAATAGTTCAAAGTTGAACTAGTTGGTGATAGTGGGATAATCCATTCGTGCCATGGGAGAGGTGTTTATCGTTTGAAAGTTGGCGATGGAATGAGAAGCGCCGCCTAGGGAGAGGGCTTATAAAATGGCAACCTTCCCCCACCACCCCTTCCCCCACTCCTTTAGACCAATAACCGGTCGCCGACTCTATGTGGTGAAACTGAACTAGACATGGCGGCCGCCATGGATAATTCTAACCTCAAATCCTAGCTTAGCTGAAGAGAATAGAGGATAATGAAGTAGGAATTGCGGTGAGCGCATTTATATAAGGAATGGTGGGAGTAAAATAGGAAAACCTGTTGAACACAGTCGATAGGAGTAATAAGTTCAAAGTTGTGGAAGCATAACATAGAACGTAAAATGTCGTGAATAACACTATCGTCAACGTTAACCTGCAAAGTTGTAGAAGAATATAACGGGTTAAAACTGTATTTCTTCCTAACTCTATTTAAATTAGTTTTACACTTTGAAATTGAAGATTTAAAAGTACTTCGTAATATATGTTGTGTCCGCAAAAGTTTTAACCTTAAACATTGTGCAACCATTATAGCTAATGTGTTACATTCAGAAGTTAAAAGAAGACTGAGGTATAAAATGAAGTGTAAAGGATATTGAAACAGAACACTATAGTAGTAATATTTGAGGTTAGAATTAACTAGACTCATTTAATGAAGTGGCTAGGAAGCCACATGCTGATGAATGCTAAATTGCATGTTAGAAGTAACGAAGTACAGTAGTCATAAATGAATGTTTGTGACGCGATAAACTATCTGCTTTTATAGAGGCAGTAATAACCCTAGCCAAATGCTGTCAGATGCCGACCAACTACCTGGTTTTATAGCGGCAATTACTCCGGGCAGCTGCCGGACAGATGGTAAAAGAAGTAGGGGGTTTTGGGGACAATGACCGGAAAGGTCAATGACCCCCCCCGGCGAATCCCCCCCCCGCCGAAAAAATGGAGCACCCCCCCCTTCCCCTACTCCTTCCCCCACTCCTCCGGGTCAATGGCCGGTCATTACCTTTCCCTACTCCTTCTAGGCCAATGACCGGTCACCACCGGTTGCTGACTCTATGTGGTGAAACCGGACTAAACATGGCAGCTGCCATGGATAATTCTAACCTCAAACCTATGGGCATGCAACAAGTACTTTGGATCGGAAGAATGACTATGCTATTGCGCATGCGCCTAGTCCTGTATTACTCACTTTAGCGCTACTACACATGGATAATTCTAACCTCAAACCTTGGTTTTGCGTTGCAGTGCATATGCCGCTCCCCACTCCTTCACCTTCCTTTTACACTGCTGCGAACTGGACTGGATTGAACACTGTACTGGAGTGAAACAACTTCCCCCACTACTCGAGAATCCGAGGAGCAATACGAGCCTGATCTTAGCGTCAGTCGTCAACAAACTTTCATAGCGAAAGGTTGTTGGCGACTCAGCAAGAGGTTTCAAATATATAGTAGGCCTATATATATTTGAACTTCTTCTACTATGTTGCGTTTTTTAATGCAATGTGGTATGTGTGTGTGTGTGTGTGTGTTTAGTTTTAAGTTGTATTTAAGAAATAATTTGCGCATTGCGATGTTAGTTATAAGTTGGGTTTAGCATTAAGGTGTATTAATTTTAAGAGGTGTTTAGCATTAAGGTGTATTAATTTTAAGAGGTGTTTAGCATTAAGGTGTATTAATTTTAAGAATAATGATGGTATTTGGTTGTGTTGAATTATTTGGTTTTTTAATAATGATGTGTTGTTAGTTTTAAGTGTTGGTACTACTAATTAATGTTGTTTTGCCTTACAGCTAGATGTTAGGGGGTAGATTAATTGTAAATTCAGAAGTTCCATTGAACTTCACTTAGAAGGGGTGGGACATCCGCAAATTGTAGGTAAGCGGACTAGGTTTTTGCATTTTGTTTGGGAATATAATGGGTGGGATTAGCTTGGGTGGGTGTTAGAGTTGCGTTTCTGCATTAGCTGTTCCAGTTTCCCTTTAAATTAATGGTTACGGTAGACCCGGACAGGACCGTTACGGTAGACCCGGACGGTCCAGGGACCTCCCTCGCAGAACGTAACTAGTGGGTTGGGAGTGGGAACCGTTAGGCAAACAGGGTGGTGGGAACAGTATTACTGTTCCCATCACCTTGGATCATTATAAATCTTGAATGACCTTGACCCACTTTCGGAAAGGTCAATGACCCCCCCCCCCCGCCGAAAAAATGGAGCACCCCCCCCCTCCTTTCCCCCACTCCTACACCCCCACTCCTTCCCCCACTACTCCGGGTGAATGACCGGTCATGACCTGAAAAATTAAAATGGCTATAACTTGATAACGGATTGACGGATTTGAACAAGCGATACATCATTGAAAAGGTCTATGTAAAACAAACATTTTGGTAAAAGAAGAATGTGGTTACCTTATTTTAGTCAAGAGTTATGCGAATTATTTGAAATAAATACCTTCTCTTTCCCCTTTTCTCCCACCTCCCAGGTCAATAATCAGTCTCGGCCAGCTGCTACCCCTCTCATTTGCATATTGTTATAAAAGACGCACCGACTGCGGCTAACATTTCATTCTGATTCCAGACATTACGCTGCGAACTTGGAGCCACAACCATGTCATCTCTGCCAACTACAACTTCTACTTCAACTTCTACTTCTACTTCAACTTCTACTACGGCTGTTACTGCACCTAAGAAAACTCTTCGTCTGAAAAATCCTCCTGACTGGTACAAGAAGCAACTTGGATCCCAACCTTCAACTTCTGGCACTATTCTTCCGCCTACCAAGACTTCTAAACTTCGAAGCATTTTTTCACCGCCTTCGCCTTCTACTTCGCTTTCAAACGACTCCACACCGCCATCAACCATCATGCCGCCTCCACAGAAGCCAGCTCCCCGTCCTAATACCCCTTCATTTGAAACTTTGCTTCATCGTCTTAGTACACCTGTCATTCCACTGTCACCATTGCCTCCTACCCCACCACTTACTATGCCTGAAGACCACACCTATCATAAAACTAAATCCACTAAGCCTACTCCCAAACCTACTCCTAAGCCTGCTCCTTCAGAGCAATTTCAATTATTACAAGAAGAGCGTCGTAGGGCATTTAGCCGTCCCACTACTTGCCCTGAAGTGCTCACCAGGGGAATTAAGAAAGGATCAGCTTGTGTGAGGAAATGTGTTAAAAACGAAAGTTTTTGCCGTGTACATGTCGTAAAACATCTTTCTGGACCACAACTGACAGAAACCCCCACCGTTGAAGACGATCCTGAAATAATATCCGTCAGAGGAGAGAGGCTTAAGAAAGGTTTGAAATATTTTTTTCTAAGTGTTGTTGACCACCAACACATTTTGGCAAAATGTAACGGCTTAAAATATAAAATTAGAGTTTGTGAGAATTTGTGTAAAGAGAAGAGATTTAATATTTTAGATTCTCAAGACTTTCTCCTCAGGGATAAAAAGGATCGTATTACAAGGTGGGGGCGTAAACAGTAAATTCACTTAGTTTTTTCCAAATTGTTGCTTAAAAAAATAATGGGGGAGAAACACAATGCGTTATAGCGTTGTGTTTCTCCCCCATTATTTTTTAACACTCTAAGTCTCGTGACCTACTAACCTACTTCCATCCAAGTAGTAAGAAAAGTACTTCATTTTTCTTCTACACGCCGCTCTTGTCGTTTCGTCTCTGCTGTTTACAATATTTCTTGCTTCAAAATGCCTCCTCATCTGAATGAAAATTTCAATTTTTCCGAAATTTCTGATGTTTTTGAACAATCTGAAGACACTTTAAGTAACGACAGTGAAAGTGAAGATGATGAGGACGATGATGATTATTCTGTTGAACTTAGTGAAGAACGTAAAGTCATAGCAATTGATCCACAATTTCCATTTGATACAATAGAAAAGTTTATGGCTGAAGCTAATAAATGGTTGGACTCAGGATGTTATGTACGAATTGACTCTTTTATATTGTATGGTGATAGTCATTCTTTCCTTGTCACACCAAATGACAGAGACCGCATGTGGCAGTGGGCACAATCTATGATGGAGTGCTACAAACAATGTGTAGATACTGGCGGCTATTTTCTTGCACAACTAGTGTAATAACAAAATTACCCTTCCCCCACCCTACACCCTATCCCTTTCATATCCTATAAAGAAGGGGGAAAGGAGTGGGGATTATAAAATGGTGGGGGAATGTGTATAAATGCAGGTTGTTTGAAGAGACTTTTATTATTGTGGCTTTAGCAGAAACAGCATGGAGTTTAAATCTTCAGCAAAAATAAGGAACAACATAATAAAGAGAGAAATTCGCAAGAAAGAAAAGATCGAACTTATAAAATTACAACTTATAATACCTTCTATTGAAATTGGATGTAGCAAAATAAAGACTTTGGTGAAAACTAACGAATATTTTATACAATTGCTAAAAACAATCGAAGAATTGAAAAGCAAGAATGGACATTCTACATAGTAATATTTGAACATTTTAATATAAATAAGTAAACCAAAAAAAAAAAAAAAAAAAAAAAAATAGATGTAAAATAGAGAGCGAGGAATAGATCACTTTGTGGTAATGGACTAACATGCCACTTAGTGCTCTATTCCTTATTCTCGCGTTAAATTGGATTACCTTGACCTATTTGTTAGACTGTTAGAATTGGTTAACACTGTTGAATTTCAGTTTTGAACTAACGTTTATTTTTGTTGAACTGTTAGTTTTTTTAACACTGTCGAATTTTAGTTTTGAACTAACTTTTAATTTATGCGAATTTTTAGTTCAACTCTAGTTAATTTATATGCAAATTTAGTTCAACCAAGTGCCTGTGCTCTAGCCATTTCCACCCTAACATTTGTTCTTTCAACATCTGTCCCATAACATTTGTCCTAACAGATGTTTGGAGGGCAGGTGTTTGGTTTTAAAAGTAACTAAAATTAGTTGGGTGGGGGAAAGTTAGTTAAAGCTTGAATATAAAGAAGTATATACTAAAACTCCAATGGGAATAAAGAACACGAATGAACAATTAGTTTGTAGAAGGTTAATATTTTTATTCAAAACGTTTGATTTCCTTGGATAGTGAAGAAGATGAAATAGTGGTGGGGAACCGTTATAAAAGGAGGAACGCGAGAGCCCATTTCATTTCTTGGCGAAATTTCGAAGAGTAAACATCTCAACATGTATCGTTGCGATAAATGTTCGGAATCGTTTCACGATGAAATTCTATTAGACTGTCATAAAGAACTAATTCACAACAACCCAGAAGAAAAACAAGAACAACAAGAACAAGAACAAGAACAAGAACAAGAACAACAAGAAGAACAAGAAGAACAAGATGAACAAGATGAAATAACAGAAACATCTTCAACTACTTTACCGAATCTACAAGTATTTGCATTACCCGGTAAAGTAGTAATGCATCATAAGATTCAAAATGAAAACTTGAAGCTAGAAGAATTTATTAGAGAAGCAAAACCAATTGTAAGTAAAACTTTAAAAGAAGAATTGAAAAGATTAAACTTTCTTAAATTTGGTTTACTACTAGAAGCTATGTTTATAAATGTACAAGAAGAATTATCACCAAGAGGATTCATAACAAAAAACCGAACCATTATGGAAAGTTCAAACATTGATTCAATAATAGAGAATTGTATAGAAGAAATATTAACAAAAATTCAGGAACACGAAGGAAGAGGATCCGGATGGAGTCTTACAAGTATTGAAGTATTAGATATAAGAGTTCACAAACATGGATATGGACTAATGGGATCTAGTTACATTCCTTTACCAAAAAGAATTGAAAATACAAAATCTTGTGTTAATGTTAAAAATGAAGACAATGAATGTTTTCGTTATGCAATGACAGCTAAATTTGTACCACCACTTCATGTGAATAGACCTAACCAAGAATATGAAAATCAAAGATTTAGATACAATTTTCAAGGAATCACTTATCCTGTATCACTGAAAGATATATCAAAATTTGAGAAGAAAAATCCCGGTACGTCTATCAATGTTTTTGCATTAGATAGTTCAAACAAAGTGTATCCTTTGCGTATTGCAAAAGAAGAGCTACCAGATCATACGGATTTACTACTACTAACGCGAGGAGATGTGTCTCTCTATGTGTACATAAAGCAATTTGATCGTCTTGTTAATAAGCAGCTTTCTAAAGATCGACACAGGAAGTTAATTTGCAAGAGATGTTTCAATTTTAAACGAGATGGGCTACACTCAAGAGAATGGTTACAAGAGCACAAAAGATTATGTAACAATAATTATGAAGCAAAGATTATTTTACCTTCGGAAAGCAGAGCATTTGTTACATTTGAAAAGGTTCATCATCAGTACCGTATTCCTCTAGTTGTGTATGCGGACTTTGAATCAACACTTGTTCCTGTTGAAGATGAAAATTGTGAAGCTAGAAAAAGTGTCAAGTATCAAATGCACAAACCAAACAGTTTTTGTTTAATGATTAAATCAACATTATCAGAAGAACATTTAAACAGATATGGATTAACTTCAGAACCTCTAGTATATCGTGGTGAAAATGTAGAAAAAATATTTCTTGATCACTTATATTCAATAGCTGGAAATGCACAAAGATTATATACAAATATTGTACCAATGAAACCGATGGAGGAAGAAGAAGAAATTCAACATGAAAATGCAACTCGATGTTTCTTATGCAAAAATGATTTTACTATTGAGAATTATAAAGTTAAAGATCACGATCACGTCACAGGTTATTACAGGGGTGCTGCTTGTAATAAATGCAACTTGAGCTATCGTTTACCACTATTTATTCCTGTGGTTCTGCATAACCTCAGTGGGTACGATGCTCATTTTATAATACCCGAATTAGGAAGAGACGATGGTGAAATTGATGTATTAGCTGAAACTTCAGAGAAGTTCATCAGTTTTTCCAAAAAAGTTGGAAACATGAAACTAAGATTCTTGGACTCCTACAGATTTATGCCGTCGAGTTTATCCAAACTTTCAGAAAATTTAAGGAAACAAGATTTCATCGAAACAAAGAAGATGGTAAATAACGACAAACTGGATTTGGTACTTCGGAAAGGTGTGTTTCCATATGATTACATAGACAGTTTAGAAAGATTTAATGAAACATCACTTCCGGCTAAAGAAGAATTCAAAAGTAAACTTTATGACATGGACATATCTCAAGAGGACTATGATCATGCATATAAAGTATGGAACGAATTAGGATTTAGAACATTGGGAGAATATTCAGATTTTTATGTTAAATTGGATGTAACTTTACTATGTGATATAATGGAAGAATTTAGAAATACATGTTTTGTAGCATATGGATTGGACCCTCTTCATTCGTACACTTCACCTGGATTAGCATGGCAGGCCATGTTGAAAGAAACAAATTGTAAAATACAACTTCTTACTGATATAGATATGGTTATGATGTTAGAGTCAGGAGTTCGAGGGGGATTGACGCAAAGCGTTACACGACATTTCAAGGCGAACAACAAGTATCTGCCCGATTATGATGCATCAAAACCAACAACATTCCTGGGTTATTTTGATGCAAATAACTTATACGGATGGGCAATGTCGAATCCCCTTCCATATGATAATTTTAAATGGATAGATCCAGAATCGATTGGAAACATAATGGATATACCGAAGCATGGTGAAATTGGTTACATTTTTGATGTCAATTTTGAATATCCTGAACATCTTCATGATCAACATTATGATTTACCACTTCTTCCGAAGACTGAAATTTCCCCTACTGGAAGATGGCCAAAATTAATGATGACATTAACCGACAAGTCTCGATATGTTGGACACTACTGGATGATACAACAAGCTTTAGACTTAGGATTGAGAATTACAAAAATTAATCGAGTACTACAATTTTCTCAATCTTGTTGGTTAAAACCTTACTTCGACAACAACACAAGAAGAAGAGCCACCGCTACATCAAGTTTTCAAAAAGATTTTTTCAAATTAATGAATAACGCAATATTTGGCAAGACTTTGGAAAACAAAAGGAAACATAAGGATATCAAATTGGTAACTGATCCAGTAAAATTACAGAAATTGGTGTGCCGTGGCAAATTTTGAAGACGAAAATTCATTGGATTTTCTTACTGTATTTGCCTCACGTCACAGTGCACTGGCCGTCGGTCTTGCCGAGGCCGTTTGCTTTCCAATTCTGTTTCTTTCAAGCCTGGCGGAAGTGCCAGTTCTTTTGGTCCAGATGTTCTGGAAAGTTCTCGAAACCTTCCTCGTGTTCTGTGGCTTCCGGCGTAGTTGAAAGTTTTCATGAAAAAGTTTTGCTCTTCCCACTTTGTCTTTGGTCGGTGCCACTAAAGGTTCTTATTGCCGTCTCTTTACGAGATGGCGTACTTCTAAGAAGACACAATTCACGGGTAAGTAAGATTCATCTTTTTCTATTTCACATTGATGTATATCCATTGTTCACAGAATGATTATTTGTTGTTTTTTTCAAAAAAAAAGGGAGAAATTTCTTCTTTCCCACTCTGCCAAAATTGCAGTGTGAGTTTCTGCTGGAACATCCAAGTTGAGGTTAGGACAATTTCAATTCAGATTTAAAGTGATAATTGTTCACCAAGTGCAAGAAATTGTGTTTATTGTCAGTCAAATTTTGTGTTTTTGGAAAACCCATTACTCAGAGCTGGTTGACAGAATCCAGCCACCTTGTCACATTTTGCTTGGACTAGGCCTAGCCTAGCCTGAACTGTAAGTTTCCTTTAGATTTTGTAGTTTACATTTTGTATGAGCTTTAAGTATAAAAATTTAATGTGTTATGCTTATACAAGTTACTTTACTCCTTTCACAGACATAGATAGGCTTTTCATGTATGAACCAGCAAACAATGTGCAAGTAGCTTCATGAAATAGTAACAAACCAAACTCATGCAAGGAGAAAAAAATAATTAGGCTACTCATTAGGCTATTACTTTACGGAACTGATCTGCCTTTTTTTTCAATTTTCCTCAATTTTTGGCTAAACAAGTTCAATGCAATTGAGTTAGGAATAAAAATGTAAAAATACAGAAACAAGTAACACATTGTAACAACATAGGGTTTAGGAACCGTTTGTTATTGTGAGTGGAATTGTGACAGGGCCCATGGATGACGGTCACGCTGCCCACTGAACACTTGACCCGATGACTGCTGCGCCACTCGGCATGGAACCAAACTGCCTGCTGTCCTAGGCCTACACCTGCAGGTGCCCATGATCACCCACGCCGGATGACACTGCCGCCCAGGCTATGACCACCATAGGCCTATTTCACCTTGGGGTCACCTGC
The DNA here is from genome assembly GCA_030545055.2 of Neoaliturus tenellus. Classification (NCBI taxonomy): domain Eukaryota; kingdom Metazoa; phylum Arthropoda; class Insecta; order Hemiptera; family Cicadellidae; genus Neoaliturus; species Neoaliturus tenellus. Next base: position 86,676,106 of record CM061531.1, on the reverse strand, counting down.
ACCTTCTGGCTCCACCGCCCAGACTACCCCGGTAGGCCTAACCTCTGGGCTCTTTCTACGGCTGAGGTCAGTGTTAACCATTACTACTGCGTGCCATCCACCATCTCAGTGCAGTGATTCCACCTGGACTTACCATCTTGCCAAACCAACAACGGTGAAGTTTTGGGCCCATGTCAGGCTAGGACTTTATTCTTGCAATAGTACAAATTCATATTATGTTAAATTGATCTTGTTTAGTCTGTAAGGTTTCTATCCAATTAGGAGCCCGCCCTTTTCAGCAGGAGGATACCGGGTGGAATTGGTTCTTCCATTTTAAATCACTGCCGAGACAAATTCATCTTAACTTATTTTTTTTTGGCCAATTTTAAAAATCTTTTCACTAATTTAACTTCAACTTTTCAACTTCAACTTTTCAATTTTCAATAGTAATAATTTTTTTTTCAAGAGATTTTCTTGAGGGCTGTGCCCTATCTGTAGGCTAGGCTGGCAGGCCTAACTAAGTTTTTCATTAACCGCTGTTGCGGAAGGTTATTTATCAGGCGATCATTTCCGTAAATCGTTAAATTGTTATTTATTGTACCTTTTATGTAATGTCAATGTGTGTTGTTATTTATTTATTTATTGTTCAGTATGGTTATTGGTGGCCACCTTAAATTTAAATTTAAAAAAAAAAAGAGAAACAGCATTTACTAAACTTTAAGTTGAACCAAACCTTTAATTATGTTTGCCAACACTCCAAACCAAAATATTTGAAATATTTTTAACAATATCAGATGGTTATTTATCAAGTTAAGGTATTTGTTGTGAATGTCTGTGAAACCATGTTTAATAAATTTTACAGATGAAAATAAAATGGATTCTGTTGGCCAGCTCTTGAGTGTTTCTTGGGTCCTTTCCGCTCTTCCTTTGAGCCGGCCTCTGCCTTTGACTCGCTTCCAAGGGCTTTGCCCTGTCGAAGGCGTTGAGTCCGGTTTCAAAATGGTAGCAGAGCGTGGTTGGCCACTGGAAATGCAGTTTTGTTTAGGCCATGTTTAGGTTTTTGGTAGTGTTGGAGGACCCAGGTATTTTTTGTTTGTTGTTGTTTGTAAGTTTGTTCATCAATGTGGATAGTGATCGCCTGATTGTCAAATTTTGTTTGTTTTTTGATCATCCAAGTGGGTAGTGGGACCTGTTGTTCTGGGCCCCGTGAATGTTTCTCATCCTAGTCCCGTAGCCTCAGCAGCTAAGTTGTAAATTGTTTGTGGAACGTTGTTTCGTAATTTGTAATCATGGCGCTCTCTTTGACTCCGGAGCATCTTTTGAAGGATGAGCTCGTTTTCGAGGTCAGTGCGAGAGGAGCGAATCCAGCTGGCGATGCGCGGTCTCTTCGCACCCAGCTGAGGGGTTTGTTGGCCAGCGGTTTCCCCAGTTCGTGGCCGGCGAAGTTGGATCCTGAGTCGGAATTGAAGGCATGCATGACCAAGATGGAAGAGTGGGAGGGGAGACTGGAGGAGTTCAGGGAGGAGACGCTTCCTGCCAGAACGAGACTCCGACTCCTGTCTCGCCTTGTCCACTTGCAGGGGCGAGTGAAATTGCTTTTGGAGTGTGGCAATCGCAGGGGTGATGATCTGACTTGGCTGCAGGAATGTTTGAAGTCCGTCGAGGAGCTGTTGGAGGTGCTTTCCGCTAAGCCTCCTGGCGCAGCTACGGTTCCTCCTCCTGCTGATTCCCCGATCGTTCCGGTTCCCCCTGCTCTTCCTCTGACCACATCTGAGGAGAATGCAGAGTGTTCCACTGACAGGCCTGAATTTGGACCTTTGGCGAATGCGGGCGAGTCTCTGGCTGCGCCTGTTCTGTTGGTTGAGCCTAAGACACCAGCAACTGCACCATTTTCGCCCGGCGCGTACAACAAGTTGCCGAACCCGTTGACGCCGTTGCTACAGGCCTTGCCCTGTGTTGATGGTCTTGACGTCCACAGGCTCCTGAAGTTTCTGGCGGACGTTTTCCGAATGCGAGAGATTCCGGGCGTAAGCGACTCACTTCTCCTGAGTTTGCTGATACCGTATTGCCGTTCACCCCTATCTGACTTGCTGAATGCTGTGCTCAGCAACAAGGGCGATTTTGAGGAGTTTCATCGTCAGGCACTCGACATGTACGTCCCCGGACGAATGCGGGAGGATTTGAAGATGCAGATGTTTTATAGGTGCCAAGGATTGCGGGAAGGCCTCGCGGCATACGTGACGGCTGTCCGCTCTGCCGGACGCGTGTTGCGCGTGGGCTTAAGTGAAGCTGAAGTTGTCCAAGTGATCCTGGATGGTATCACTCCTGAGGAGCGCTCTCGACTGGTGTTTGCCACCAAGCCTGACTCATTTTCTGGCCTCGATAAGCTGGTTGTGGGTGCTAGAAATGTGCAACTCATTGACCAGCGCAGAGATGAGAGTGCTAGATCCACCAATGCCAGGCAGTCCCGTCCGTTGGTGGGACAGGTGTCCTCACCATCGGCAACTCCTCAACACCGCACGCCCCTCACGTGTTATGGGTGTGGTCAGCGTGGCCATATTCGCCGTTTTTGTCGTCAGGTCTCGTCCGGGCCAAAAAACGGGGAAGGCGGGGGTCTACCCCGGTAGGCCCCCGACTCTTACCTAAGCCAGCGCCGGAGGCGACGAGCCCAGCCGATCCTTTGTCTAAAGGTGTCGCGGGCGTAGCGACTCTTGGCATCAGGACCCAAAGACCTGTTTGTCCCTACGTTGACCTTCTCATTGGTGACTCAAATTTTCCGGCCCTCGTTGATTCTGGAGCTGCGGTGAGCCTGATCTCCACCGATTTTCACCGCATTTTGGTGGAATCTGGGGCGATCCTCCGCTCGGAAGATGTGTCCCTGACTTGTCTCACGGCAAGTAATGCCCCCATGGACGTTTGGCTCAAGGTGGCTTTCAAGATAAAAATCCAAGGATTTTCATGGGTCTGGGATTTTCTTGTGTCCAAGGATCTGGGCGTCCAATGCATTTTGGGTGCGAATTTCATTAGAGAGACCGGCCTCATTGTCGATTTGCAGCGAGATTGCTGCTACTTCAAGTTTAACCGTGACGTGCTGGTGCCTTTGGTGGCCCCTACTCCGTCAATGTCTGTCAGGGAGGTGGAGTGCCCGGAGGAACCGGATAGCGTTTCTAAGGGCGACAGTGTGGGTCATTTGCCTCCGGAGCATAGGAAGGCTGTGAGGGACTTGTGCTCTCGCTTTCCTGATGTGCTCACTCCCCGCCTTGGTCTCACAAGCCTGATGGAATATGAAATTCGACTCACTGATAAGGAACCTGTGCGCAGCCATCCGTATAAGCTTGCGCCCCCTAAGATGGAGGCCTTGCGAAAAATCATTGATGAGCTTTTGAAGGAGGGAGTGATTGAACCTTCCAGGTCTCAATACTCCAGCCCTGCGTTTTTGGTTCCAAAGCCCAATGGGAAGTCACGGCTAGTCCTCGACTACCGTAAGTTAAACTCCAAGATCGAGATTGACAGTGTGCCGCTGCCTGACCTCCATTCGGCCTTTGACTGGTTTGGAAAGGCGAAATTTTTCACTGTGTTTGACTTGAATCAGGCCTATCACCAGATCCCTCTGAAGAAGGAGTCCCGACATGTCACCAGCTTTTGTGTGCCATGGAATCTGTACCAATTCACGCGTGTCCCAATGGGAATTGCCGTGGGAGCTCAAACCCTGACACGCTTGTTGGATTCGATTTTCCATGACATTAAATTCAAATATGTGTTCAATTATTTGGACGACTTGTTGGTGTACAGTGAAAACTTTGAGGAGCACATCCAACATTTGGAAGAAGTGCTGAAGCGGCTGCGTGGGGCTGGGCTCACTGCTAACCCCGAAAAGGTATCCTTTGCCCAATCTGAAATTTCCTTTTTGGGGCATTTGGTTTCTTCCCGGGGAATCCGTATTGACCCTGCCAGGACTCAGGGGATCCGCGATTTCCCGGCACCGAAAGATGCAAAGGGAGTTGCCCGTTTCATTGGGATGGTCAATTTTTACCGCAGGTTCATCCCAAAGGTGGCTGAGATTATTGCCCCTCTTAACGCCCTCCGGAAGAAAGGAGCGAAGTTTGAGTGGGGAGAAGACCAGCAGTTGGCCTTTGACCGGCTCAAGGAGGCGATCATGCAACCCCCGGTGTTGCGGATGCCAGATTTTTCCCGGCCGTTTATTCTCCAAACGGATGCTTCTTCCAGCGCCATCGCCGCCGTTTTGTCACAGACCTTTGATGGCGAAAGGCAGCCAATTGCTTTTGCGTCCAGGACCTTGACCCAGGCCGAGAAAAAGGCTTCTTCTGTGTACGAGCTTGAATGCCTGGCAGTAGTTTTCGGAATGGACAAGTTCCGCCGTTTTCTTGAACATGCCGAGTTTCTGCTCGAGACTGACAACCAAGCGGTGTCTTGGCTGCTCTCTCACCCCAGGCAGCTTGGAAAAATTGGTAGGTGGGTGGTGAAAATTGCCGCTTTCAAATTCAAGGTGCAGCATGTGAGAGGGACGCAAAACATCATTGCCGATGCCCTTTCCCGCATGTATCATGACACCCCGTCTCCTGCGGAGAATCCGTTGTGTGGGACTGTCCTCCTGGAGTTTCCTTTGGCTTTCGGGGATATCGCTCCCTACCAGCGTCAAGATCCAGAGCTGGGGCCTATCATGCAAGAAATTGAGGGAGTGGGGCCTCGCCCGCCTTACTCTCTCTCCAAGGGGGTCCTCTGCTGCCGCCCACGTGTGGGAGGTGGCACTCGGATTGTTGTCCCCAGTGTCCTGGTGCCCATGATTTTCTCCTACTTCCATTCATCTCAAGTGGGGGGTCATCTGGGCATCCACAAAACTATTGCAAAGATCCGAAAAGAGTTTATCTGGAAGGGCATGGATAAAGACATCGCCGAAAGAGTGAGAGCTTGTCGATTGTGTTGTTTGAGCAAACCCGCTCAGAACACGAAAATCGGACTTTTGTCCTCGGACGTGGCCAGCCGCCCCTTTGAGAAGGTGTTCATTGATTACGTGGGACCTTTTCCCCGTAGCAGGTCTGGTAACACTTACCTACTTGTTTGCGTGGACGCCTTTTCAAAATTTTGTTGGTTGTTCCCACTCCGTAGGGCCACGACAGATCTCACCATTAAGGCTTTGAGGTCCCGTTTGTTTCAGAATTTCGGTGTACCTGAGCAAATGGTCACTGACAATGATCCCCAGTTCACATCTAGGGAGTTCCATAGATTCTGTTTTGGCCACGCCATCGAGCACATTACTACGTCGCCGTACTATCCCCAGCCCTCACATGCTGAGCGTTTCAATCGCAATTTGAGAGCGGCCCTGATCGCCTTCCATGCCGAACGGCAAACCACTTGGGACGAATCGCTGGAATGGTTGCAACTGGCATTCAACAGTGCGAAACATGAGAGCCACAAGGCCGTCCCTTTCGAGTTGTTTTTGGGATACCCGCCTTCGTCTCCGCTCTCAAACCTGTGGCGCGTTTCAGACCTTTTGCCCTCACCGGGGAGTGGGGACGTCTGCCGTGCCTGGCGCGCAGCGAGAAGAAACCTGCTGCGCAGTAGGGAGAAAGTCCGGAAACGCTACGATAAGGGTCGCCTCGCCAACCCGTTCAAGGTCGGAGACCTTGTGTTTTGTCAGACTCACCCGTTAAGTTCCGCCGCCGACAAGAGAGCTGCTAAACTTTGCTACCGTTGGTCTGGACCCTACAGAATTCTGAAGTTCCTATCGCCTGTGACTGTGAGACTTGGTCATCCAGACTCGGGTGCCGTGTTCAGGAAGGCTCATGTCTCCCAACTGAAGGCCTTCCGGGGTAAGGATGTACCCTCCAATTGAGGGTACATCCTCTGTTTTCGGGGGTCCTACGGAATGGGAGGCCTGATCACCCTCTCTTTCCGGTGGACCGTGTCCTCCACTGTCATTTTTTTGTTACCAGTGCTGGGCCCAGCAAAATTCCCGGAGGTGAGTGTTCCCTCTGGAAGGTGGAGGTTCACTTACCGTTTTTGTGCCTTCTCTCCCCCGAGGTTTGGTTTTCGTGGGGGAGGTTGTGCCGTGGCAAATTTTGAAGACGAAAATTCATTGGATTTTCTTACTGTATTTGCCTCACGTCACAGTGCACTGGCCGTCGGTCTTGCCGAGGCCGTTTGCTTTCCAATTCTGTTTCTTTCAAGCCTGGCGGAAGTGCCAGTTCTTTTGGTCCAGATGTTCTGGAAAGTTCTCGAAACCTTCCTCGTGTTCTGTGGCTTCCGGCGTAGTTGAAAGTTTTCATGAAAAAGTTTTGCTCTTCCCACTTTGTCTTTGGTCGGTGCCACTAAAGGTTCTTATTGCCGTCTCTTTACGAGATGGCGTACTTCTAAGAAGACACAATTCACGGGTAAGTAAGATTCATCTTTTTCTATTTCACATTGATGTATATCCATTGTTCACAGAATGATTATTTGTTGTTTTTTTCAAAAAAAAGGGAGAAATTTCTTCTTTCCCACTCTGCCAAAATTGCAGTGTGAGTTTCTGCTGGAACATCCAAGTTGAGGTTAGGACAATTTCAATTCAGATTTAAAGTGATAATTGTTCACCAAGTGCAAGAAATTGTGTTTATTGTCAGTCAAATTTTGTGTTTTTGGAAAACCCATTACTCAGAGCTGGTTGACAGAATCCAGCCACCTTGTCACATTTTGCTTGGACTAGGCCTAGCCTAGCCTGAACTGTAAGTTTCCTTTAGATTTTGTAGTTTACATTTTGTATGAGCTTTAAGTATAAAAATTTAATGTGTTATGCTTATACAAGTTACTTTACTCCTTTCACAGACATAGATAGGCTTTTCATGTATGAACCAGCAAACAATGTGCAAGTAGCTTCATGAAATAGTAACAAACCAAACTCATGCAAGGAGAAAAAAAATAATTAGGCTACTCATTAGGCTATTACTTTACGGAACTGATCTGCCTTTTTTTCAATTTTCCTCAATTTTTGGCTAAACAAGTTCAATGCAATTGAGTTAGGAATAAAAATGTAAAAATACAGAAACAAGTAACACATTGTAACAACATAGGGTTTAGGAACCGTTTGTTATTGTGAGTGGAATTGTGACAGGGCCCATGGATGACGGTCACGCTGCCCACTGAACACTTGACCCGATGACTGCTGCGCCACTCGGCATGGAACCAAACTGCCTGCTGTCCTAGGCCTACACCTGCAGGTGCCCATGATCACCCACGCCGGATGACACTGCCGCCCAGGCTATGACCACCATAGGCCTATTTCACCTTGGGGTCACCTGCACCTTCTGGCTCCACCGCCCAGACTACCCCGGTAGGCCTAACCTCTGGGCTCTTTCTACGGCTGAGGTCAGTGTTAACCATTACTACTGCGTGCCATCCACCATCTCAGTGCAGTGATTCCACCTGGACTTACCATCTTGCCAAACCAACAACGGTGAAGTTTTGGGCCCATGTCAGGCTAGGACTTTATTCTTGCAATAGTACAAATTCATATTATGTTAAATTGATCTTGTTTAGTCTGTAAGGTTTCTATCCAATTAGGAGCCCGCCCTTTTCAGCAGGAGGATACCGGGTGGAATTGGTTCTTCCATTTTAAATCACTGCCGAGATAAATTCATCTTAACTTATTTTTTTTTGGCCAATTTTAAAAATCTTTTCACTAATTTAACTTCAACTTTTCAACTTCAACTTTTCAATTTTCAATAGTAATAATTTTTTTTTCAAGAGATTTTCTTGAGGGCTGTGCCCTATCTGTAGGCTAGGCTGGCAGGCCTAACTAAGTTTTTCATTAACCGCTGTTGCGGAAGGTTATTTATCAGGCGATCATTTCCGTAAATCGTTAAATTGTTATTTATTGTACCTTTTATGTAATGTCAATGTGTGTTGTTATTTATTTATTTATTGTTCAGTATGGTTATTGGTGGCCACCTTAAATTTAAATTTAAAAAAAAAAGAGAAACAGCATTTACTAAACTTTAAGTTGAACCAAACCTTTAATTATGTTTGCCAACACTCCAAACCAAAATATTTGAAATATTTTTAACAATATCAGATGGTTATTTATCAAGTTAAGGTATTTGTTGTGAATGTCTGTGAAACCATGTTTAATAAATTTTACAGATGAAAATAAAATGGATTCTGTTGGCCAGCTCTTGAGTGTTTCTTGGGTCCTTTCCGCTCTTCCTTTGAGCCGGCCTCTGCCTTTGACTCGCTTCCAAGGGCTTTGCCCTGTCGAAGGCGTTGAGTCCGGTTTCATTGGAGCAACAACCAAACTTTGGTTCATCTGTAATTATTAATGAAAATCTAGTTGTTATTTCCATGAACAAGAAGTCAGTTAAAATGGATCGTCCTTTGTATCTTGGAATGTCAATCTTGGATATTTCAAAAACACATATGTATGAGTTTCATTATAAGAAGATGGTTAACTATTATGGAAGAGAGAACATTGGTATTGCATATATGGATACGGATGCACTAATTTACTGGATTAAAACAAATGACATGTATGAAGATCTACGCACCTTTATATATAAAGATGATTTCGACTTTTCCGATTATCCTAAGGATCATCCAAATTACGACTATGACAGAAACAAGAAAGTATTGGGAAAATTTAAAGATGAAACGAATGGTGTGCCAATGATGGAAATTGTAGCATTAATGTCCAAACTGTATTCGTTTCAACTGTACATAAACGAGAGGAACGAACATCAAGTAACGAAGAAGGCCAAAGGAATAAAAACTTCTTTTCTTAAGAAGAACGTACAGTTTGAACATTATAAAAGATGTTTGTTTGAAAATGTTGAAACAACTGCAACGTTTAACACTATTAGAAGTTATAATCATCAACTTTTTAGTGTCAAACAAACAAAGTGGGCATTAAGCTACAAAGATGACAAGCGCCATATTTTAGAAGATAAAATTAATACTTTACCATTCGGCCACTACTCTCTAAACCCTATCGACCAGTAAACCTATTCTTCGTCCTCTACCTTCTTCCTTTTTCCTTTCCGTAAAGAAGAGGGGACATGGCAAGCCCAATGCCATGTTCCCTCTTTTTTACACTAATATGAAATGGCCTTGACCTATATTCAAACTATATAAATGAGAATAAACTATTCTATGGATCAGTATTTTTACAAGCGGTGTACAAGCAACATCTGAAGATGGAAAGTGTGAAGGACAAGATTGTAAATGAACTACATAAACCAGCAAGAAGAAGATTTCCAAGAAGAAGTACAATCATTAAAGGAATGAATGATCTTTATCAAGCTGATCTCATTGAAATGATACCGCACAGTAAATTAAACAAAGGATTTAAATATATTTTAACAATTATAGACTGTTTTACTAAAATAGCTGACGCTTTACCATTGAAGGATAAGACTGGTAAAAGTGTTACAAAAGCTATGGAAACCACAATACAAAGAAATAAATTTAAAATTAAACATCTACAGACCGATGATGGAAAAGAATATTTTAATAAAGACTTTGGAGCTTTGATGAAGAAATATCAAATAAATCATTATTCTACAAATTCTGAAGTTAAAGCTTCAATAATTGAAAGATTCAATAGAACATTGAAAAGTGCGATGTATAAACAATTTTCAAAACGAGGATCATACGTGTGGTATGACATATTACCACAACTTATAAAACAGTATAACAACAAATATCATCGTACCATTGGAATGAAACCTATCCAGGTAAACAGTGCTAATGCGAAAATTGTATTACAACGCATTAAAAATAATACAACACCGAAATTGGAAAAATTGCAACCAAAGAAGTTCAAGGTCAACGATAAAGTTCGTATAAGCAAATACAAAGGTGTATTTAGTAAAAGATATCTACCAAATTGGACTAATGAAGTATTTACAATTTATAAAGTGCAACCAACTATACCTGAAACCTATTTATTAAAGGATAACAAGGGTGAATTACTTCAAGGTGGATTCTACGGACACGAATTGTTGAAATCAACAGTTGGTGATGTATATCTTGTCGAGAAGATTTTACAAAGGAAAAAGGATATGGTTAAAGTCCGGTGGTTAGGGTTTGATAAAAGTGAAGACTCTTGGATTCCTTCAAAAGACTTAGTATAGTTGTTTAATAGCTCATTGTGTGTTTAACCTTTATACAAGATGGAGATTGTACAACAAAAAGACCGATTTAATATTAATAACATTGATGAATTGACAGTTGACAATGATAAGTTAAATCATGGAAAACATGGTGAATTACTACCAAATACGATAAGATGTCTAATAACTGGTCCTTCAAATTGTGGAAAAACTAATGTTGTTTTTAACCTTATAACTAATCCTAAAGGATTGCGTTTTAATAATATATACATTTTTTCAAAATCATTGCAACAACCAAAATATCAATTATTGGATAAAGTACTTGCAAGTGTACCTGAAGTGAATTTTTACAAGTTTAATGCCAGTGAAACAATTATGCAACCAAATGAAGCAAAACCATTTTCTATTTTTATATTTGACGATGTTTCTTGTGAAAATCATGACACAATAAGGAATTATTTTGCTATGGGAAGACATCATAATATTGATAGCATTTATATTGGTCAAACATACAGTAAAATTCCAAAACAACTTATAAGAGACAATGCAAATATGTTGATCATCTTCAAGCAAGATGAAACTAATTTAAAGCATATATATAATGATCATGTAAATGCGGATATGCCATTTGAAAAATTTAAAGAGATGTGTGGCAAAGCATGGAATGAGAAATATAGCTTTCTCGTTATTATGAAGGAAGAAGATATTAAAAATGGTAGATATCGTATAGGGTTGGATAAATTTGTATTTATGCGTTGAACTACCGATGCTACATCTAGTTACACGTTGAACTTCACAGTGTAAACATGGTGAATCAAGAAAAACTATTGAAAGAAATAAAATCACTCAGTGATTCTATTAGGATGAAGAATCGTACATTGAGGATGGGTTTAAGTGAAAGAGAAGAATTTCTAGAGACTACATTTAAACCTATTACGGAACCTTTAAAACAGATATCAGAAACTATTGGTAAACCTCGTTATGAAGGAGATGTTTTACTACCAGTTTCTAAACAAGAAGTACAGACATTAAAAAAAGAAGAAGATGATGATTCATATACAAGTGCTAGTGAGCAAGAAGAAACAAAAGAAGAAGAAGAACCAATTAATGAAATGGAAGAAGAACAGCCAATACCTGAAGCTGAACAATCTATTCCAAATTTAACTCAATTGAGTAGCGATATATTACAACATGGACCTCTTGGAAGAAAATATATAATGAAAATGCTACATGACATGAAATCAAACCCGAATTTGAGTAGATCACACGTATACGGAGCAAGAATTGATGGGAATGAATTGAAGATTGGCGATTCAAAGCTTGAAATAACACAAGACGATTACATCATTATTGGTGAGCATAGATATAAAGGAACAAAAGGATTATATGAATTAATTTTTAAAAACATACCACTAAGATATTCATCCAAAGATTTAAGTGTTTTTAAGGAGATTCTACAAAATACTAACGCTCATAAAAGAAACTACTTAAAGGATGGAATGATTAATCGTTCACGTGCAACAAAATATACCATCGTTATAAAAAAGTTGTTTCCTCCACGAAAATTGCCAACATTACGTACTGCACCAGCGGTGAGACAACCACTGAAAAGAAAATCTTTATCACTTATGGATTTATCACTTCTTGAACAACATGGTAAAAAGGGTAAAGGAGATACTTCAACATCTGGTAAAGGATTGATGAAAAATCTATACAATACAAATGTGATTTACTACAACGACATCAATAAATTGGTTGATAGAATGAGACTATTGCATGAAGCCATGGAAGCTGGTCATACAGGTTTAAATAATGAATGGGTAGCTCTGATTGACGAACTCAGGAATCGCGGCATAATTGTATAATTGTCCGCGGATATATAAGAGTTGCAGGTGTATAATGTGTCAGTTCTAACATGAGCGTCGACAAGTTCGGACGATACTCCGCGTTAGGAGTGCAAGTTGGAGAAAACAGAAAAAGAAGTGGATTACCGCAAACACCCGAAGGTGACTATAACATAAATAATAAACGTTTAAAGTTTGTTAAAGATCCAGAAGAAGATGGAGATGCAACAAATTTAAAGACAGTAAAGGAGGAAACATCTACAAGTTTAAAACTCGACAACAACCAACTGTATGATGCAAAATCTCACAGGGTTATTAATGTTGCAAAACCAGTCAACAATGGAGATGTTGTTAATAAAGGCTATTTGCTATCTGCGATGGATAACGCTTTACTGTTGCAAAAGACTAAAAGTGGAAAAATGTACAATGCTTTAAATTATAAAATAACTAATGTGGCAGATCCAACCGATGATACAGATACAATCAATAAGCGTTATTTGCACTCTGTAATACCGGAAAAGAAAAATGATGGATTTTCCTTTTATAAATATACTATAAACGATATTGGATATCCTAAAGAAGAAAGTGATGGTGTTAATATAAAATATATTAAAGATAATTGTATTTTATATAATGGTGCTGTTATTGATTGTCATGGAAAAGTGTTGTCCAATCTGAAAGATGGTTCAACTCCATCGGATGCTGCTACCGTGAGACAAATGAATGAAAGCTTGAAGAAAGGAACATCTGCTTTTGTTAAACAAAATCAGGTGGTGTCAAAGAAAGGTGATGAGTTTATGCAAGGAAGTGAAAAGTTTACCTTACTACAACTACAAAATGACAAGTGGGATGGAAAAAATAAAAGATTGTCAAATATAAGTTTAGGCACGGAAGAACATGATGCTGTTATTTTAACACAAGTACCACAACTAACAGCTACTGGTATTAATTTTATATGTAAAGGTAAACGATTAACCCAAGTTAAATCTGGTAAAGATGATCAGGATTGTGTTGTTGTAAAACAAACTATAGTTTTAGATAAAATAAATAACGTATATGATGGAAAAAATAAAAGAATATCTAACATATCAGCAGGAATAGCTCCGAATGATGTTGCTACTATAATCAAGTTATAGCAACCTCTAAAAACGATCCATCTGTGTATACATGTAATGGTAAACGTATCACAAATCTTGATAATCCTACACATGACAAAGATGCTACTAATATAGAGTATGTAATGAATCTTGTAGGTAATGTAGTTATTGATATGCATAATCATTTAATTAAAACATCGATGAAACACAATAAAATCGAAGATTCTCAGAGAAACCAATGGATTAAAGATGAAATCATTGATAGATACTAGTAAAACTTATGAATATTTAAGTATGGAATATACAAAAAAGGATTCATTATCATAAAGTATTTCATAGAGTGAAGACGTTGGTTACATAAAACAGCATAATGAAGACCGTATCGCTCAGTCGTCGTCAAGACAGCGGCAAGAGAGGACGTGGTTTAACATCATCTGCATTATCCCTGCTCAGACGGATTCCAATTGGTGCTGTTGTGAATCGAGCGATAGACGCTTTACCATACGAATTACATCTGCCCGGAGGTTATCAATATTGTGGACCTGGAACTAAGTTGGCAAAACGTTTAGCAAGAGGAGATCCTGGAATTAATAAATTAGATCAAGCTTGCAAAGAACACGATATAGCATATTCAAAGTATAAAGATTCAACAAATAGATCAATAGCAGATAACATTCTAGCGGAAAAAGCTTGGCAAAGAGTAAAATCAAGTGACGCAAGTATTGCAGAAAAAGCATCGGCTTGGGCAGTAACTACAGCCATGAAGACGAAAGCAAAGTTAGGTGGTGGAAAACGTCGCAGAGGAAGACCTGCAAAGAGAGGCACTCCCAAAAGAGGTGGAAACATTAAAAAAGGACGTCGTAGAACTCATAAAGCAAGTGTAAAGAAGACTTCTGTTTGGCAAATGGTAAAAAACGGAGCAGGTTTATACCTAAGACCATACCGTGTGTACTAAATAAGAAGAATCAATTGATAATTCCAAATAAAGCCTTAACAAATCATCAGTTAAATGATTATGTAAAATGTTTGAAAATACCATTCTTTCGAGGAGTTTTTATGAAAGATGCATTACCAACTAAAATATGGAAAAATGAAACTGGAATAGTAAATTTGGATTCCACCTATGGTCCAGGCACTCATTGGGTATGCTATAAAAAGCTCGGACAAACCGTTTACTACTTTGACAGTTTTGGCAATCTACCACCGCCAAAAGAACTTCAACATTATTTTCGAAACTCCAAAAACATTTTTTACAATTACAAAAGAGAACAACCTAACAATACTGAAATATGTGGGCATTTATGTTTGGAGTTTCTAGCGAAAAGTGTCAGTCAGCTTTAAGATGTCATCGTATACAGTGTCATTGAGTGGAAATTCATCCACATTGAAAAGTACGCTGTTCCCAGCATTGCGTCTATCCAAGGAACGATTATGGGAAGCGGCATTACTTGATTTGACTACCTACAACTCAATTCCCAATGTTACGGAAGGGAAGAACAATTTACTACATTATTATGAAACTAAGGATGCTGCAGGAAAATACTCAGAATTGAAAATAATTACATTTCCTACTGGAGCTTATGAAATTGATGATATAAACCAATTATTACAGAAACAACTCGGAGAAGACAATATCACCGTTAAAGGAAACAATAATACTTTAAAAGCAGAAATAACTTCAAAATATTATATTGATGTCAGCTTGGAACAGTCGATTGGCAGTTTACTTGGATTTACAGATACAAAAAAGAAAATCTTAACTCCTGGAACTACTCATTCAGGTGATTCAACTGTAACAATATTGAAAGTAAATAGTATCGATGTCACGTGCAACATTATACACGGATCGTATAGAGATGGAGTTAATCAACATATTTTACATACATTTTATCCAACAGTGGCTCCCGGTTTTAAAATTGTTGAGAAGCCACAAAACTTGATATACCTACCGTTAAACACCAGTTTCATTTCAGACATCGTACTGAACATATTGGATCAAGACGGTCATAGTGTTGACTTTAGAGGAGAAACAATTACTATACGGATACACATCAGAGCAGCAACATAAAAGTCAACATGGGATTATCATTTAAACCGCAACGGAAGAGTCGGGAGCTCAGTAGCTCCTCGACATTGGAAGAGTTAACATCGGACAACATTCGTTTTCTACAGAAGATTGGATTGAAACTTAACAGCGATGGATATCCTGGATATATCTCAAGGACCAACGTTCGACGAAACACTATGGGAGAAGGAATATCACACGCACAACCCTTACACTTCATCAAAATTAAACAATAACGATGAAATAAGGATCCCCATTCAACAACAAGATATTTACACTTTACCGTGTGAAAGTTACTTGTACATCGAAGGACGGGTATTAAAATTGGATGGAAAAACTGCTTCAACAGTTCCTTTTATAAATGACCCGATGGCATATCTTTTTGATGAAATAAGATATGAAATATCAGTGGTGACGGTTGATTCAACAAAAAAGGTTGGTTTAACAACGACATTGAAAGGATTAACATCATTAACACCGCATGAGAAGAATTCAATAGTCACCGCCGGATGGGTTGCCCCCGATAAAGACACTATAACACCAGCTTCCAACGGTCACTTTGATTTTCATGTACCTTTACGATTGCTTTTGGGATTCGCTGAAGATTACAAACGGGTAATAATAAATGTCAAACAAGAATTAGTATTACTCAGATCTTCAACTAATAAGGACTTGATACTTGCAGACCCTGCAACTACGGAATATAAACTGGAATGGCAACTACAGTTGGATAAAGTTGTTTGGAGAGTACCTCATGTAAGATTGGCTGATGAACATAGAATCCTATTATTGAGAAAGTTGAAATCTGACCGTGATATTGTGATGCCATTCCGAAGTTGGGAATTTCATGAATACCCTACACTACCTCAGACAGAACGACAAACATGGACCGTCAAGACATCAACTTACTTGGAACGAGCAAGGTACATAATACTCGGTTTTCAAACTAAGCGAAAAGATGTTATCACTGCAAATGCTGGTCAATTTGATCACTGTAAAATAAAGAATTGTAAAGTTTTCCTAAACTCTCAATTCTTTCCCTATGACAATTTGAATGTCATGTTCAGCAAAAAACGTTTTTCCATTTTATACGATATGTATGCAAGATTTCAATCGTCATATTATGGAAAAACTAATACACCACTATTATCACCTGACCAGTATTATTCCAAGGCTCCAATAATTGTAATCGATTGTTCAAAACAAAATGAATCGGTAAAATCATCAAGTGTGGATATAAAAATTGAAATGGAATTTGAAGAACCAGTAGCGGATGGAACTTCGGCATACTGTCTAATTCTACATGATAAAATAGTTACTTACACACCGCTGACCGGAATTGTGAAGAATGTACTTTAAGAAGAATTGTACAACGACTGCAAATTTTTGAGGTTAGAATTATCTGCTTCAATTTTTGAGGTTAGAATTTCATTTGTGAAAGACAAGTTGAAAACAAACAATTATGTAATTGTATAAATTTCAAGGATTTTACGAAAAATATAAAAGCGAGAAAATAATTAGTGGAAACTTCATTCTATCTTCAACCGTCGTATGGGAAACATCATTCGCAAGATGAATTCTACTAACGGAGAAGAAAATACACCTCTAATGGATGATAATAGTTCAGATATAGAAAAACAAGTTGAACGAGAAATGGACGAGTTCCTAAAGTTTAACAAACATAAGAAGAGAGAAGAAGAAGAAGCTGAAAAAGAAGTAAAAAGGAAGAAGGTTGAAGTTAACATTACAACCAATATTTTAACAGAAGTATTTCTTCGGATTATCTACCCAATTTCTTCATGCATGACAAAAAGTATATCAGTTGGAATTTTAAAATCAATGGATTATTCACCAATTGTTATTTTAAATCATGGAAACAAAATGAAAGTTTTACTTTCAGTGAAACTACTTGGGAATCTCTCATGAAACATTTACATCTTTTGGAGTGCTATTTAAGTAACAACACATTTGGAAGAAGAACAAGATTAAGTTTATTGGAATCAAATATTGAAGTTGATATAGTAAAACATCGTGGAGGACAAATTGTTCGCTTCAGAGATTTAACTACACACAATGTTAAATTATATTTCACTAAAGAAGAATTTTACACTTTAAGTTGTACTACCGGTCCCGTCACCAGATATTTGAAACAACTAATATTTTCAAGTGCAATAATTAAAGACTATCTAATTGATACATTGGACAAACAACCTTTTGTTCCAATTTTATACGGTCCCTTGGATACATCAATCTTTAATAGAATACCTCAAGAAGTTGAAATGTGGAGACAATTAAACAACTATCACACCAATTTTAATATCGATGAAGTGGCACAAGAAGTGAAAGAAGAAGAACAATGCTGTCTGTTATAAATGTCGGCTCATTCAATTTTTAAGTCAGTTGTTAGTAAGACTTCATCATGAATAAACGGGTTTCGTTTTCTAATGCACCACACATAATGGAAGTTAAAAGAGGTATAATTGAATTTCAAGCTTTCCGAGGAAATGATGGTAATTTTATTATTAAAGAATTAGTAATCTTGGACATGAACACATCAGTAGTTTATCATTATTTGTTCAAACCTCCAGTACCATTTAATAGACTAACAACTAAAGCGAAAGTTACAAACAAATGGTTGAACAAACATTTTCACAGCTTAAGATGGGATGAAGGTTTCATTAATTATAACATGATGCCGCACATTATGAATCATTATTGCAAAGAGTTTAAAATTATCTACACAAGGGGATTGGAAAAAGCAAATTGGATACAATCATTTACAAGCAACGAAGTGATTAATGCAATAATTGATAAAGATTTCCAATGCTACTTCAACGAACTTTGTATTTCATCAAAAAGTTTTAAACATCGAAGGTGGCAGTGCGCTTTAAAGAATGCCTACCGCTTGAACAGTTTCCTTCAACAAAGTGGTGGGGGTAGTGTCGATTATAAAAGTGAGAGCGCTACCATGACGCAGCATGAGTATTACTCGAACCTCCGAAGAGACAACATCTCCGACGGACATTCTTATTTACAAGAAAATTAACAATAACATCAAGGTGGCATCGCAGAACTTACTTCAAAATTTGGTCGATCAGTTCAACGCTCATTCTAAATCATTAATTCGACCTACGAAGAAATGTTCTGAACTAAAAGAAGAAAAACATTACATCATTCATACGATCAAGAAAATGGAAACTTCAGTAGGTGATGCTATTAATTGCACATTGAGCGAGGCACCGTATACAGTTGGTGACGAACCGAAGTTTCAAATCTTCCTACCTACACGTTTTGTACAACTTCTTCAAAATGAAGATCTTCGTGTAGTTCAACCCGGCGCACTCTATTTGGTTTCGCACGGACCAAGTGGAAATAACTCTACTGAACTTACAATTCATGTAACACCTACTATTGATTAGTTTGTACATAACATTGTAAATATTTGTTTGTAATTGTTTCTCAATAAATATGATATAAAACAAAAAAATAAAAAGCAACATATTGTAATGTCTTTGTACATTACAATATGTTGCTTTTTTAAAAATTCCACGGAATGACCTTGACCCAATTTTGTGTGATGATAAAAGCAGAAATCTACTTGTGAAGTTCATCAGTCTACGACTACCTTTCGTACCGTACACATCTCGCTCACTCTATTGCTTAATATAAAAAACTAAATATGTCTCTCAAAGTCAAGTGTGCATCTTACGATACCAACATCATTACAACTTTTGAACAACTCGAAGATTTAACCAACGAAATGCGAGTTTTACTTACCGGTGGTTATCACTTAACTGTTGATGTTAGTGCTACTAATACAAGGATGTTCACTAAAACAAAATATTGCGATGATGAAATATTTATTTCTACACAACCTACAACTTCTTCATCGCCTACTGGTCAACATAACATCAAGTTCCAAAAATATTACCAATGTTGAATAACTTTTGACAAACAAAACTACAACTAAAGAATCACGTGTTGAATGTGAGTTAATAAAAAGGATGTGATACTTGAATAAATAATCATTAGCTTCTCAGCTCTCACCACGACAAGACCTATTTAAGAAAATGTTGTACAGAATGATGATTCAACTTGATGGAAAAATCTATGGAAAAGATTACAACACTGTTGAACAAATGACTAAAGATATAGATGTATTAGCTAAAGAAGGATACCAAGCTAAATTAATTTTGAAATTTCCTGAAGTACATCCGCTATCAATAGAAGAACTAGTTGCTATGGCTAAAGCTGAGAAAGATAAAAAGTCTGAAGAAAACAAAGAGAAACAAACTTCTTAAGTATCAACATTCCTTACATTAGTAAGGTATAATTTTTTAAAACTCCGTTTGGATGACCTTGGAATTACCCTCACCACTTTTCATAGTACATAAAACTCGCTATTCAACACTATACACTCTTATTCTTTCACTGGACTCCGCAGCATCAACATGGAAGAGCAAAAATACAAGTACAAACCTCGTTACTGTTGTGAACAACAGTGTACAGATTTAGGACCAATGATGGTGGATGGGTTAGCTTGTACTAAATGTGAATTCTTCGGATCTTGTTATTGCAAATGCAAAACAAAACAACTACCACCACCGGAATTGCGAACTTTCAAATTTTACAAATCAAGATATTTTCATACATGTTGTCCTCAAAGATGTTTCAAATTTCACCCTCTAGATCTTGCTCATTGTCAACGCACCAAGTCTCATCAAGATGATTTTTGTACACATATGATAAAAAGATGTAAATACAGATCAGATTGGTATTCCGATCCTGTAGAACCATCAAATGTGTAATTTCAGTTTTACACTCTTTTTTAAAACTTCATTTGGATGACCTTGAGATTTCCCCCACCACTAGTTCTAATTTTTATATAATATTAAATCATTCCACTTCCAACACTCTAACTAACAACATGGAAAACAAATTTATCAAGTTTGAACATATAATAACTGACAGGGAGGAGATGGAAGAATTGTTTCAAAACTTACTTTCTATCATTGACGAATATCCTATAAGATGGTTCAGAATTGTAGTTCAATATTTAAATCCTGGTGAATTGTTTTCTTCATCAAGTGAAGAAGATGAAACAACTACTTCGGTTCAAATAATTGAATTAAAAGACGAAGAAGAAGAACTAAACATTTTATTCAATCATAAGCTCAAGGTTCCCCATATAAAAGCCCCCTCCCTAGACAGCCCCCCTCCCTAGACGCCTGCTCAAGGTCACCATTATATAAGCCCCCTCCCTATGCGCCGATCCTCATTCCATCACCGACTCTCCAACAATGAACAACTCTCTATTGGCCCGAATGAATTCTAGTTTTGAAATAAACTCTAAAGAAGAGTTACAAGACATTTTTAATATTTTACAAGAACTTGTAGATAATTTTACAACCATTAAAATGAATTTGGAAATAACATACGATTGTCCTATTTGTGATAAGGTTGAAAGTTTAGACGAAGACAGTTTACTAAATCTAACTCCTGCACCATCTGACACTACTGATGGTAATAATGAAGAGCAACGTCTTTCCCCCACCACTTCTTTGTAATTCATCCTTTCCCCCCACCACTTCTTTATTTAACTAACATTTCTCCCTTTTACTTCTCATTCCGTCTTCGACTTCTAAACTATCAACATCACTTGTTTTAAAATTTCAAACACTAACACAATCATGATGGATATGATGGATGAAGTTCCCTTCGTAACTAGAATGAAAGAGGATAAATTGACATTAGAAATTAAACGATTAGAAATGGAACAGGAAAACCAACTCGAAATGTTACATTTGTTCAAGCTTTTCAAATACATCATCTGGGGACTCTGCATTTACCTTCTCATCGTCGTCGGTGTTTGCATTTACAACTCTGTAATTCATCACAAAAGTTCAACTTGTTTAAACTCTGCTGTTGCACATTAATTCTATGTTCACTAATAAAATTCAAAAGTTACTTCAACCTATCCTACTATCACCAACTAGTTCAACTTAGAACTATTTCTGGTGGTAGTTGGGTAGGCTTTTTTAAAACTTACTCTGGATGACCTTGACATACTTTCCAGATCCCATTTATAAATTTGAATTTCAGTTTTAAACTAACTTTTAATTTTGTTCAACTATTAAGAGTTTTGTTAACACCGTCAAATTTCAGTTTTCAACTAACTTTTAATTTATGTGCACTTTTAGTTCAACCCTAGTTACTTTATTCGCAAAATCAGTTCAACCGACCACCAACACTTGCCCGAACATCTGCCCGTAGGGGCAGCTGCCCGGACATCTGTTCGTTTTTAAAAATATAAAAGAAAGGTGGGGGTGGCGCATGCTCACCAATGCAAAACTAAGCTTTGAGGTTAGAATTATCCATGGAGGCCGCCATGTCTAGTTCAGTTTTACCACATAGAGTCGGCGACCGGTTATTGGTCTAAAGGAGTGGGGGAAGGGGTGGTGGGGGGAGGTTGCCATTTTATAAGCCCTCTCCCTAGGCGGCGCTTCTCATTCCATCGCTAACTTTCAAACGATAAACACCTCTCCCATGGCACGAATGAATTATCCCACTATCACCAACTAGTTTAACTTTGAACTATTTCTGGTGGTAGTTGGGTAGGCTTTTTTAAAACTTACTCTGGATGGCCTTGACATACTTTCCAAGCCCCCAGTTATACCTGTTGAATTTCAGTTTTCAACTAACTAATTTTTGTTCAACTGTTAGAGTTTAGTTAACACAGTTGAATTTCACTTTTAAACTAACTTTTAATTCATGCCCAATTCTACTTCACATTGAGGGCATATGCTCTCGCCATCTTCACCCTGCAGCTGCCCTGGCAGCTGACACCATCTGACCCCTGCAGCTGCCCTGGCAGCTGACGTCACTTCCGGTTTAGAAGTGGCTTTTTCCCTCTACTATCAACGTTGAAGTCTCCTGCTAGTATCCTTCTTCTCTTAAATGTATCTAAGCTTATAATATCAATATAAAACCTACATTCAAAATTCGTTTGCCGTATTACCTTCCATCTCAGAGAACTTAATTTACTTTTCTAAATGAGTTTAACAAAAGCTTAAAAAAGAAGCATTCAATAATTCGTATGTTCCTAAAACTATATATTTATTTTTCACTTTCTTGAATATTGCCTACTTTTATAAACGCGTACAAACAAAATGATCAAATTACTCTGTCAGTAGGTGGGGAAGGTATGCATGGTGGATGCACGTTCTGCATATCATTGTTTGTCAAAGACTTGAGTGAACGCCCTTTCGTTTATTTTGCAAACAGACTAGCTGTAAACAAAATATATTGTCGGAATGTACCTCCTAAAATTCAATATAAAGCTTTTACGATTTATTTTCCCACGATTAAATCATCATGTTAAATCATCATGACAAATTATAAACATTTTCGTTACAAAATTACATCAGTTAAGATAGTGAAGAATTATAACAAAACCATTTTATACAAAGATTTATAATGTTCGTCCTCATTTCCTTGGGTGTCCCCTATCTTCTTATTTTTCTGTTTGATTCTATGTAGAGCCCCTTGTTGTAACAGTGCAGCATGTGGGCGACGTGGAGGGTAGCCGTAGGTGACTCGGAGGATTGCCATAGGGACGAGAGTATGTGTCTGGATTCTGAATGGCCTTACGTTCTCCTTCCTCATCTTTTGAGGTTTCCTACTTTCTTCCTGTACTTCAGTTTGACCATTGATGAAGCCTATTTTGTGAAAGGTAGAGCATGTGAGTGACGCGGAGGTCAGCCGTGTAGAAAATAATGTGTCTCTGGATTCTGACTGGTCATATCTTCTTCCTTATCTTCATAGGTTTCCTCCTCAATTGATATTCCTCAGTGTGAGTCTGTAGAGCTCCGTGTTGTACAGCAGGTGGGTAACGCGCAGGGTTTGAATGGAGACGAAAGTTTGTGTCTGGCCGCTGACCGCCCTCATCTCCTTCGTCCTCATCTCATAAGGTTTCCTCCTAAATTTCAATTCATCAGTGAGGATAGTGTGTGTCTTCATCAGTGACGATAGTGTGTGTCTTCATCAGTGACGATAGTGTGTGTCTTCATCAGTGACGATAGTGTGTGTCTTCATCAGTGACGATAGTGTGTGTCTGGCTCCTGAACGCCCTCATCTCCTTCGTCCTCATCTCAAAAGGTTTCCTACTAAATTTCTATTCATCAGTGAGGATAGTGTGTGTCTTCATCAGTGACGATAGTGTGTGTCTGGCTCCTGAACGCCCTCATCTCCTTCGTCCTCATCTCATAAGGTTTCCTCCTAAATTTCTATTCATCAGTGAGAATAGTGTGTGTCTTCATCAGTGACGATAGTGTGTGTCTTCATCAGTGACGATAGTGTGTGTCTGGCTCCTGAACGCCCTCATCTCCTTCGTCCTCATCTCATAAGGTTCCCTCCTAAATTTCTATTCATCAGTGACTATAGTGTGTGTCTGGCTCCTGAACGCCCTAATCTCCTTCTTCCTCGTCTCATAAGGTTTCCTCCTGAATTTCTATTCATCAGTCTGAGCCTGTAGAGCTCCAAGTCGTAACAGATACTGGAGGTGGGTAACGCGCAGGGTTTCTTTGGGGACGATAGTGTGTGTCTGGCTGCTGACCGCCCTCATCTCCTTCGTCCTCATCTCATAAGGTTTCCTCCTGAATTTATATAGTTTATATTCTTTAGTGCGAGTCTGTAGAGCTTCGTGTTGTGACAGGTACAGCAGGTGGTGCAGGGTGGCCGTGGGGACGTTAGTGTGTGTCTGGCTGCTGACCGCCCTCATCTCCTTCGTCCTCATCTCCTAAGGTTTCCTCCTGAATTTATATTCTTCAGTGCGGGTTTGTAGAGCTCCCTGTTGTGACAGGTACAGCAGGTGGGTGACGCGCAGGGTGGCCGTGGGGACGATTGTGTGTGTCTGGCTGCTGGCCGGCCTTATCTCCTTCGTCCCCATCTCCTTGGGTCTCCACAGGCCACCGCAGCCTCTGGTCTTCACGGAAGGAGACACCGAGTACCCGACATGCGCGCTGGACCTCACTCCCACCTACGCTGTCGTCAGCTCCTGTGTCTCCTTCTACTTCCCCTGCGTCGTCATGCTGGGCATTTACTGTCGACTCTACTGTTATGCACAGAAACATGTCAAGGTAAATACATAATTTAATATGAGACAATTTCCGTTCTACTTTTTTTATAGAATTACTTCTTTTTCTCGTTTTATATAATATTAGCCAATGTCTGTGTCAATTTAACTTTTTAAATAACATCTTTTATTTTTTATTTATTTTATTATTTATTTATTTTATTTTATTTTTTAAATAACATCCTTTGTTATTGCTACGCATAGAGTTAGTATCAAACACAACGCTAGATTCCACTTATGCATTTGACGCTGTGCTATCAATGAAAACAACAGTATGATGTCGTATTGTAGCTCATTACACGAAAGGGATACGTTCAGTGCATTGCATGCAATAAGTCTTTGTACACATTCCATTCGATATATGTGAATTTATTTAATCATCATTACATCACATACAGGCAAAACTAGTAGTTTGAACAACTGAAACTAATACAATATTGAATTAATATTGTTTCCAATAGCTAACTCAAATGACTTAGCCTAAACTATAAAATATTTGTTTTGACATTTAATTATGTATTTAAGCACTCATACAGTTAAATTAAGATGTCATTTTGGGAGAGACTTTTCTTTGTGGATCCGCTTCTATCTCACATGTAACATTAACATTTTGATATGTTAATAGACACTAGATAGTGGTGAAAGCCCTCTCCGTAAGACTGTTTGGGTGGTATGTTGCTTCTCCTACAACTGGTGGGTTACAGAACATCCGCGCGGTGACGCGGCCGCTGACGTCATCGCAGCTGGCGCCCGTCACGCACCACGCGTCCTCGCCCTACCACGTGAGCGACCACAAGGCTGCCATCACGGTGGGCATCATCATGGGCACCTTCCTGCTCTGCTGGGTGCCCTTCTTCTGCGTCAACATAATCGCCGCCTTCTGCAAGACCTGCATTCCAGGAATGGCCTTCAAGGTTGGTTTTGTAAAACCAGTTATTGAGTGTTATCGGGGGACTTTATTCTGAAGGAATTTACTGCCCAATAACTACAGTGGTCTAAATGGTGAAGGAGAGGATTAGATTAAACTATAAACAAATATTACTAGAGGTTATGTGTTATTCCAATTTTGTAGGCGAACTGTGTTCTGTAGCAAATCGTACATTGTGATGTATTGGGTATCACTTACATATTTGTATAATTTAAAGATATTTTACGTCATTGGAGAAATCAGTTACCAAACGATTGAATTATCTTATTCTTAAACCCTGTTCATAAAACGAATTGTAGAGTTTGAATAAATAATTGAGTTTTGTTTGTTACTTCAACGGTAAATTAATTGAGAAGATAATATGCAAATCGTGTTTTGTCACAATTTGCGTATTTTTCAGGAAACACAAAAAACTCATAAACAATTTTTGGTTGGGAGGATTTTACTCAAATGTTTTGAACTATACAAGGTCACTGCTAGAACAGTACCCAATAAGGTTTTGTATAGTATTAAAGTAGTTTAGTTATTAAAAAAATCAATAAAATTTGGAGAAAACACGTTTTGCACGAACCTTTAGGACAAAACACATTTTGAATGAAATGCAATTGGACAAAACACACTTTGAACAGAAAATATGTTTAATATCATTAATTAAAAAACATTACAATTAGTTATACAATTTAGTTAGTTATTAGAGTTGACTGTTCAATGCTCAGCATAGAACATGTAAGTTTCATCGTTCATGGGCTAAGCAATCGCCCTCATCTTCATATTCTGCTTGTTCTTCGGTGATAGGCGTATTAAAAAGAAAGTTTTTTTTATACCAAATTAATCTTTCGTCAACCAATACCTCCCCAACAGACCAGTTTTCATGAAACATCTTTAGAACACCATAATGAAACATCATAGAAGCTTATCGACGTCATCCTTTTTCGCATTGAATGACCAATAGAATCAAGAATCAAATATTTATTATCAATAGGCACATTACATTTTGCATTTGATATTGTCAGTTGTGGTTCATGTAGAAACAGTTGTCATGTATTATAATAATATATATTTTTAACTAGGGCTAAAACAAAACAGAAAGGGATAACATGGTTGACATACATCATGGTGGGGGAATTAATTTTTTATCCAAGAATTCCTTTATGGAATAGAAAGGATTACTGACAAGCCACTTAAATCTTTTTAAAGACTCCATAGGGAAGGTTAAGGATATCTTTTGGGAGTTTATTGAGACACTTTAGACCCATAGTCCTATAGCTAGATTTGGTCTTTTAAAGCCTTACAAATGGAATATTAATTCTATTTTTATCTCTGGTATTGAATTTGTGCACATCTGCCCTCACCAAATGAGAGTTCAAATTCTTAAAACTAAATAACAGAATATTAAAAATATATAAATTAATAACAGTTAAAATGTTAAAATATATAAATAAAGGGCGACAGTGTTCTGTGGGATCTACTTTGGCAATTATTCTTAGTACTTTTTTTTGGATGAGCAACACATCAGATATATGAGGCTATTTCCCCAGAAAATGAGACCATAGCTAAGGGTGGACTGAAACAGGGCAAAACACAAAATTCTTACATAGCTTTCAGGTATTGCATCCCGTAGCCTACGAAAAAGCCTACTCAATTTCGCACAGAGATGGTCTGTATGTTGTGCCCAGGATAGTTTGGTGTCAAGAGTAACTCCCAGAAATTTGACATCAGAGCTGTAGGATTGGTAATTATTGGGTTGAGGGATATTTCTAAGACGAAAAAAAAAAACGAACAAACCGAAAATATAGTTCAATATTTTTAATAGTTAAACATATTCAATATTTAAACATATTAGTTAAACATATTCAATATTTTAAATAGTAGAGCGATTTCAATAGTTAAACTCTTCAAAACAACTTGGCAGTAGTAAAATCTCTTCTTTTTCCGCAGAGATACGAAATACTCATCCTCATCTTCAAACCTAAAATTGAAAGATCTTAAATAATATTTTTTAATGTTGATTAAAAGCGGCTTACTGTAAATTATATGAAAACATAAACACATAAAAACATAGACTACTTGGGCCTTAAAAATTTTATGGGTAACATTTTATTTGGTTAGTTTAAATTATGTTAAATCTGGAAAGTTTAAATCTATTAAACTGACCTGTAGTTGTTCAATACTCTCACAATGACTTGGCGTTGGTTTCCTGGACTACTCGGCTTAACAATTTGTTTTCCTTTAAACACTCTCACAATTTGGTCCCCATCATCTCTAACTTTATTGACAACTCTTTTCACCGTGCCTATAGAATCAATGTCTTTGTAGTGTTCATTTAGTTCCTTGGTGTTTAACAGATTCCCAACTTCACCAAGGTACTTCATTTCTCCGATTGTTCTGTACTGATCAAAATAATCTTCCTTTCTAAGAATCACGGCCTGCTTTCTGAAAAGTTTTTCTGCCCTGCCAAACACACTGTCAGCAGGGAGAAAACTGTGGCAAAGCACAGGAAAAAAATAATGATTTTCTTAAGTGATGTTTTAGTTGTTTGCAAAAAGTGGACCAAGCTTCTCAAAATAATGTTGCTTTTGTCCTGGGAAGTACAACCATCACAAAAAAGGCGCAGAGTACTCTTTCCTCCAAAATCAATATATGATAAGTGGCTTAGTATAGCTGAAGAGATTTTTGTGCTGCCTTTGCCAGAATGATCTTTAGTCCATACGTAAAAAACTGGGAGTTTGCCTTTAAGGTCGGTAACACAAAAGTTGTAGATTAATTTGTCTAGAATAAAACGCTTCTTTGATTGGCGTCTTCGGTAGGGGTTGGATCTGCTGGAGATCAAAGCAAAGAGGAATATATTCGTTTCATTGTCATTTTCTTTGAGGTACTCATAAAAAGCTTTTGCTCGTTGAGTACGACCATATTCAACCATATATTTTAGTTTTTCTGCTGATCCATGAGCAGCATTTTTTACTTTTTATTTTAAGAGACAACAATTGCTAGATTCATCAGAGGCAGGTGACCTAAAGCTTACGTTGAAATCTCTGTTGAAAATTCTTCTAAACATCGATTCAGCAACTTTAAGGTCATCTGAAGCTTGGTTGTTGTACATAACCCACAGCTTTGTTACTGATAGGTCACAACTAAGGTAAATTCTCTTAGATATTTTCCTGTTGAAATGTGATTCTGTACCTTTCAATTTTCCTATAAATTCCCTTACTTTTTCCTTTTTCAAGTTGTTCCGGTCACCTTCTCTTTTCTCTTCAATAGGCTCACTGCAATGCACTTACCTTACTATATTTTTTAGCCTTGTTCGGCCTATGCCTGTCACAACCGACAAAAATAATTTTTTGCAAACTTGAATTTTACAAAATTGCAATGTTTGTAAAAAGTAAGAAACATTATATTCGTTTTCCCCGCCTGGTTTTTGTCTCTTGTTAGCAGGTGCAGGCCTTGGCCTTCGCCGTTTTACTGTTTTCTGTAGAGACTAAAGTAGCAACTATCCTATCTTGTCTCTGTTTTTCATGCCTCTTATAAAAGTTAGAATGAAATATTTTGTAATCTCTAGGCCTAAATTTAATGCATGCAAACTTGTCATTGTCATCAGTACATGGTTGAAAATGAAGAGGTTTCTTTGGCGCAGCATACCTGGCTTCTTTCAAAGATTTCCTTTTACCTCCAGAGACTTTTCTCTTTTTGCTTCCGGCACTATGTTCACTAATCACCACACATTTATCACTAACTTTACAACTAACTTTTTAAAATACTAATGATTAGAGATATAACACTTTAAGGTACACTTTGATCTAGAACAAAGAGGTTAGGAAATCTCCAAAAAACAATAACAACAGAAAAACAGTCATGTGACCATAAGGGCTGCCACCATTGGTCAGTAGGACGAATCACGTTTTGCATTGCAGCCAACCGAAGAAAAAACACCCAGCACCTGCATAAACACCCAGTTTTCAGTATTAAATTCAAATAGGAAAAAGCTTGCTGTTATCTCAATTTCCAAAAAAAAAAATTGACAAAACATGGTTTGCCTGTGAGCTCCTCAGTTAAAAAGTCCTTAATTAATCAGTTCAGTACGATCAGTCAGGGGTATGAAGACGTTTACCTACATTGGGTTATGTTGAGCTTTAATGTTCTTAAATATTTTAATATTAAACATATTTATTAAGTGTGCTCAACAATTATTTGGTATAAAAGTTTATGCGAGATCAGTCCAAGATTTCTTTCATCGCTAAAAAGAAATTGACGATAAAATACGACAAGTAAAACACCTTTAAGGCAGTTTAATCAAGCTTGGGTTGTCTGACGTACAAGAACCTCCGTGCAATCCAATCAGTTATTGATTGGTTCCAAGCGTTTTCAAAGTACTAATTGCTTCTAATTTGAACATATTACATCAGGGGATATAATTATATCACCAATCAGCGCCTGTCTTGTTACGAACTAGGTTAAAAGTTTCCTCAGCCCTTTGACTTGACCCATGTGCTAAATTATGTGGAAAACATCTTTAACGAATTTCTATTAGCCTAATTTAAGGACTTAGAATTTTCATACCGTCATACCTCTTCTCGTAACTAAATATTATATTTGAAAACGCTAATCTCCTATAAAATATATCAGTGCAGTAATAACATGTAATACGTTAAAAATCAAATATTATAGAAACCTATACATATAAAAAATAACTCTTACGCCATGTTTATCCTTACTTCATATGATTTGATATCAAACCTTATAGAGCTAGATTCAAATAATACGGTTTGCCTTAGATGTCGTAAACCATGACTTTCATGACTACTGTTGTGAACAGAATGGATAAAAATTAGGTTTATGTAAATATGGTTTACGTGCTTAAAACAAGGAAAAATATATAAATATTGACAAAATAAAATTGAACATTTCAATGATAGTATTATCTTGTATTGAACATGTTACAATCGTCAACCTCTGAGCTAAAAAATATTCCTATATTACAGGTGTTGACGTGGTTGGGCTACTCCAATTCTGCCTTCAACCCTATAATTTACTCCATCTTCAACACGGAGTTCCGGGAAGCGTTCCGCAAGATCCTGACGGCGCACTCGCCACCATGCTGCTGTAAGCGCTACGACAACGTGACGGTGGCCCTGGGAGTCAACAGCCATCAAGCCAAGGTATCCGACTGCTAGATCTAGCTACCAAGCTAAGGTATCTGACACGTAACTCTAGCTACCAAGCTAAGGTATCCGACTGTTAGACTAGCTACCAAGCCAAGTTATCTGACACCTTACCCTAGCTACTAAGCCCAGATACATGACACCTAACCCTAGCTA
The DNA here is from genome assembly GCA_030545055.2 of Neoaliturus tenellus. Lineage (NCBI taxonomy): Eukaryota > Metazoa > Arthropoda > Insecta > Hemiptera > Cicadellidae > Neoaliturus > Neoaliturus tenellus. The sequence continues at coordinate 86,645,648 of CM061531.1, read as the reverse complement.
CCTAACCATGGTATCTGATACCTAGCTTTCGTTACCAAGCCAAGATATCTTACACCCATATCTAGCTACCAAGCCAAGGTATTTTGCACCTAGCTCTGGCTACCAAGACAAGGTATCTTGCTCATAGCTCTAGCTAAGGTATCTGACACCTATCTCTAGCTACCAAGCCAAAGTATCTGACACCTAGCCCTAGCTACCAAGCCAAGTCATCTGATACTTAGCTATAGTTACCAAGCCAAGGTATCCGTTACCTAGCTCTAGTTACCAAGCCAAAGTATCAGGAACATAGCTCTAGCTAGCAAGACAAGGTAACTGACACCTAGCTACCATAAATGGAGACTAGAAAATAAACACTGTATAATCTGGCAGCAAGGATTTTAAATTTAGATAACATTTTAACTTCTCTGGTAGGATGGAGAAGAAGACTTATTCTGACAAAGAGAGTTAATTCCAATCGTGAAATTTCGTACTAGATTTTAACAGAGCTTCAAACGGTATACTGTTGCCTATTGCCATTAATCTAATTTATGGCAGATTCACTCCCGTTCTAAATGAGAACATGCTTGCAAAACTCTGCACTTATCAATATGAAGGCTAATCTTACTTCAAGGCGACTTTAATAAGGTCAAGTCGGAATGATGGTCCCTTTAGAGTTGAATGATGAGGATAACCGTCAGTCGTCTGCATAAAATTATTGATGGTGTAATGTTAAGCCTTCGCTAGGGATCATCATCAACGTTTATTTATTGTGTTGATCTCTCCCAAACAGCTTATTGTTACAAACATTAATTTTAATTTCTTTTTATTTATGTTTTATTTTTGGTTTTCTTTGTAATTAATTGGTGGTGTATCATGTTTAATTTACAATTTAGTGTTAAAACCGATATAAATGAGTTACTAAGGTACAAATTGTATTGGAGGAAAATGGACCGTTCACTTTTATAACACCTTGGTACGATAGCTTTTATGTGGAACATTAATACTTCTAACGTGGTCCAGAAAAGCACGTTTATGTGTACCAAAGTTATATAACTCAAATAAACGTCCTTTATCGGTTAAATCAATTTGGTAAAGCAATCAAATACACTGGCGCTCATTTTTATGTTCCCTTTGTTTACTATGAAACAAATGATCGCCGCTCTTTTCATTGTTGCAGTTTGAAAAGATAACAGTGACAGTCACTGTTCATTGTGTTAAAATATTAATTACACCCCTTGTTAAAATGTTATCTACGAAAGAATTGTTTAATAAACTAAACTATTTTCACTGAACAGTTTAGATGTATTAATTGCTCCACGGTTTTAAAATGAAAACTCGTCACACAAAAAACCTTTTTATATCAAACAAATTCTGTTTAACACCAATTAATCTAAGTAACATCAAACCATTGTATATATTGGTGAATAGGTTAAAGAACACGTGTTTTTAATTTACGAAGTTGCGAGAAGGCGGTGGGATATGATCATAAATATACAAAATAAAACTACCTTTGAATAATTTAATTTTCTTTTTATAAGTGTAACGTCACACCAGTCAATCGATTGGGATAAAAAATAAGAGAATCTCCAAATCCTATGTTTCACATTCAGTGTTTCAGTATAAGTTGTAAAGTTTAGAGATTAATTGTGTTAAGTAAGTGGAAATAAATGTAGGAAATAGGCGATTCCCATGTTTATTGCAGCACATAAAATGTTTTAGGGAAGCTTAAAATGCAACAAACACAAGCAATTTTAATATTTAGTAGTTCTTAAATTGTGGGTATACTTTTCTTAATAGTACCTCAAACTTTACCTCTTTCAGATGAAACAGAATGGTCGCAAGGAGATGAACAGCTCGAGCCCACGAAGCAGTATCGGCTCCCTGCGGCACACCAGGATCAACTCCACAGATAAAGTCATCCTAGAGGAGGAAACTTGTGCGATCTGACCTCCCACGTTCACCCGGGAGGAGCTTGTCTAGTAGGACGGCGTTGACCGCTAAGCCTGCGGTGGAACCGATAGCAAAACTTGACTCGACAGCTAACATCCACCTGTTCCGGAGAAAGGAAACTGTGCAACACTAGTGGGTCGAAGGGATAAAGTTCAACGTTGACTAAAGGAATTTTGAGACATAATCTTCCGCTGGTAAAACTAAACCGAATCTCATATCACAAAAGAATCAGAACACAGATCAGAACGATAATTTATGTTCAGAATTCTAATATTTGGTAATTAGATATATATCGATACAAATGGACAAAGACTTTAAAGGTATTAGATAATTAGTTACTACGGTAAAAATACGATTGTATACTGGCTGCGAATTTCCATAGAAAATGTAGAGCTCTGGCTATATCTATTCATGTGTACTGCATATCAACAGTTTAGTTTGCGATAATGTTGTAGTAACACGGAATTAAAAGCTAGACGTATCGGTATTTTAACAACAAAGCTAAACATTGTATTAAATTAAATAAGATGTTAACTAAAAATTATATTTTGTGATGAATGTTCTGTTTTAGTATAAACAGAGTTATAATAAAATATATAAATTTATGACTTAAAGCTTAATTATATTACATAAACTAGAATACACGAGCAGAATATTCTGATCCAAATCTTAAAAGCCATAACATAATGATCGAGACGTAACGTTCAAAATGAAAGAGGATTAATGAAAGCAAGGAGATTGAAGAAAGAAGGCTATTTAACGGTTTTGTTTTTAAATTGGTCTCACTTATTCTAAAATACAATTACTTGATAAAATATGTCAAATTTAAGGTGGATTTATTCCTTCGAATTTAGAGACATGGATGTTCAAGTAACATAAGGGTCGCTAAAGAAGAACTTGTAAGCAATATATGAGGGTGTGGTGTCCGCAATGTGACATTTAACTACTAGCTTCTCATGCTAACTGATATAGGCTTTAATAATTTCGTTTTGATTTATAAATGTAGCTGTGCTAATAATGTTTTGACTCTATTATTTTGCTAAAAAGTCTTCATTGGTTGCATATACCATATACGTTTATATCCTTAACAATACAAATTTATCTTCACTTCCCTCCGAATTTCTAATAATCTTGGCAAAAAGGGTTGGTTTGGAGATTTTTGCAGCTTTATGCAATCTTTTGAATGAAAGTAAATTAATTCTAATGGTTAAAATATAAGAATTGAGCAATTTAAGTCAATAATATTAATTGTATAAAAGCAATACTGTTGGGTCGGTATGTAAGACGTGTTCATATTGCGGCAACTACCACCCTTTTCTCTCTGCACAATATTTGTGATCCATTTTGTAAGACAGCACACCGTTGTTTTCCATCATGATTATTTATATTTTTATATGCTGTGTATGCCCATTAATTAAGAGACGTATCCAACTGTAAGTATCATATAGTTATAGCGTTTCGTGTAAATAAGGAAGGCGAGAATAAGGGTTTGTTTATCTTTCGCATCTGTCAGATGTTTATAAACTGCATAGTCTTTAACACAATCCCTGTGTACTGTGATAATTATGGTAATATGTATATATTACGTTGTGCATTACATGTTTAGTGTTCTTAGAAAAAAACTCATTTGAATCCCATCTTGAAATTGTTAATGCTAGCAAAAAATTTCTATGACGCTCTGATTTATTTGTCAAATTATAAATTATATAAACAAAGACTTAACAAATAATCTGATACATTAAACGGTACACACGATCTGAGTTCTCAGAAAGCAGAATGGCATGGAAAACGTTAACCAATATTGATTAAACTCCTTTCTCTGTTTTAAGAAAAACAATAAAGATTGAAACATTGAGTTAAACATTAGCATGTTTTGAATTAAGTTTAAAACATTAAACCCATACAATGTTGACAAACTTAGAGCAATACTGTTGAGTTTATTCGTCTAAATTATAAGGCTGTGATTTGTGATGTTTATTTAAGGTGAATAATTAATTAAGTAATGACGAGAAGTTACCAGTACGTTTAAATTAGGTCAGCTTGTTGGAAACTCAATGTTAGGTATATAAAATTGTACTAGAATCTACGAACGTAAATTATAATAGCAATGTAACGTGTTTAGTACAATAGAACTCATATCATTTTATTGGTTTAACGATATAAAAATGGAAATATCGATTATAGTAAAATAAATATCCTGAATGGATGTATTTTTTCATCAGACCAATAAAACAATCTTATTTTGTTTCTATTTTAGTTGTGTAAGAAAGTATGAACACTATATTTTGTATTTAAAGTGAGAACAATAAATAGTAAACATACGTTGTGAAAATATATTGTTTTAATGAAATTATATAAGTTCTACCTTACTTGTTACTTCCCCTATCCCTAATTAACTGACAAAGTTGAAGAGCATAAACGGTTCCGTTATAAAATTCACTCTAAAAGAAGTATAAAAAATAACAACTTGTTAAGGGTTGTTTTTTTTTTATACCTCGGGTAATAATTTATTGCTAGCATGCCTAGATACCATCGATCTGTTACCTTGTTCAACAGACAATTAACGTGATGTTCATTTTAATAGACAGGAGAACAATGAGCACTTTGACTAATTGGACCTAATAGTCGGTAAAATACTCAACAAGACAATCAAATGTGGAACCGGCTGTAATGAATGCTCTGCCATATGCTCGCCAACTCCATAATGATGCTTGCCTTGATTAGAAGCTCCCTGTTTGATGTCATACAACCGATAACATAAAACTGACACATTGTTAACAGCGATATCTCAAATCTGATTAAAACTATCTTTTGATTTCACTCTCGCTTAATTATTTCAATTAAAGATACCTAAAGTTTTCATTAAGGAATTATGAATGAAAGAGAACACAACTAATAAATAATGTAAAGAGTTAAAGTGAAGAAATAACAATTTCCAAACATTTTTTAATTTTTATCAGGCACAGCTTATTTGGAAGCTGCTAATAGTTTCAACTTTTTTGAAGGATTAAAGAAGGACAATCTGTTTGGGTCCGATGATGACCGTTTAACTGGTAAAAATGAATCGCAATTATAAAATCTTTTAGATTTATTTACCATCTATATGGAACAATTAGTAGTGGTACTATAGTCCGTTTTTTTAAACCTGATCCTTCGAGGGAGAGAAGGTGGAGGGGGTTTGTTTATACTTGCTACTATCCTATTGGCTAAAGCCTTTTGGTTTTTTGTTGGTTTTTTTTTGTTTTTGTTTTATTTCACTGTTGCATACCAGCTGGTAATTTTACATCACAACATAATGTGTATCAGTTTTACAATATTATTGTAAAAGTATAGATCAATAGTCTATGTGGACGGGGCAAAGTAAGGCAAAAAGAGGTCCGCCAACCTCTTAAAAAAAATAAATAAAAAAATAAAAATTACATTTTACGATTAACGTTAAACTCAACGTTTAGCCAAGCATCATTTTATTGTATTATCAGTAACTGCTAATATAAAACCCTCTTTATTTTACTGCCTAAAAAATAAGTTTGATATTCCACTGCAATTCCAATTTCAAAAATAGATCTTTTATTGGATTCTGTAATTCTTCACTCATCGAATTGGTGGAAGATTGCAGCTCGGCCTTCTTCCCAAATGCGCTAAACAACTATTTTATCAAAATAATCATCGTGTGACACCAATTATGGTTGATAAGTGTTTACAAATATTTTCAAAAGAACTGCATCATTATACAAATTCTTTAGCTACTAAATACAAAGACTTTGGAATCTTAATAATTTAATAATAAACAAATTTATTAACCAGAAAATAAGATAGGTCAATTTAAAGCACCTGATTTTCGTCTGGAATCGATGAAAGAAATAATTTCACATCATTGTAAGTGAGAGTCTCTAACCCTAATCTTTGTGTAACTACTTAAGTTTATGGGAGAATAACGTTTACGATTTAGGTTTTGATGAGTTATTTACGACTTTTGTAAAATGTTAATTCATAACCGTGGTCTCCGTTTAAAATTCTGCCCAATCAATGTTCTGGCGTGTTTACATAACTGTTGAGTTTACATGAAGTGAAGGAATTGCATGAAGGAGTTTACATGAAGTGAAGGAGTGAGGAACAAAGAATTATAAATATAATAATTTATAATTCACAACCCCTCCTCGGCAATGCCGATGTACGCCATCAGCACAATGCGGCACAAGCCGGTTATGTGTCCACAACCGCTCCTCGGCAATGCCGATGTACGCCATCTGCACAATGCGGCACAAGCCGGTTATGTGTCCACAAATCCCTTCCTCGGCAATGCCGATGTACGCCATCGGCACAATGCGGCACAAGCCGGTTATGTGTCCACAACCTCTCCTCGGCAATGCCGATGTACGCCATCGGAACAATGGGGCACAAGCCGGTTATGTGTCCACAACCGCTCCTCGGCAATGCCGATGTACGCCATCTGCACAATGCGCCACAAGCCGGTTATGTGTCCACAACCCCTCCTCGGCAATGCCGATGTACGCCATCTGCACAATGAGGCACAAGCCGGTTATGTGTCCACAACCCCTCCTCGGCAATGCCGATGAACGCCATCGGCACAAGCCGGTTATGTGTCCACAACCTCTCCTCGGCAATGCGTATGTACGCCATCAGGACAATGCGGCACAAGCCGGTTATGTGTCGACAACCCCTCCTCGGCAATGCCGATGAACGCCATCGGCACAATGCGGCACAAGCCGGTTATGTGTCGACAACCCCTCCTCGGCAATGCCGATGTACGCCATCGGCACAATGCGGCACAAGCCGGTTATGTGTCGACAACCCCTCCACGGCAATGCCGATGAACGCTATCGGCACAATGCGGCACAAGCCGGTTATGTGTCCACAACCTCTCCTCAGCAATGCCGATGAACGCCATCGGCACAATGCGGCACAAGCCGGTTATATGTCCAAAACCGATCCTCGGCAATGCCGATGTACGCCATCGGCACAATGAGATACAAGCCGGTTATGTGTCAAAAACGGTTCCTCGGCAATGCCGATGTACGCCATCGGCACAACGAGACACAAGCCGGTTATGTGTCCACAACCTCTCCTCGGCAATGCCGATGTACGCCATCGGCACAATGCGGCACAAGCCGGTTATGTGTCCAAAACCACCCCTCGGCAATGCCGATGTACGCCATCGGCACAATGCGGCACAAGCCGGTTATGTGTCCACAACCCCTCCTCGGCAATGCTGATGTACGAGATCGGCACAATGAGACACAAGCCGGTTATGTGTCCACAACCTCTCCTCGGCAATGCCGATGTACGCCATCGGCACAATGAGACACAAGCCGGTTATGTGTCCACAACCTCTCCTCGGCAATGCCGATGTACGCCATCTGCACAATGCGGCTCAAGCCGGTTATGTGTCCACAACCGCTCGTCGGCAATGCCGATGTACGCCATCGGCACAATGCGGCACAAGCCGGTTATGTGTCCACAACCGCTCCTCGGCAATGCCGATGTACGCCATCGGCACAATGCGGCACAAGCCGGTTATGTGTCCACAACCGCTCGTCGGCAATGCCGATGTACGCCATCGGCACAATGCGGCACAAGCCGATTATGTGTCCACAACCGCTCCTCGGCAATGCCGATGTACGCCATCGGCACAATGCGGCACAAGCCGGTTATGTGTCCACGACCGCTCCTCGACAATGCCGATGTACGCCATCGGCACAATACGGCACAAGCCGGTTATGTGTCCACAACCGCTCGTCGGCAATGCCGATGTACGCCATCGGCACAATGTGGCACAAGCCGGTTATGTGTCCACAACCGCTCGTCGGCAATGCCGATGTACGCCATCGGCACAATGCGGCACAAGCCGGTTATGTGTCCACAACCGCTCCATGGCAATGCCGATGTACCCCATCGGCACAATGCGGCACAAGCCGGTTATGTGTCCACGACCGCTCGTCGGCAATGCCGATATACGCCATCTGCACAATGCGCCACAAGCCGGTTATGTGTCCACAACCACCCCTCGGCCATGCCGATGTACGCCATCGACACAATGCGGCACAAGCCGGTTATGTGTCCACAACCGCTCCACGGCAATGCCGATATACGCCATCAGCACAATGCGGCACAAGCCGGTTATGTGTCCACAACCGCTCGTCGACAATGCCGATGTACGCCATCTGCACAATGCGCCACAAGCCGGTTATGTGTCCACAACCACCCCTCGGCCATGCCGATGTACGCCATCGGCACAATGCGGCACAAGCCGGTTATGTGTCCACAACCGCTCGTCGGCAATGCCGATGTACGCCATCTGCACAATGCGCCACAAGCCGGTTATGTGTCCACAACCCCTCCTCGGCAATGCCGATGTACGCCATCTGCACAATGCGCCACAAGCCGGTTATGTGTCCACAACCTCTCCTCGGCAATGCCGATGTACGCCATCGGCACAATGCGGCACAAGCCGGTTATGTGTCCACAACCTCTCCTCGGCAATGCCGATGTACGCCATCGGCACAATGCGGCACAAGCCCGTTATGTGTCCACAACCTCTCCTCGGCAATGCCGATGTACGCCATCGGCACAATGCGGCACAAGCCGGTTATGTGTCCACAACCGCTCCTCGGCAATGCCGATGTACGCCATCGGCACAATGCGGCACAAGCCGGTTATGTGTCCACAACCGCTCGTCGGCAATGCCGATGTACGCCATCTGCACAATGCGCCACAAGCCGGTTATGTGTCCACAACCTCTCCTCGGCAATGCCGATGTACGCCATCGGCACAATGCGGCACAGGCCGGTTATGTGTCCACAACCGCTCGTCGGCAATGCCGATGTACGCAATTCGGTACAGTGGAGAAGCTGGTTTAGGTTTTTAAACCCCATTGCAAAAATTACCGTTGAAATCAGGTGGTTGGTTTAAGTCTTGGTAGAGATTAACTAACAAATGTGTTCATGTCCAGTTTATTCTTAATTTGAACATTGTCATTCTTTAGGGTGTTATATTATTGCTATTAATTACAAGATTAGCTAGCTGACTTCAATCAAAAAAAAAATTGGCCAAAGTTTTAATGTTTTAAGTAATTTTTTAATCGAAGTAAGTTCGCCAACATTATACGTTTCAATCCTGCATTTGAGGGATGAAACTATTCTTCAATATTCTTTGTCGGCCCGGCCTATATAAGGTGAAGCTATATAAAATGTCATCAAGTCACCTAAACCAAGGATAAAAATATACTAAAGTCCCAGGAGACGTCGTTCAAAAGATCAACCTTTCCCTAGGGATATATTTTTGAGGAGTAATTTGAATGTCTTTCATTTGCAGCTTACAATTTCCCTCTGAAGAATTAGAATTTCAATATTCATTCTGGAATATTGAATTTAAATATACTTTAATGAGGGCATCCTTAAAACGGAAATTTACAAAAGAATATTATTTGTTGATTTAAAAATAAAAAATGTCTATTATTACTCTCTTTAGCTTTTCTTACTAGAATAATAGCTATTTATCTAGGTCGAATATCGTGGTACAGTTAAATTGGCAGAGTGAGGGAAAAAATAGTTTTCTTATTTAAACATATAACTGCACTAACTAAAATTAAAACTCTCAACTTGATTTCTTCCTTTTATTAGGGCAATACTGGAACCAGTTGGAAAACATATTATACTCAACAATATGTATTTCACCTGGTTCCAGTAGTGTCCCGATAAAAAGAAGCGCTTACCTTAACTATCACTGTAAAATTGATTCGAATCCTTCAACAAATTCTTCTTTAACACGATTGCTCAAGAATATTAATTTTTATCATGGCCATAACGTAAGGTATTATTTTTAACGCAGAACACGTTTTTATAAGATGAACAAACAGCGAGGTGGCGAAGAGCTGCCACCGCTGACGTGGCCTAGAGTCAACAGTCAATCCATCTCTCCCTGTACACTAGAATAGCAAGTGGTGGGATTTTAGATGACTTTGTTGGAAAAACATCCTTTTCTTAATATAATAAACAATTAAACTGTTTTACAATTATTCTAATCTAGAGTTCCCTTGTAAATTTCACAATTAAATTCCATATTGGTTATTATGTAATGTAATTTATCTAAATCAATAAAAAGTTTTAAAATTATTACTACACGAGGAAAAAATATTTAGTAAAAAATAACAACCTGTGTACGATGGATTTTCGCGTGCTGCAATGAAACCTTTGCAATATTGATAGCAATATGCTGCCATTGATGTTTTAACATTTTTAAAAACCTTCAGTTACATGTTTGATTTCATAATCAGACTATATTAATTTATACATTTAGATTTTTCCATATTACATTTAGACATCGGATGTTTATGCCCATATTGAAGTCAAAGGAGAAGGAATTTAAGATTTGTTTGGGATAATTTAGAATTCAGCAATCCTGAGCAAGAGAACCGCAACACCCGCAGTAAATTCATAAAGCGTTAGATCCTGGCCGTCATCGACTGCAACTCCAACAACTGGGTACTTGAGGAAACCATCGGGAAGGGTAGGCTTATTCTTTACTGACACAAAACATAACAAATTTAAACGTGAAACTCAGCGTTTTGTGTATTCTTTGCGTGGAGGTAATTTCGGCCTTATATAATATTTCAATTGCGTTATATTGTCTTGTAAAATTAAACGCAGTTCGACGCCACGAATAGCGATGCCTACGATAACTTGGATATATTGTAGGTCCCGGTCTTACCATGCTGGATGTCATCAAAAAGGCCCTGAGTCAGAATCGGTTCTTAGACGACTTGAAAAAGGACAACTGCAAATGAGTTTAACTGTTATAAAAAAAATATACATCTGATATTAAAGGATCTCTTAATCCTTAATTAAGTGATGTAATTCCTATGTATGTTCTAAAATAAATTAACTTATCTAGAGCCAAGAAAGATCCATATCAATATATGGTATCTCCCTCTTGACATAGGCTAAGCATTGCAATTTGATAGGGAAATAAAAATATATTGAATGTTTAAATATGTTAGGTTTAAAAATATCAACTTCCATAAAAAGTTTACTTACATCATAAACTTCGTTTTAAAGAAGAATGAAAAGTTAATCTATTATCATAAGTATAATGCCCTCTTGAAGATGCGGCCAGGATGAATTATTAATGAAACTTCCAACAATATTGTCTTGTGAAAGGCAACAAATCATTCGCCCACTTTCCGCTTCCCTTCCCGGTTTTGGAGGATTCTATTCCCCTATTTAAAACCATTTTTGGAATTATTTTCAAATTTCTGTCAAAAATTGTCAAACGGTAAAAAAACAATTCATTTCGATTGTATTAATAGTAAGCATGGGATACGGTACCTACTAATAAAATATTTCTATATCATTAAAACTTTCATTCACCTAGTGGTCATAGAAATTTATTTTATTCGTATATTATACTTTTAGAGAATACACACATTAACACTTCGTGGCAAAGTGTTTGGATGAATCCAGATAAGAAATGAACCGTGGGTAGAAGGGAAGGTTTTACAGAAAGGGGGAAGGAGAAGGTATGTTGTTGAGTTGTAAGGAAAGCACTATACAAGGAACAGACGACATTTAAGACAGAAAGGATTGTACAATGAACAGACCACATTTAAGATAGAAAGGACTATACAAGAAACAGACCACATTTATGGACTTATCAAAAGACTTAATTTTACTTGGAAAAAGAAAGAAGTTGGAATCATGTGTTTGAATGCTTAAATTAATCATATGACAAAGTTTAGTTTTTGTTTTGGTCAGTTCAGTTGAATGATGTTGATTTATTATTGTGATGCTAAGTAAATATAATTTTATGCAAGTTTTATTTTATTGTAATATTTAAGTTTTTAACTGTAAGCTAAAGTGTATACCTTGAACTTCGGACGTTTTTACAAGAATAATAAAAATAGACTATGCAGTTACAGTAATTATAAACTTGGGTTTCTTGTAAGCTTAGTAATCGAAACGTATTTCATATAAAATAGCTGGTAATCATTACGATCAAATAAATAATTTATGATTAAAAAAATAAAAAAAGATGTACCTAATTTACAGAACTTATATCTTGAAATATTTTTTTAAATTTTGAACTATGAAGTGTCTTTTGTCCGTTATAAGCCTTTTGTTGTTACGTATGTACCTATTATACTTTTTTGCTTTGGTTTCCATTTCTCATACATATTTCAATTCAAGCTAGAGTCATCTTCACCTTTGGGCAAGTAGCCCATTGTTGCGCAGTCGGCAATGTTAACCATACGGCTTTTAATGCAAAACATGGTATTTTATTCCCCTGTTTCGAACGCCGTTTTTCAACCGATTTTCTTTAAACTTGGTAAGTGTTTAGTTGAATAGTTATATTAGGCCCCTCATACCTCGAAATTTTGAAAATTTTACATATATTACTAAGGGAAATCGAGTTACTTTGCGACGTCACAGAGAGTAATGTTTGTTAAATTTTCAAAATTTCGATCTATGGGAGGCCTAACATAACTATTCAACTAAACACTTACTAAGTTTAAAGAAAATCGGTTGAAAAACTGCGTCCGAAACAGGGGAATAAAATACCATGTTTTGCATTAAAAGCCGTATGGTTAACATTGCCGACTGAGCAACAATGGGCTACTGGCCCAAAGAAGAAGATGACTCTTAAGTATCGGATGTCCTAGACCATCCGTACTCCCATTCTCGTTATATCTTAAACTTAATGGATGAAAATGTCCAAGCATTAAAATGTCTTCATATTCTCATTTTAAACACTATTATACTATTTCATTATAAAACCCCGATTATCATAAATTAAGTTTACTTGTCCATATATTATCTCCGCCACATTGTCAACTTTATAAAAAATAAAAATAATTTTGGGCATAACCAACAATTAGAATGGAAAAGTATTTAAAATAAAATTTTAAGACATATTAATGTTTTAATTAAAAATATATATTTCTAGAGATAATTTATAAAAAATTTCCCCTGTTTTTCTTATAGGGAAAAAAACTGAGGTTCCACTGTTATTATTTCCTGAAACGTTAGGATTAAGAGTAAAGATTAAATTACATGTAGAATACTGTAAAAATTCATAAAAGTAAGTTTTTATCTAAAATTAAGCCTCCGATGTGGATGGGCAGTTTCCAGAACACCCTATACATTGTAATTAACGTCAATCGATCGTAACACCTTTACCTGTAATGTTAAATTTTCTTTTTGTGAAAAATCAATTATATTAATTTTAAAAGGGTTGTAGGGATGATTTAGGACATGCGGTGTACGGTGTATCGTATTTTACTGGAGGTTAAGATCGGTTAAAAACTGTTCTTTTAAATGTTTTATGAAGAGATAAAGGGAATAACACTCATACATCTTTGGATTAAATTCCTTAAATTAAAATGTTGATTACTGATTCGGTTGGATAGTTTATTTTAGTTCTCAACTTCTTCAAAACCTTCGAAACATAAATTGATTGGAACTCAAACTCTCATTATTTAAAGCCTACAGAAACTTTAAAAGCTGTTTTTAACTTAGGACATCGGTTAATGCCTGTTTTCCAACCAATGTAGAAGTATTTAACTGGGCCACGTTACAGTGACCTGGTTCTGTAAAGTTGATTAATTGTTGTTGGAAAGTACGAAATTTCACGATTATTTGAACCCATACACAGAGTTAATTCAAATGCCAACTAAACCTGTCCAACAATATATTTTTAAAATACTTCGTAATAAGATTTATTATTAAAATAAATTTCTTATCATCTCTTAGTTTCACCAATAATTTCTTGTAAAAATTTTACCATTTAAATTATTCACTGCGTAAAATCACTATCGATTTGTGTTTTTTCTTTTACTAAATATTTTAAACAATTTAACAGAATATTTATGAAATCAGGCCTAAATCGAATTGTTATGCTATCCACCGTTGATTTGGTTATTTTTTTACTTGGGCAAAATAATTCTTTGCAAAATTTTTCTAATTCAAAAAATATTCAAGTACTGCTGGTTGCACGAGACGTGAGACAGTCCGCGCATGGGGGAGGGGAACAAGAGGGCTGGGAGGGGTATGGAGTAGGAGTGGGAGGGGCAGCCAACTGTGTACTAGTCTGGCTGCACACATTCGCCAAATTGTCCTAGCTTTGATTTCCGTAACATATAACCATTAAACATGCTAGAAAAACCACAAAGTAATAATACAATACAGCTGAACCATAATTAAGAATAACGATAAACAGTTATTGATATTCAGTTGATTCAAATTCAATGTTTCACTGACTATTATTGAGTCAATGTTTTTAGGATGCATGTAGTGACTGGCACATGACAACAGCTAACAGCTGACTGACGGTGCTGCACTCTGGCGGCGTTTGGACGGGCATGCGCAAAAGCCTCTTTTGCTAGTGCGCATCTGATACACTGTCTCACGTCTCGTGCAATCACCTGTAAATTTAGTGGTTGCGCACATTCTTTAAGCTCTACCTCTGATGAAAGAGGCCGCCCATTCCATCGTTTTAAACTCAAACGTTATAACAAAACTCCAAACCTGAGAGTAGTGAAACGTGCACGAAACTAATTTAAATCTTGTTGGAGGCCTAACATTAAAAATATATTCGTACTAAGGAACAACGCACACAGAATGTATACATAATATTTCAAGGTCGGAACCACTTCTTGATAGCTGACCCGACCGTAGCGGTAGGTGGTATGAATCTTCCTCGGAAGCAGTGGACTATACTCAATAGTTTCCGCACTGGAGTGGGAAGATGTAATTATTGGAAGTACAAATGGGGAATGACACAAGACCAGTCATGCCTGGTTTTGGTCAAGCCTACTGGTTTGTAGTGATAGTGCGACCTGAACATTTGTTCCATGGACTCATAAAATTATAAAAACATTGTTCTGCTTCAATGTAATTGGTCTTAACTGTTTTGAAGCAAGAAAATAAAATAAATAAAAATGCGACTGCGGAGCAGAATATCAAACTATGGAACACATAGTCGAAGAGTGCCCACTGAGTGCCTTCCCCGAAGGATGGACCGGTCTGCATAGCTCAAGTGAAGCTGGGCTGCAATGGCTTAGCGCCCTGGAATTAGCTCTATAAAGAGAGATCTAATTTTTTATTTTAGTGTTTAGATTAGTACTTATACTGACTCAGGTGCTCTGCACCGCAGAATTTATTATTCCTTAACCATGGTGGCTGGCTAAATGAGCCATACGATATATACGATATATTATTAATATTTAAATAAAAAAATTTATTAGAAAACTGAAGACTTCATTTAAAAAGTATTTATTTGCTTTTGTGTGTACCATTTGTAATGTGGTATAAAATATGTTTAGGGATATATTATGCAACAATGTATCAGCGATCGGACTATTTTCGTTATCCATACTATAGTGTCGAGGTCGTCATATGTCTCCATTGTTGCCAAGGAGCAAACTGCTGGTAAAGCTATAGCAGAAGCCGAGAATCAGCTGATTATTTTTAAAAGCAAGAATAAAATGAACTGCCTAATTGAGAGCGAGGTAGACAAATTATAACAATTTTCATCAAGTTTAGAAATTTTATTCTTTATTAATTATTTGTCGAATATTCTTTATTTAATATGACTGTGTTTAAGTACCGGCCATACCACAACTTGGATCATCGGTACATCATCGGTCTCACAGCGGCCAGTACGACGTAGGATAAATCGATTTCCGCTGACTGCATATAAGCTTACTGAGGGTCACCACTAGCTTTACGGGTACACAATGATATATGGAATCGCTGGATAGAAAACCACGTATCCCGTACATTTTGTAGTTTGAAATAGTAGGGTTAAGAGGAAAATAATATTTGATAAATATGCTAATTTAATCAATAAGCAATCATTTTCTACTAAATATTTGAAACATATTCTGTGGTAAGACGTTTTAAATATAAAACTGGTATTTTTAATCATTAGGACGGAAAGTGTTTATTTTTCTGTTCGCTATCGGTTTTCGAGTGAGGCGAAGCCGAGCTAGGAAGTGCGGTTAAGCAAAGAAAAAACTTTTTAATCTGAGTGATTTACAACGTTTTTCATAAGTAAAATGGTTACTCGAATGCAAAAAAGGGCTTTCCAATAACTAAAGAACAACTAATTTACAACGCAGGACGAATGCTGGTAAAAACTGGAAAGCCAAATTCTTTTGTCAACAAAAAGCGTAGAAGGTGGTACGATTTATTCATGGGGCGCCACAAGAACCTTGCGGTCCGTGGGATATCAAACGTTAACGACATCCAGTGCTGCTGTCACGAAAGAGAGTGTGATAGCTTGGTGTAATGAAGTTATGGCATACTGCGAAAAAAATAACCTGATGGAAATATTTAAAGATCCTCGTCGTGTCTTCTATTGGGACGAAACTGCGTTTTTCCTAAGCCCAAAACCAGGAAAGGTTATTATTGCAGCTAAAGGGGACAATAGTGTTTACGACGTCTCAAGAAACACTGACAAAGAAAATGTTACAGTTTTGATAACAGTGAGTGCAGATGGTAGTGTAGCACCGCCAATGATTCTATACTCCTACGAGAGTATACCAGTACAAGTAGGTATGGCTGTTCCAGATAGTTCGGGTTTGGGTAAAAGTGACTCAGGTTGGATGACCCGCGAAACATTTTTCGAATACATGGCTAACACCTTTGATCCATACTAGTATACGTGTTGCTCGAAATTTATTTAAATACAGTACAAATGTTACTTTAGCTCTAAATCAATGACATCCGACCAATCCAATAATGTTAATATCTTCAATCGCCAATAACTACACGTATTTACAGCTGATTATTAACAGATGTTTCAAATGCTATATTCAGTCCCCAATGTTATTTAAAAGGGAAATTTTGAGATTTCAATGTTAGATTGCGCCTTTATTTTCAGTCCGATTCTCATAAATTTTTGGCGGAAACAACTACAGACCAAGCCCTATCCAACGACACCTAAAACTTGAAAATCGGTTGAAAATTGTAGGAGGAGTTCTAAAGACAAAAAACCCCTTAGCGTATTAAATAAGTATAGATTTGACTTCAAATGACATTCCTCGACCAGTCGTCATGTTTATGGACGGTCATATATCATACATGTCGTTGGTGTGCTTTGCAACGTTAGTGGCTCTTTTACCCAACGCCACCCACCTGTTACAGCCTTGATACGTGGCTGTATTCCACCCATTAAAAAATGCGTAGAAAACGGCAATTACGGCGTGTGGATTCGCACATTCATCACAAAAGGTGAAAAATAAGATTTTCCTCCAATTTTACAGAGAGTTATTAAATCAACACACTAAAACCAGATACCATATAAAATGGCTTCAAAACATGTAGTCTCATGACTTTGGATCCACAAGACATTAATATGACCAAATATGTGGATAACTTGATCCAAAAATTAAAAGCAACAACAGATCTCTTCATCTTCTGAAAAAATAGATAAAATAAAAAATTGCCTTGTTTATCTCGAGGGAAAAATAGGTCAAGAGAAGTTGAGGTGTTTCAGGCGTGGTGGGCCTATAAATCGTCCCGATGATTCTCTCTTTGAAGTATAGAAGAGCATGCGTCAAGACCTCAGGAGACTCTTCATTTTTAACTAATTTTCCTCTGATATGATCTCTTTTGATGAAGGGGGCGAATGTCCGGGACGACGGAACTCCGGATGTCCGCCACTGCGCGCCCACTCTAAAAACTGCCGTCCGTACCATATAGCCTCAATCCGCACGTCGGCCTAAATGCTTCGTTAGGCCGCCAGCTACCATTTTCTTTTTACACTTGATAGTTTATATTTCCATAACATGTTTATATGTGGCATGAACTTTTAGTTCATATATAAAAGGATCCTTAAAGAAGCTAAAAAGAGCAGTTAGGAACTCTTTTTTGCCGAAATTACAAATGAAAACCCTTACAGCTTAGCCCATAAGCTAGGCTCTGGTTATATTAAAACCAAAGAAATACAAACTACACTTAATATGAAGATACAGGCACTAATTCTTACTTAGATACTATGAATAATATAGAAACGGAAGCGCAATATCATGCAAATATAAGAAGCGTAGTGCAAATACAAACACAAGGAAACGAAAATATTGAACCACCATTTTCAATACAGGAACTTAACTCGACCTTAGATAGGTCTAAAAACAAGAAAGCACCAGAACTAGACAACGTACCTGCTGAGGTATATAAGAATCTTGATGAACATAACAGATCCTCACTACTAAGAATATAAGGAAGTAAAAGAGGAGGAGAAAAACTTAAGGTTAAGATTGAAAGTTAAGTTAAGCCTCCCGAGAGGAAGGAAAGAAAGAAAGGTTAGAAACAGGAAAGCAATACTGAGGTATGGCGAGAGCCAGGTACTCGGTGATGGCAGAGAAGCAAGTGAAAAAGGTCCGATTCATAGGGCCACGGGCCACATGAGATAAGAGATCAGTGCTGAGTCACGCATAAATCAAATTTTCCTGTTGAGCACAAGAATATTTTCATTGCGAATTATTAGACTGGAATAAACAGGGTCCAGCGCAGGGGTGTCATGGTGCCGGAATGCGCCGGAACGACGTTCCGGCACTGGTTTTGAACAAAAGTGAAAATTTGAAAAAAACGTTGTAAACAAATGTATTTGTAAATAAAGAAATATTTCTCCATGCAGACAAAACAGAAATGCTGTGCAAAAGAGAACTGAAAATAATTTTGTGTATGATAATAAAATATAGTTACCTATAACAAGAATGAACATAACATAAAAGTTGCCTAAATCGGGCGAACTACGCCACTTCAGCATGAGTAAATAGAACGCGAGTTATCTAAAGAACAACATATAGCCTACTGCGGATCAGGAATGTATTCTAAGTTAGCAATTATACACTCGGAGTAGGCTAACGTCGTTTGTCCAGTGATGTCTGTCTAGAGTATGAAAGTAGTCCGATGGAGTCTGAATAGCTGATTCCCCCCTCACCACCCTTATTTAACATTGTTGTCAGTTTTTATTAACAATCACTTGTCAGATTTAGTCTGCTACACGTCACTATGAATAGGGTACGGTACAGTAAAGCACGATTTGGCAACACCACACTCTCATCGGACTACTTTGGCGTGCTTATGTGTTTTACTCTAGTATGTCTGCTTGAGACCTCACACCACTATTAAATTGTACGACCTATGGATTGTACTTTATTTGGAAACCCCGCTTCATGAACTATAATATATGAAATAAAGCCTTTTATATACGAAAAATATTTGTAAAGCAATGGTTTTTATTTGTTTAACAGCATTATAAGTGTTTGCCATATTTATTTTTTATCCTAACCTAAAATACACTATAAAACAAAGAATATTTGTCGGTAATAAATAATTTTCGTGTGAGTATGTCTGTATTATTTCTGCAGTATTTCAATATACTAAATATGTAAGTTTTGACTCAAGCTAGCAGAGCATGAATAAAACCTCAAAAAGCTTTTCAAAAAATAAAAACACTAAATTGGGCAGTTTCAAATCACAAAAGAAACAATTCTGCTACGTGTTGTTTGGGGGGGGGGTTATAGGCCGCCAAATACCTCAGTTCTGGGCCAGGTGCACCGTTCCGCCACTGCAAAAATTGCCATGACACCACTGGCCAATCACGCCCCCTAAGGGGATTCCCCAAATTCGTAAATTAATAAATAGTCAAGTATTAAACAGGTTCGTTCCACCGAAGAACTGGACAGCTAGGACAGTTACAAACCCAAACAATACACACTAGTCTTAATAAATGATAATAAAAAACTTATGGCTCTTTTTTAAACACCCTGTATAAGTTCTCTTTGATTCTTTAAAAAATAAACTTGGGAGTTCTGAATTAACTATGTAAATATTCTAGGTTTTATGCTCAATATCGGTTGTGTTAAATTTTGGACTTATGATTATGATAACATATGATGAAAGAAATTAGTGTATTCTGAAAAGAAAAGAAGAGAATAAAAAATATCAGTTTTGAATGAAATAGGTTGTACCACAAAAAAGGAACACATTACTTAACTATATTTAACACAATATTTAACAATGGCCTAAACAAAAATTTATGCTGGAATTTTGCCCCCCTTAAAGCAAAAAGGCAACCAAGATTTTAAAAAGAGCATTGTATTATTTATTTATTAATGATAGCTCTCTTATACGTTGATTCTGCATCCTTGTAGAATTGGAAATACTGCATTTTATCAAACCAAATATCCAACACGAAGAGTACCAGTACAAGTTTTAACGAAGTGCGCTGGTCAACTAATGGTGGCCTCGTTCGGTATTTTCAGCTCACATTTCTGTTATTAGAAGCACACTTTTCCTTATTTATGTTCTTTCTAATAAAATAGATTTTATTTACTCATAAGTATTTATTATATCAAACAAAGATTCTGTACAAAATTCATCTTTCCTCCACCTCAATAATAAGGAAGTTAATACTTTATTAATTAGTTTTTTAATATTGAAGTATTTATTGGGGGTTTTATTTATAATCAAACAACCTTTTTTCCTCCAGTAAATGAATTTAAATTCTATCCTTAATCTTTCATCTGTGTTTTGATCAAATGTACCGCATTATTTTATAAATAACAATGAGAAGTAAGTAAGCATAATTATAACACAGTCATTACTTACAAGTAATGAGATGTAACAGGTACAACTTAGTGTAAGTTATTTCAATATTTTAGATAGGTTTTCGTGTCAATTAAAACAGAATTCTCAATACAACTTTATAAAGAAAAATTCAATTTACTTTTGTTATTTTATAATGTGTTTTAGACAGTCTCCAAGCTACGTGTAGCAGATAAAAATAAAATGTATTGCTATATGCAAAGAAATTTGTCTCTTGTTAAGCTCGAAGCTTATCTGTTAACGTAGCTTTAACAGTTCATTAGCAAAACCGTAATAATATATAAACAGATGTTAGATAGTAACAAGACTGGGGTTTGGACCGTTCCCCGTCAAAACGTTAAAAAAATGCCACTCGCTTACATACACCCAAATAAAATAAAATATCGCAACATTCTTGATTGAACCGGGCTTAAATACATGGATCAATAATTATTATTTGTAGAACTGTCAGTAAAATCCATTTTTCGTTGTCGCGGCCTGATCAAGGCACGTGGTTTAAGTCCACATCGGCCGACGTCAGCGAATTTACCGATATAATTTCGGAAATGATAGGAAAAAAGTAGTACTAGTTGCAAAACATTTTCATTTTAATCAAAGAAATGTTAGTCATTTTGAATTAGTAAATTGTATTGCGTTTGATTTTAAACATATCAAATTTGTTCTGATATTTAGTTTTATTTACTATATTTCAATATAACAAAAACTACGCGACATTCAAATCACATATTATGTGTGGCTCTATTAAAAATAAATCTGAATAAATGTTATAATCGTTTGTTCAGCTACTAAAAAATACACAACTTAAACCACTACACATAACCTAATCACTCAATGAACGGAATGAACCTAATTCAAAAATTTTTCATGAAGTTTCGCTTTAAGGACTAACTTATATTTTCATAAGGTGAAATTATGGTACATAAAGGGTGAAATTATGGTACATAATGATTTTGGAACAAAAAGCACAGCCAAAGTATGAAATTAACAAAAAAAAAATAAAAAAATAAAAAAAATCATTATACTAAAAGCAGAACAGCCTTTTTCTGACCTGTAATTAGTCTCAAAAGTGTGTTTCTGAAGCCTTTAAGGCCCCCACACTCTATCACACATGATCATCGGTACCAGCCAAATTAAGTTTCAAAACACTGTCGGATGTGAGATTGAGCATGTTAGGGGTAATGTCAGTTGCAAAATGGATTTTGAGACAAGTATAGCTACTCTTTGTGACATGTTGTAAATAATCAAAGGAAGAAAACAATCCACACTTTTTGAGAAAATGTTAGCCACATGGCTCTTATTTAAGAACTTTAGATCAGTGAACCTCACAAGATAAAAATAAAATCTGAGGCTGAGTGAGGAAAACTTTGAGTACATCCTAGGACAAATTTCTGAACGAATAGGGAATCATCTTGATACGTTGAGACCTTCAATTACGCGATAAAACGATTAGTAGCCGCTTCCTGTTTCTACAAAGTGGAAGGAGCTACGAGAATTTGAAGTTTGACTGTACGACTTCTCCCCCGGCCTTAAAATAAATCATTCTATAAACATGTTCAGCTATTTTTGAGGTCCTTATGGAAGATTTCTTACGGTTAAGTACAAATAACAATTCCTTAACAATGATAGAAACTTGTACTTTATTATACACCACACGATAGCTAATGGTGGAGTGCAACTTATTGACAGTACTATTGTCACTAGATCAATTATTTGAAGATACGAAGCATGGGGGTGTAGTTTGCATTTTTATTTTAGCGAAATAGAGACCTACTGTGAAAATCTATAATATATACAGCCCCATGTGTAACTGACTCACTCACTCACTGATGATAGGAAAGTCCTGAAGCCATCGTTGAAGCTAGACACTTGAAATTTGGCATGGACATTCTTTGAGATGTTTCAATTTAGGGAAAATTATAAAACTACAACTTTTTTACTTTTAAACTATAAAAAAGGTAAAAAAAATACAGATTTGTCGGTAACGTAGTTCAGCCGTATCAGCGTAAATCACCACGTGGTCGTGGTATCGTAGATCATTTTGCAGGTTTAGTTCTCGCTCGTGTTTAAATGATTTCTTTCAACTACACCCGTGTTTGATACTAATAAGTATTCTATATAAATATGAACGTCCTGTGTAGGCGACGGTAAATCGATGTACTGAGAGCGGGTAATCTCACCAGGGTAAACCTCGCTTTGATTGATACAATATCAATGCCCTAAAACTACAAATTTTCAACTTTCAACTATAAAAATAATTCTAAAAAGACGAGGTGTCAGTAAGGAAGTACGTTGGTTTTTAAGATGTCGCTTGGAGCGCTAATATAGTCCCTTAGTTCTCGCTTGTATTTAAGTGATGTCTTTTAACTACACCTCTTCCCGATTAACATTTGCATTTTGGCGCAAAGTTGTTTGAGTATGGTTTTCCTTCTGATTGCTTTGTTATTATTGCAAATGAAGTTTACTGAATTGCAAGCGTATCTTTACATTCGGGTGATGTCCGCTTTGATTTCTATAGTAACTTAAAGTTAATGTCGCTTAGTTCTCGGTTGTATTTAAATTATGTCATTTAACCACACCTGTTCCTGAAGATGTTTTCGCGACAGTTCGCAGAGCAGTGATCTTAAACGTTGTATATAAACTACGTTAGTGCAAATTTCAGTTTACAGTATATTGTAATATAGCTGTAACTGTAATATTACATTTGTTATAGGGATGGTGAAATAAATTTAATGCACGTACAAAATGTTGATTGAAATGTGAGGTTCTCGTATCGTTTTATTTAAATTCATTTGTTCATATTGGATATTGCTATTACTCTAGTCTTTTGAGAGACGATTGAGCGTAGTGCTGGAATACTTTGTTATAATTATATATTATTAATTTTATCATTGCTATGGTGAGCTCTACGAAGCTTGTGCGAATACTTTAAACATTATTTTAGTACTGCATATTTTTTGCTGCAGTAACGCCCGTAAAGTAAATGATTAATTGCTAAAAATATTTTAGGTCTTATTACATTTATAAACTTTAGTTTTCTCATGCTGGAAAATTTCTTGTAGGTTTTCGCACAAAAAATTACCTAATACATTAATTATAACTTAATTTTCTACTATTTGTATGCTGTCTCTCTATATGAATCCCCTGATTGAATATAGCGCTTCAGTTGATAGTTCTGGTGCAGTTTTACTTTGAAGAGTTGAACGTGTCCCAACACGTTTGACATCCGGTCTTTGACCTATTTGCTGCTGTTCAATCAGGCTTAGATTTTAGTTTGGGAAACGATTGAACATATTAAGTTATAGAACGATTGAACTTTCCATTCTTACCTTCGCTAACGTTTACCTACTTAGGACGTTTTTTTTTAACCATCTACATATCTGATGACCCATCAGGCTGAGAAATATCATAATAACCAATTGAATTAAACTCAATAGTAATATTTCTCGCTGCCACTTTGTCCGTCAAACTTCCTCAATGCAGTGCTCTCACCTAAGGTCTCGATTAACCCTATTATTGTTGTAATTGAAAACTATTCTATGCTTATCAATTATTGTAAATCTTTCAGTATATTTTAATTTAACCAATAATCCTTTTTTGGCTGTTATTTCACGATTGGTTTTTTTTACTACCATTAGTTGAAAATGCATAATGTACGCCGATTTTATGGTTCTTAAGTTGCAACTTTCTTCAATTTAAGACTATATAAAGACTTTAAGACTCCATGATTATAGTACCTAATGCCCTGTGCCGTGGGCAAATTTAAAAGCTTATTACTGTATTATTTATTGTGAGTAGTAAGTATTGGCTGCTTCTGTTACTGTCGTTGGAGTTGAGCCCTCAACTAGCCTGTTCATTGTATGAGGTTTTGACAGTAATTTACGGAATTGGGGCAACCAATTATTGGGTTGGACCCTCCATCAAGCATAACACCTAGAATATTTTCATAAATAATATTTATTTCACAGCTCAATTTTTTTAAACTATTTACTAAGGAGGGGTATTAAAACCTACTAATAGGAGATTATAAAAGTTTTTTTTACTATTGATTGTGAATTTAGAGTATTAGATGGTTTTGTTTCTGTCTTGGGTGTCCAGATCTTATGTGGAACTAAACTATTTCAAACTTGACTTTTTATTAATTCAAACTTTGGCCGACTAATTTTTTTATTATTGTTTTTTTACTTTTAATCTCCAAGGATATTTTCTTATTAGTACTATGTATCCCCCCAGATTAACACTAAGGTGTTATGAAATCGTGAACTTTGAGCTCTGGCATTCAAATTATAACGTCATTAGATATATCTATGACTAAACGACAACTCTAATTTGGGCTTTAACTTCTCAGGGGCAACCCCTAAGGGGGCATGGGGGCGGAGCCCCCATCGAGCCGTAGGCGAGTCTATAATATATACAGCCCCATGTGTAACTGACTGACTCACTGATGATCTTAAATTCCTGAAGCGACCTTTTAAGATAGAGACTTGAAATTTGGCATAGACATTCTTTGAGATGTTTCAATTTAGGGAAAATCATAAAACTACAACTTTTTTACTTTTAAATTATAAAAAAGGTAAAAAATATATATCTGTCGGTAACGTAGTTCAGCCGTATCAGCGTATATCACCGCGTGGTATAGTAGATCACTTTGCAGGTTTTTAGTTCTCGCTTGTGTTTAGATGAACTCTTTCAACTACACCCGTATTTGATACAAATATTGTTTCCTGATTAACATAAACGTCTTATGTAGACCACGGAGTTTCTATGCATAGAGAGCGGTTTATTTCACCAGGGTATTATTCGCTCTGATTAAAGCAGTATAAATGCCCAAAAACTACATATTTTCAACTTTCAAATTATAAAAATTTCTAAAAGGACGAGGTGTACGAGGGAAGTACGTTGGTTCTTAAAGATGTCGCTTGGAGCGCTATTATAGTCGCTTAGTTCTCGCTTGTATTTAAATGATATCTTTTAACTACACCTCTTACCTACAATTATTCTCAAATGGACGCATAGTTGTTTGCGTATGGTTTTCTCTCTGATTGCTGTGTTATTATTTAAAATTAAGTTTACTGAATCGAAAGCGTATCTATACATTCAGGTGATGTCCGCTTTGATTTCTATATTAATTGCTAAAAATATTTTAGGTCTTATTACATTTTCTAGACTTTAGTTTTCTCATGCTGGAAAATTTCTTGTAGGTTTTCGCACAAAAAATTACCTTATACAGGATTATAACTTAATTTTCTACTATTTATATGCTGTCTCTCTATATAAATCCCTAGATTGAATATAGCGCTTAAGTTGATAGTTCTGGTGCAGTTTTACTTTGAAGAGTTGAACGTGTCCCAACACGTTTGACATCCAGTCTTTGACCTATTTGCTGCTGTCCAATCAGGCTTAGATTTTAGTTTAGGAAACGATTGAACATATTAAGTTTTAGAAGATTGAACTTTCCATTCTTACCTTCGCTAACGTTTACCTATTTCCGACGTTTTTTTTAAGACCATCTACATATCTGATGATCCATCAGGCTGAGAAATATTATAATAATCAATTGAATTAAACTCAATAGTAATTTTTCTCGCTGCCACTTTGTCCGTCAAACTTCCTCAATGCAGTGCTCTCACCTTAAGTCTAGATTAACCTTCTTATTGTTGTAATTGAAAACTATTCTATGCTTATCAATTATTGTAACTTTTTCAGTATATTTTAATGTAACCAATAATCTTTTTTTGGCTATTATTTCACAATTGGTTTTTTTACTACCATTGGTTGAAAATGCATAATGTACGCCGATTTTATGGTTCTTAAGTTGCAACTTTCTTCATTTTAAGACTATATAAAGACTTTAAGACTTCATGATTATAGTACCTAATACCCTGTGATCTATTACATACTACTAGGGCTCTATTTTTATTAATTTTCTGAACTAATATATATAACATTTAAAATTAATTGTTAAATTAATAATTGCTGATTTTGAATGATAAAATTGTTATCGTTTCTCTATATGGTACATATATGATTCCTGCGTTTCTTCGCCACACCGTGGCGGAACTGAAGAATCTTAGCCTATACCATATATTTTTTTTATTTCAAATATCTTGATTTTGTCCCTTTTTTCTTCCATTACATACAACGATTCTTTATATAAATTTATAATTTTATTCCACTTTTATCTTTTCAGAATACAGCTATTACCTCAATGATGTGCAATCATAATCGTATCTCCAAATTTTTACACAACAACTTTTGAGCATGACTATTTACATAGTTCATTAATATTTCACAACTCCTTTATATTTTTTAACGAATTAAGGGGAACTAGGGAGTGGGATTAAACTGTGAGCCGTGGGCAAATTTCAAAGCTTATTATTTATTGTGAGTAGTGTGTATTGGCGGCTTCTGTTACTGTTGTTGGAGTTGAGCCCTCAACTAGCCTGTTCATTGTATGAGGTTTTGACAGCAATTTACGGAATACGGAATTGGGGCAACCATATATTGGGTTGGACCCTCAAACAAGCTTAACACCTAGAATATTTACATAAATAATATTTATTTCACAGCTCAATTTTTAAAACTATTTACTAAGGAGGGGTATTAAAACCTACTAATATGAGATTATTATAGCTTTTTTTACTATTGATTGTGAATTTAGAGTATTAGATGGTTTTGTTACTGTCTTGGCTGTTCAGATCTTGTGTGGAACTAAACTATTTCAAACTTGACTTTTTATCAATTCAAACTAGGGGGCAACTCCTGAGGGGGCATGGGGGCGGAGCCCCCATCGAGCCGTAGGCGAGTCCATATTATATACAGCCCCATGTGTAACTGACTGACTCACTGATGATCTTAAATTCCTGAAGCGACCGTTTAAGATAGAGACTTGAAATTTGGCATGGACATTCATTGAGATGTTTCAATTTAGGAAAAATCATAAAACTACAACTTTTTTACTTTTAAACTATAGAAAAGGTAAAAAATATAGATTTGTCGGTAACGTAGTTCAGCCGTATCAGCGTATATCACCGCGTGGTATCGTAGATCACTCTTCAGGTTTAGTTCTCGCTCGTGTTTAAATGATCTCTTTCAACTACACCCGTGTTTGATATACACGTGGTATCCTTCGATGGATACTCTTATATATATTGTAAACTACGGCGTTAATTTGTATAGAGAGCGGGTTATTTCACCAGGGACCCAGGGTTATACTCGATAATATATACAGTGATAATTCCCTAATTTGTAGCATATGCGCTATCTTGAATGTTTACCAAAGGTGAATTTTCTTCTCCTACTATGAATTAATTTCCCATGGCGGGTGAATAGTCGCTTACTTCTTTCTTGTGTTTAAATCATGTCTTTTAACTACACCTGCTTCCTTGCTATTGGCAACGTTAGTATCCCTCATACATAATAAACTTATCCATTTGACTTCTAAATAGCAATGAGATTATGCTGCATTGAAAGCTCGTTTCTTTTATATTTTACACACATCATAAATATGTTTTAGGGAATTTTTAAATAACTGTTTAGCTGAACTAACAGATTTAAATGTAGGTTCTCGTTTTGTTTCAATTTATTTTAGATTACTTATTCAAATTCACACGGGATTATTCTCCGCTGAACTTCGCATTGAATGGATTTTCTGTGAAGCTTGAGCCGTGATCTTAACGTAACATACTTCGATTACTTTGTACAATACTTAATAGACAGTTTATTATTATCTTTCTGTTTGATTTATATTTAGTGTCTTATATTCGAATTTTTCACACTTAAAATTTGTTTTTGAGAATGTTTAAATAAGTGTTGAGCAAAAGTAATAGATTTAAATGTTAGGTTCTCGTTTAATTTCAATTTATTTTAGATTACTTATTCAAATTCACCCTATGTGAACCCCTCAGCCGAATTACGCATTCAATGAATTTTCTGTGTAGCTCGTGCCGTGATCTTAACGTTATATACTCCTATTACTTAGTACGATACTTAATAGACAGTTAAGTATTATCTTTCTGCATTGTTTATAATCAGTGTTTTATATTTTATTTTAATACACACTTAAAATATGTTTTTAAGAATTTTTAAACGGCTATTGAACAAAACTAACAGGTTTTTATGGATAAATTATTATTTCACAGGTCTAGATTTTATATTCTTATAATTAGTAGTAGTTTGTAATAGTAGGGGTTTTTTGCGGATCTACCCCGTTTTTATTATTTCCTATGATTTTGTTTTCATGTTATTTAATTCTTGTTTTCGCTTATTGATTTGAATGTTATTTGCTATTTCAGTAATTTAAACGTTTTTCTTCTATATCCTGAAATATACAAGTTTTTATTTTTAATTAGTATGTATCAGCAGATTCTTTTAATATCGTGGTTGGCGATACTATATTTAGTTCAAATTGTATTTTTAATTTCTTAAGTTTATTAACTAGCATAGCTTGATTTTTTTTATTATTTTAATAGTAATATTCAAACTTACTATTGGTTATTTTCTATTTTTTAGCATTATTGTTTTACTCTAATGGGCATATTACATTATTTTTAAAATTTACGAAAATCTCATTTAAAAATACTTAATTTGGAATAATTTTGATCCATTGCAATTTTAATGTGACGCATGTTAACTCGTTGACGTTTCAGACTAAGTAGTTGGTAACGTGGAATAGTTAGCCATCACACATTTTAGTAGAGTTACAAGTAAATTAATAACTTAGCTTTTAAAAACTTCAATTTTTATTAGTTTTTATTTTCCGATTATTTTAATATCGTGGTTGGCGATGCTAGATTTGGTTTAAGTGTTACTTTCAATTTCTTTAGTTTATGCATTATTATAGTTTGATTATTTTATTATTTTAATAGTTATTTTCACATAGTCAATTATTTTCTATTTTTTAGCATTATTGTTTTGCTATAGTGGGCACATTACATTTTTTTATCAATGAAAATTTTATTTAAAGATACTTAATTTGGATTAATTTTGCCCCATTGCAATTTTTCTGTGCCGCATCTAAAATCGTTGACGTTCCAGACCAAGTGGTTGGTAACGTGGAGGAGTTAGTATCACACACTTTTGTAGTAGAGTTACATATTATATATAGTAGAGTCCATATTATATACAGCCCCATGTGTAACTGACTGACTCACTGATGATCTTAAATTCCTGAAGCGACCGTTTAAGATAGAGACTTGAAATTTGGCATGGACATTCATTGAGATGTTTCAATTTAGGAAAAATCATAAAACTACAACTTTTTTACTTTTAAACTATAGAAAAGGTAAAAAATATAGATTTGTCGGTAACGTAGTTCAGCCGTATCAGCGTATATCACCGCGTGGTATCGTAGATCACTCTTCAGGTTTAGTTCTCGCTCGTGTTTAAATGATCTCTTTCAACTACACCCGTGTTTGATATACTCGTGGTATCCTTCGATGGATACTCTTATATATATTGTAAACTACGGCGTTAATTTGTATAGAGAGCGGGTTATTTCACCAGGGACCCAGGGTTATACTCGATAATATATACAGTGATAATTCCCTAATTTGTAGCATATGCGCTATCTTGAATGTTTACCAAAGGTGAATTTTCTTCTCCTACTATGAATTAATTTCCCATGGCGGGTGAATAGTCGCTTAGTTCTCGCTTGTATTTAAATCATGTCTTTTAACTACACCTGCTTCCTTGCTATTGGCAACGTTAGTATCCCTCATACATAATAAACTTATCCATTTGACTTCTAAATAGCAATGAGATTATGCTGCATTGAAAGCTCGTTTCTTTTATATTTTACACACATCATAAATATGTTTTAGGGAATTTTTAAATAACTGTTTAGCTGAACTAACAGATTTAAATGTAGGTTCTCGTTTTGTTTCAATTTATTTTAGATTACTTATTCAAATTCACACGGGATTATTCTCCGCTGAACTTCGCATTGAATGGATTTTCTGTGAAGCTTGAGCCGTGATCTTAACGTAACATACTTCGATTACTTTGTACAATACTTAATAGACAGTTTATTATTATCTTTCTGTTTGATTTATATTTAGTGTCTTATATTCGAATTTTTCACACTTAAAATTTGTTTTTGAGAATGTTTAAATAAGTGTTGAGCAAAAGTAATAGATTTAAATGTTAGGTTCTCGTTTAATTTCAATTTATTTTAGATTACTTATTCAAATTCACCCTATGTGAACCCCTCAGCCGAATTACGCATTCAATGAATTTTCTGTGTAGCTCGTGCCGTGATCTTAACGTTATATACTCCTATTACTTAGTACGATACTTAATAGACAGTTAAGTATTATCTTTCTGCATTGTTTATAATCAGTGTTTTATATTTTATTTTAATACACACTTAAAATATGTTTTTAAGAATTTTTAAACGGCTATTGAACAAAACTAACAGGTTTTTATGGATAAATTATTATTTCACAGGTCTAGATTTTATATTCTTATAATTAGTAGTAGTTTGTAATAGTAGGGTTTTTTTGCGGATCTACCCCGTTTTTATTATTTCCTATGATTTTGTTTTCATGTTATTTAATTCTTGTTTTCGCTTATTGATTTGAATGTTATTTGCTATTTCAGTAATTTAAACGTTTTTCTTCTATATCCTGAAATATACAAGTTTTTATTTTTAATTAGTATGTATCAGCAGATTCTTTTAATATCGTGGTTGGCGATACTATATTTAGTTCAAATTGTATTTTTAATTTCTTAAGTTTATTAACTAGCATAGCTTGATTTTTTTTATTATTTTAATAGTAATATTCAAACTTACTATTGGTTATTTTCTATTTTTTAGCATTATTGTTTTACTCTAATGGGCATATTACATTATTTTTTAAAATTTACGAAAATCTCATTTAAAAATACTTAATTTGGAATAATTTTGATCCATTGCAATTTTAATGTGACGCATGTTAACTCGTTGACGTTTCAGACTAAGTAGTTGGTAACGTGGAATAGTTAGCATCACACATTTTAGTAGAGTTACAAGTAAATTAATAACTTAGCTTTTAAAAACTTCAATTTTTATTAGTTTTTATTTTCCGATTATTTTAATATCGTGGTTGGCGATGCTAGATTTGGTTTAAGTGTTACTTTCAATTTCTTTAGTTTATGCATTATTATAGTTTGATTATTTTATTATTTTAATAGTTATTTTCACATAGTCAATTATTTTCTATTTTTTAGCATTATTGTTTTGCTATAGTGGGCACATTACATTTTTTTATCAATGAAAATTTTATTTAAAGATACTTAATTTGGATTAATTTTGCCCCATTGCAATTTTTCTGTGCCGCATCTAAAATCGTTGACGTTCCAGACCAAGTGGTTGGTAACGTGGAGGAGTTAGTATCACACACTTTTGTAGTAGAGTTACACGTAATTTAAAACTTAGCTTTTCAAAACTTCGATGGATCTAGCCTGTTCAGTACTTTAGTGGAACTAGAAAGTTCATTATTTGAGACTTTGTGAATGATTAACGAAATTAGTAAAATCAACTAGGGGGCATGGGGGCTGAGCCCCGTGAAATATTTTCAAAGGATATTATTGTTATTGTTATTATTATTATTGATTGTGAAGAGTGCGTATTCGCCCGTTTTGTTACTGTCTTCGCTGTCCAGTTAGTTGGTGGAACTAGCCTATTCAATACTTGACTTTAAATTATTCAACATATTCGGGGCAACCTCCAAAGGGGGCATGGGGGCGGAGCCCCCATCGAGCCGTAGGCGAGTCTATAATATATACAGCCCCATGTGTAACTGACTCACTCACTCACTGATGATAGGAAAGTCCTGAAGCCATCGTTGAAGCTAGACACTTGAAATTTGGCATGGACATTCTTTGAGATGTTTCAATTTAGGGAAAATTATAAAACTACAACTTTTTTACTTTTAAACTATAAAAAAGGTAAAAAAATACAGATTTGTCGGTAACGTAGTTCAGCCGTATCAGCGTAAATCACCACGTGGTCGTGGTATCGTAGATCATTTTGCAGGTTTAGTTCTCGCTCGTGTTTAAATGATTTCTTTCAACTACACCCGTGTTTGATACTAATAAGTATTCTATATAAATATGAACGTCCTGTGTAGGCGACGGTAAATCGATGTACTGAGAGCGGGTAATCTCACCAGGGTAAACCTCGCTTTGATTGATACAATATCAATGCCCTAAAACTACAAATTTTCAACTTTCAACTATAAAAATAATTCTAAAAAGACGAGGTGTCAGTAAGGAAGTACGTTGGTTTTTAAGATGTCGCTTGGAGCGCTAATATAGTCCCTTAGTTCTCGCTTGTATTTAAGTGATGTCTTTTAACTACACCTCTTCCCGATTAACATTTGCATTTTGGCGCAAAGTTGTTCGAGTATGGTTTTCCTTCTGATTGCTTTGTTATTATTGCAAATGAAGTTTACTGAATTGCAAGCGTATCTTTACATTCGGGTGATGTCCGCTTTGATTTCTATAGTAACTTAAAGTTAATGTCGCTTAGTTCTCGGTTGTATTTAAATTATGTCATTTAACCACACCTGTTCCTGAAGATGTTTTCGCGACAGTTCGCAGAGCAGTGATCTTAAACGTTGTATATAAACTACGTTAGTGCAAATTTCAGTTTACAGTATATTGTAATATAGCTGTAACTGTAATATTACATTTGTTATAGGGATGGTGAAATAAATTTAATGCACGTACAAAATGTTGATTGAAATGTGAGGTTCTCGTATCGTTTTATTTAAATTCATTTGTTCATATTGGATATTGCTATTACTCTAGTCTTTTGAGAGACGATTGAGCGTAGTGCTGGAATACTTTGTTATAATTATATATTATTAATTTTATCATTGCTATGGTGAGCTCTACGAAGCTTGTGCGAATACTTTAAACATTATTTTAGTACTGCATATTTTTTGCTGCAGTAACGCCCGTAAAGTAAATGATTAATTGCTAAAAATATTTTAGGTCTTATTACATTTATAAACTTTAGTTTTCTCATGCTGGAAAATTTCTTGTAGGTTTTCGCACAAAAAATTACCTAATACATTAATTATAACTTAATTTTCTACTATTTGTATGCTGTCTCTCTATATGAATCCCCTGATTGAATATAGCGCTTCAGTTGATAGTTCTGGTGCAGTTTTACTTTGAAGAGTTGAACGTGTCCCAACACGTTTGACATCCGGTCTTTGACCTATTTGCTGCTGTTCAATCAGGCTTAGATTTTAGTTTGGGAAACGATTGAACATATTAAGTTATAGAACGATTGAACTTTCCATTCTTACCTTCGCTAACGTTTACCTACTTAGGACGTTTTTTTTTTAACCATCTACATATCTGATGACCCATCAGGCTGAGAAATATCATAATAACCAATTGAATTAAACTCAATAGTAATATTTCTCGCTGCCACTTTGTCCGTCAAACTTCCTCAATGCAGTGCTCTCACCTAAGGTCTCGATTAACCCTATTATTGTTGTAATTGAAAACTATTCTATGCTTATCAATTATTGTAAATCTTTCAGTATATTTTAATTTAACCAATAATCCTTTTTTGGCTGTTATTTCACGATTGGTTTTTTTTACTACCATTAGTTGAAAATGCATAATGTACGCCGATTTTATGGTTCTTAAGTTGCAACTTTCTTCAATTTAAGACTATATAAAGACTTTAAGACTCCATGATTATAGTACCTAATGCCCTGTGCCGTGGGCAAATTTAAAAGCTTATTACTGTATTATTTATTGTGAGTAGTAAGTATTGGCTGCTTCTGTTACTGTCGTTGGAGTTGAGCCCTCAACTAGCCTGTTCATTGTATGAGGTTTTGACAGTAATTTACGGAATTGGGGCAACCAATTATTGGGTTGGACCCTCCATCAAGCATAACACCTAGAATATTTTCATAAATAATATTTATTTCACAGCTCAATTTTTTTAAACTATTTACTAAGGAGGGGTATTAAAACCTACTAATAGGAGATTATAAAAGTTTTTTTTACTATTGATTGTGAATTTAGAGTATTAGATGGTTTTGTTTCTGTCTTGGGTGTCCAGATCTTATGTGGAACTAAACTATTTCAAACTTGACTTTTTATTAATTCAAACTTTGGCCGACTAATTTTTTTATTATTGTTTTTTTACTTTTAATCTCCAAGGATATTTTCTTATTAGTACTATGTATCCCCCCAGATTAACACTAAGGTGTTATGAAATCGTGAACTTTGAGCTCTGGCATTCAAATTATAACGTCATTAGATATATCTATGACTAAACGACAACTCTAATTTGGGCTTTAACTTCTCAGGGGCAACCCCTAAGGGGGCATGGGGGCGGAGCCCCCATCGAGCCGTAGGCGAGTCCATAATATATACAGCCCCATGTGTAACTGACTGACTCACTGATGATCTTAATTTCCTGAAGCGACCTTTTAAGCTAGAGACTTGAAATTTGGCATGAACATTCTTTGAGATGTTTAAATTTAGGGAAAATCATCAAACTACAAATTTTCAACTTTTAAAGTATAAATAAATGCAAAAAAGCCGAAGTGTCGGTAAGGAAGTACGTTAGTTCTTAACGATGTCGCTTGGAGCGCTATTATAGTCGCTTAGTTCTCGCTTGTATTTAAATTATGACTTTTAACTACACCTGTTCCTGATCGTGTGTAAAGGTTAAACGCATTAATGTCCGCATTTCGAGTCCCTTTTCCTTTAAATTACTTGTATCTCTCTTAGAGGTATATATTCCCTGTGTACAGGGATTCTTCATAATTGTTTGCTTATTTGTTCTCGTTTTAGTCTCGCTTGTATTTAAATAATGACTTCTAACTACACCTGTCACCTGTTCCTTAATTGATTTCGTATGGGCGCACGATTACGAATGTCCTCATATTGGTTCCCATATTTCTTAAATTACTATTATCTTTCTCTCATGTACACAGTTTCTTAACGTACAGTGATACCCAATGTTTACTTACAAAATATTCCCTTTTTTAGTTCTCGCCTGTATTTAAATTAAGACTTAACTACGCTTGCTCCTAATAAAAATTTCTAATAATTATTATCTACGTTACGATGTCCTATGATTGTATTCATCCCCATAGCTAAAACGCGCAGTGTGGTGCAACTACAGTATGTGCGTTTGCTTGGAATTGCTTAAATGGTGAATTCCCTTCACTCATTATCGGTGGATTTTTGAAATTACTTTTCTTTAATTATCTTTTTATCTTGAAATTATGTTTCTTATGTTTTTTTTGTCTGTGATTACATACAGCCTACCTAAATTAAAACTTATCATTTTATTTTATTCATTTTGAACACACCAATTACCTCCATCATGTGCCCAAAAGTTTAACACATCAATTTTTAAGCAGGCTATCTAGAATATTTACATAGTCCATTATTATTTCACAACTACATTTTATCTCACTATTACTCATATTTAAAATTCGCATTGAAGGTTTCATTTATTTTAAATGAGATTTTGCTGTACATTTTGTATTTTTTCTTTATACAAGAACCTAGATTTACTGTATAAGGACGCCTAAGAATAAACAATTAATTATTGTTATAGTTTTCGTAAGTCATGATTGACAAAACCATGGTCAATACCAACATTCTTTACATAAAGTAAGTTTTTTTTAATTTTTTTTTATTGGTGGATTTTTTAGGCCGACTAATTTATTTATTACTTCAACCGTGCACCTATAGTTGTATTTTTATCCAAGCAAGGCACTTAAGTTAACGTGAACTTTTGCATCGATTTGGAAATGTTTTAGGATGTTTTGTTATTTGTTTGCTTAAGTGTGGTAAATTTTTTTATGAATTAAGGGAGACTAGGGAGAGAGGCAAAAATAGCCATAAGCTTTTTATTAGTATTGACTGTGAGTAAAGTTAAATAGCTAGCCGGTTCCGTAACTGCCTTGGCAGTCCAGTACTTCTCTGGTACTAACCAGTTTAATACTTTTTACTTCATTATTGATTTACAAGTTTTTAACATTTTTTATGTTTTCTTTTTTTTAGGGAAAAGTAACCAAGATGCGTGATCCCACAACTTTTTAACACATAAGTTTAGTTTTAACCGTTTCACTACCCTTCAGGTTTAAAATTGTAGCATATTTGAACATTTTTAATGGGTGAGTTCTTTTCAAGTGAACAAATAATTTATCTTACAAAAATGAACCTTTAAACACATCTTATTAAAATTTAATGATAATTCAATTTTTTTTACTTTTTTCATTGCACCAAGTGCTTAGGTGCGTGATGACGTACCGCCCCTCAACAATTCTTTTACCATTCTTAAAATGAAAAAAAATCTCACATATACATTATTGCTTTTTTACTTTTAATCTAAAAGGATATTAACTTATTAGTAATATGTATCTCCCCCAAATTAACTCTAAGGTTTTATAAAATCGTTAACTTTGAGCTCTAGCATTCTAATACGTATATTAAAATTATCCTCTAAACTACTAACCACATTTTTTCCTGGTCATCGGTTCTATTTATCAACTACTAATGCTTCAGCGGAACCAACTAGGGGGCATGGGGGCGGAGCCCCCATCGAGCCGTAGGCGAGTCTATAATATATACAGCCCTATGTGTAACTGACTGACTCACTGATGATAGTAATGTCCTGAAGCGACCGTTTAAGATAGAGACTTGAAATTTGGCATGGACATTCTTTGAGATGTTTCAATTTAGGGAAAATCATAAAACTACGATTTTTTTACTTTTAAACTATAAAAAAGGTAAAAAATATAGATTTGTCGGTAACGTAGTTCAGCCGTGTGAGCATATATCACCGTTTGGGTAACGTAGATCTTGCAGGTTTAGTTCTCGCTCGTGTTTAAATGATCTCTTACAACTACACCCGTGTTTGATACAAATATTGTATTTCATACGAACATGAACATCTTCATGTACACGACGGTGATTCGATGCATTGAGAGCGGGTTATTTCACCAGGGTAATACTAGCTTTGATTTTATTATGCCCAAAAACTACAAATTTTCAACTTTCAAATTATAAAAATACCGAGGTGTCGGTAAGGAAGTAGGTTGGTTCTTAAAGATATCGCTTGGAGCGCTATTATAGTCGCTTAGTTCTCGCTTGTATTTAAATGATGTCTTTTAACTACACCTCTTCCTGATAATTACTCTCAATTGGGTGCATAGTTGTTTGCGTATGGTTTTCCTTCTGATTGTTGTGTTATTATTGAAAATGAAGTTTACTGAATCGAAAGCGTATATTTACATTTAGGTGATGTCCGCTATGATTTCTATAGTAACTTTAAATTAAGGTCGCTTAATTCTCGGTTGTATTTAAATTATGTCTTTTAACCACACCTGTTCCTGATGAAGTTTTCGTGACAGTTTTGCTGAGCAGTGATCTTAAGCGTTGTATAAACTACGTTAGTGTAAATTTCAGTTTACAGTATATTGTAATATAGCTGTAACTGTAATATAGCATTTGTTTTAAGGATGGTGAAATAAATTTAATGCACGTACTCTAAAGTAATACGAAAATGTTGATTGAAATGTGAGGTTCTCGTTTCGTTTTATTTAAATTCATTTGTTCATATTGGCTATTGCTATTACTCTTGTCTTTTGAGAGACGATTGAGCGTAGTGCTGGAATACTTTGTTACAATATTATATTATTAATTTTATCATTACTATGGTGAGCTCTACGAAGCTTGTGCGAATACTTTAAACATATTATTCTAGTACTGCATATTTTTTGCCGCAGTAACGCCCGCAAAGTAAATGATTAATTGCTAAAAATATTGTAGGTCTTACTACATTTTCTAGACTTTAGTCTTCTCATGCTGGAAAATTTCTTGTAGGTTTTCGCACAAAAAAAACCCTAATACAGTAATTATTCTTAATTTTCTACTATTTGTATGCTGTCTCTCTATATGAATCCCCAGATTGAATATAGCGCTTCAGTTGATAGTTCTGGTGCAGTTTTACTTTGAAGGTTGAACGTGTCCCAACACGTTTGACATCCGGTCTTTGACCTATTTGCTGCCGTCCAATCAGGCTTAGATTTTAGTTTAGGAAACGATTGAACATATCAAGTTATAGAACGATTGAACTTTCCATTCTTACCTTGGCTAATGTTTACCTACTTCCGACGTTTTTTTTAAACCATCTACATATCTGATGACCCATCGGGCTGAGAAATATTATAATAACCAATTGAATTAAACTCAATAGTAATTTTTCTCGCTGCCACTTTGTCCGTCAAACTTCCTCAATGCAGTGCTCTCACCTAAAGTCTCGATTAACCCTATTATTGTTGTAATTTAAAACTATTCTATACTTATCAATTATTGTAACTCTTTCAGTATATTTTAATTTAACCGATAATCCTTTTTTGGCTATTATTTCACAATTGGTTTTTTTTTACTACCATTGGTTGAAAATGCATAATGTACGCCGATTTTATGGTTCTTAAGTTGCAACTTTCTTCATTTTAAGACTATATAAAGACTTAAAGACTTCATGATTATAGTACCTAATACCCTGTGATCTATTACATACTACTAGGGCTCTATTTTTATTAATTTTCTGAACTAATATATATATATATATAACATTTAAAATTGTTAAACTAATAATTTCTGATTTTGAATGATAAAATTGTTATCGTTTCTCTATATGGTACATATATGATTCCTGCGTTTCTTGGCCACCCCGTGGCGGAACTGAAGCATCTTAGCCTATACCATTTTTTTTTATAATTTCATATATCTTGATTTTGTCCCGTTTTTCTTCTATTACATACAACGATCCTCTATATAAACTTATAATTTTATTCCACTTTTATCTTTTCAGAATACAGCTATTATTACCTCAATCATGTGCAATCATAATCGTATCTCCAAATTTTTACACAACTTTTGAGCATGACTATTTACATAGTTCATTAATATTTCACAACTCCATTATATTTTTTACGAATTAAGGGGGGAGTGGGATTATACCATGAGCCGTGAGCAAATTTCAAAGCTTATTATTATTTATTGTGAGTAGTGTATATTGGCAGCTTCTGTTACTGCCGTTGGAGTTGAGCCCTCAACTAGCCTGTTCATTGTATGAGGTTTTGACAGTAATTTAAGGAATTGGGGCAACCAATTATTGGGTTGGACCCTCCATCAAGCATAACACCTAGAATATTTACATAAATAATATTTATCTCACAGCTCAATTTTTTTTAAAACTATTTACTAAGGAGGAGTATTAAAACCTACTAATAGGAGATTATTAAAGCTTTTTTTACTATCGATTGTGAATTTAGAGTATTAGATAATTTTGTTACTGTCTCGGCTGACCCGTTCTTCGGTTGGAACTAACCTGTTTAACAACTTGACTTCTTATTAATTTACCAATTTAGGGAAACCCCTAAGGGGCATGGGGCGAAGCCCCATCGAGCCGTAGGCGAGTCTATAATATATACAGCCCCATGTGTAACTGACTCACTCACTCACTGATGATAGGAAAGTCCTGAAGCCATCGTTGAAGCTAGACACTTGAAATTTGGCATGGACATTCTTTGAGATGTTTCAATTTAGGGAAAATTATAAAACTACAACTTTTTTACTTTTAAACTATAAAAAAGGTAAAAAAAATACAGATTTGTCGGTAACGTAGTTCAGCCGTATCAGCGTAAATCACCACGTGGTCGTGGTATCGTAGATCATTTTGCAGGTTTAGTTCTCGCTCGTGTTTAAATGATTTCTTTCAACTACACCCGTGTTTGATACTAATAAGTATTCTATATAAATATGAACGTCCTGTGTAGGCGACGGTAAATCGATGTACTGAGAGCGGGTAATCTCACCAGGGTAAACCTCGCTTTGATTGATACAATATCAATGCCCTAAAACTACAAATTTTCAACTTTCAACTATAAAAATAATTCTAAAAAGACGAGGTGTCAGTAAGGAAGTACGTTGGTTTTTAAGATGTCGCTTGGAGCGCTAATATAGTCCCTTAGTTCTCGCTTGTATTTAAGTGATGTCTTTTAACTACACCTCTTCCCGATTAACATTTGCATTTTGGCGCAAAGTTGTTCGAGTATGGTTTTCCTTCTGATTGCTTTGTTATTATTGCAAATGAAGTTTACTGAATTGCAAGCGTATCTTTACATTCGGGTGATGTCCGCTTTGATTTCTATAGTAACTTAAAGTTAATGTCGCTTAGTTCTCGGTTGTATTTAAATTATGTCATTTAACCACACCTGTTCCTGAAGATGTTTTCGCGACAGTTCGCAGAGCAGTGATCTTAAACGTTGTATATAAACTACGTTAGTGCAAATTTCAGTTTACAGTATATTGTAATATAGCTGTAACTGTAATATTACATTTGTTATAGGGATGGTGAAATAAATTTAATGCACGTACAAAATGTTGATTGAAATGTGAGGTTCTCGTATCGTTTTATTTAAATTCATTTGTTCATATTGGATATTGCTATTACTCTAGTCTTTTGAGAGACGATTGAGCGTAGTGCTGGAATACTTTGTTATAATTATATATTATTAATTTTATCATTGCTATGGTGAGCTCTACGAAGCTTGTGCGAATACTTTAAACATTATTTTAGTACTGCATATTTTTTGCTGCAGTAACGCCCGTAAAGTAAATGATTAATTGCTAAAAATATTTTAGGTCTTATTACATTTATAAACTTTAGTTTTCTCATGCTGGAAAATTTCTTGTAGGTTTTCGCACAAAAAATTACCTAATACATTAATTATAACTTAATTTTCTACTATTTGTATGCTGTCTCTCTATATGAATCCCCTGATTGAATATAGCGCTTCAGTTGATAGTTCTGGTGCAGTTTTACTTTGAAGAGTTGAACGTGTCCCAACACGTTTGACATCCGGTCTTTGACCTATTTGCTGCTGTTCAATCAGGCTTAGATTTTAGTTTGGGAAACGATTGAACATATTAAGTTATAGAACGATTGAACTTTCCATTCTTACCTTCGCTAACGTTTACCTACTTAGGACGTTTTTTTTTAACCATCTACATATCTGATGACCCATCAGGCTGAGAAATATCATAATAACCAATTGAATTAAACTCAATAGTAATATTTCTCGCTGCCACTTTGTCCGTCAAACTTCCTCAATGCAGTGCTCTCACCTAAGGTCTCGATTAACCCTATTATTGTTGTAATTGAAAACTATTCTATGCTTATCAATTATTGTAAATCTTTCAGTATATTTTAATTTAACCAATAATCCTTTTTTGGCTGTTATTTCACGATTGGTTTTTTTTACTACCATTAGTTGAAAATGCATAATGTACGCCGATTTTATGGTTCTTAAGTTGCAACTTTCTTCAATTTAAGACTATATAAAGACTTTAAGACTCCATGATTATAGTACCTAATGCCCTGTGCCGTGGGCAAATTTAAAAGCTTATTACTGTATTATTTATTGTGAGTAGTAAGTATTGGCTGCTTCTGTTACTGTCGTTGGAGTTGAGCCCTCAACTAGCCTGTTCATTGTATGAGGTTTTGACAGTAATTTACGGAATTGGGGCAACCAATTATTGGGTTGGACCCTCCATCAAGCATAACACCTAGAATATTTTCATAAATAATATTTATTTCACAGCTCAATTTTTTTAAACTATTTACTAAGGAGGGGTATTAAAACCTACTAATAGGAGATTATAAAAGTTTTTTTTACTATTGATTGTGAATTTAGAGTATTAGATGGTTTTGTTTCTGTCTTGGGTGTCCAGATCTTATGTGGAACTAAACTATTTCAAACTTGACTTTTTATTAATTCAAACTTTGGCCGACTAATTTTTTTATTATTGTTTTTTTACTTTTAATCTCCAAGGATATTTTCTTATTAGTACTATGTATCCCCCCAGATTAACACTAAGGTGTTATGAAATCGTGAACTTTGAGCTCTGGCATTCAAATTATAACGTCATTAGATATATCTATGACTAAACGACAACTCTAATTTGGGCTTTAACTTCTCAGGGGCAACCCCTAAGGGGGCATGGGGGCGGAGCCCCCATCGAGCCGTAGGCGAGTCCATAATATATACAGCCCCATGTGTAACTGACTGACTCACTGATGATCTTAATTTCCTGAAGCGACCTTTTAAGCTAGAGACTTGAAATTTGGCATGAACATTCTTTGAGATGTTTAAATTTAGGGAAAATCATCAAACTACAAATTTTCAACTTTTAAAGTATAAATAAATGCAAAAAAGCCGAAGTGTCGGTAAGGAAGTACGTTAGTTCTTAACGATGTCGCTTGGAGCGCTATTATAGTCGCTTAGTTCTCGCTTGTATTTAAATTATGACTTTTAACTACACCTGTTCCTGATCGTGTGTAAAGGTTAAACGCATTAATGTCCGCATTTCGAGTCCCTTTTCCTTTAAATTACTTGTATCTCTCTTAGGTATATATTCCCTGTGTACAGGGATTCTTCATAATTGTTTGCTTATTTGTTCTCGTTTTAGTTCTCGCTTGTATTTAAATAATGACTTCTAACTACACCTGTCACCTGTTCCTTAATTTGATTTCGTATGGGCGCACGATTACGAATGTCCTCATATTGGTTCCCATATTTCTTAAATTACTATTATCTTTCTCTCATGTACACAGTTTCTTAACGTACAGTGATACCCAATGTTTACTTACAAAATATTCCCTTTTTTAGTTCTCGCCTGTATTTAAATTAAGACTTAACTACGCTTGCTCCTAATAAAAATTTCTAATAATTATTATCTACGTTACGATGTCCTATGATTGTATTCATCCCCATAGCTAAAACGCGCAGTGTGGTGCAACTACAGTATGTGCGTTTGCTTGGAATTGCTTAAATGGTGAATTCCCTTCACTCATTATCGGTGGATTTTTGAAATTAATTTTCTTTAATTATCTTTTTATCTTGAAATTATGTTTCTTATGTTTTTTTTGTCTGTGATTACATACAGCCTACCTAAATTAAAACTTATCATTTTATTTTATTCATTTTGAACACACCAATTACCTCCATCATGTGCCCAAAAGTTTAACACATCAATTTTTAAGCAGGCTATCTAGAATATTTACATAGTCCATTATTATTTCACAACTACATTTTATCTCACTATTACTCATATTTAAAATTCGCATTGAAGGTTTCATTTATTTTAAATGAGATTTTGCTGTACATTTTGTATTTTTTCTTTATACAAGAACCTAGATTTACTGTATAAGGACGCCTAAGAATAAACAATTAATTATTGTTATAGTTTTCGTAAGTCATGATTTGACAAAACCATGGTCAATACCAACATTCTTTACATAAAGTAAGTTTTTTTTAATTTTTTTTTTATTGGTGGATTTTTTAGGCCGACTAATTTATTTATTACTTCAACCGTGCACCTATAGTTGTATTTTTATCCAAGCAAGGCACTTAAGTTAACGTGAACTTTTGCATCTATTTGGAAATGTTTTAGGATGTTTTGTTATTTGTTTGCTTAAGTGTGGTAAATTTTTTTATGAATTAAGGGAGAC
The DNA here is from genome assembly GCA_030545055.2 of Neoaliturus tenellus. Lineage (NCBI taxonomy): Eukaryota > Metazoa > Arthropoda > Insecta > Hemiptera > Cicadellidae > Neoaliturus > Neoaliturus tenellus. Next base: position 86,601,536 of record CM061531.1, on the reverse strand, counting down.
TAGGGAGAGAGGCAAAAATAGCCATAAGCTTTTTATTAGTATTGACTGTGAGTAAAGTTAAATAGCTAGCCGGTTCCGTAACTGCCTTGGCAGTCCAGTACTTCTCTGGTACTAACCAGTTTAATACTTTTTACTTCATTATTGATTTACAAGTTTTTAACATTTTTTATGTTTTCTTTTTTTTAGGGAAAAGTAACCAAGATGCGTGATCCCACAACTTTTTAACACATAAGTTTAGTTTTAACCGTTTCACTACCCTTCAGGTTTAAAATTGTAGCATATTTGAACATTTTTAATGGGTGAGTTCTTTTCAAGTGAACAAATAATTTATCTTACAAAAATGAACCTTTAAACACATCTTATTAAAATTTAATGATAATTCAATTTTTTTTACTTTTTTCATTGCACCAAGTGCTTAGGTGCGTGATGACGTACCGCCCCTCAACAATTCTTTTACCATTCTTAAAATGAAAAAAAAATCTCACATATACATTATTGCTTTTTTACTTTTAATCTAAAAGGATATTAACTTATTAGTAATATGTATCTCCCCCAAATTAACTCTAAGGTTTTATAAAATCGTTAACTTTGAGCTCTAGCATTCTAATACGTATATTAAAATTATCCTCTAAACTACTAACCACATTTTTTCCTGGTCATCTTTTCTATTTATCAACTACTAATGCTTCAGCGGAACCAACTAGGGGGCATGGGGGCGGAGCCCCCATCGAGCCGTAGGCGAGTCTATAATATATACAGCCCTATGTGTAACTGACTGACTCACTGATGATAGTAATGTCCTGAAGCGACCGTTTAAGATAGAGACTTGAAATTTGGCATGGACATTCTTTGAGATGTTTCAATTTAGGGAAAATCATAAAACTACGATTTTTTTACTTTTAAACTATAAAAAAGGTAAAAAATATAGATTTGTCGGTAACGTAGTTCAGCCGTGTGAGCATATATCACCGTTTGGGTAACGTAGATCTTGCAGGTTTAGTTCTCGCTCGTGTTTAAATGATCTCTTACAACTACACCCGTGTTTGATACAAATATTGTATTTCATACGAACATGAACATCTTCATGTACACGACGGTGATTCGATGCATTGAGAGCGGGTTATTTCACCAGGGTAATACTAGCTTTGATTTTATTATGCCCAAAAACTACAAATTTTCAACTTTCAAATTATAAAAATACCGAGGTGTCGGTAAGGAAGTAGGTTGGTTCTTAAAGATATCGCTTGGAGCGCTATTATAGTCGCTTAGTTCTCGCTTGTATTTAAATGATGTCTTTTAACTACACCTCTTCCTGATAATTACTCTCAATTGGGTGCATAGTTGTTTGCGTATGGTTTTCCTTCTGATTGTTGTGTTATTATTGAAAATGAAGTTTACTGAATCGAAAGCGTATATTTACATTTAGGTGATGTCCGCTATGATTTCTATAGTAACTTTAAATTAAGGTCGCTTAATTCTCGGTTGTATTTAAATTATGTCTTTTAACCACACCTGTTCCTGATGAAGTTTTCGTGACAGTTTTGCTGAGCAGTGATCTTAAGCGTTGTATAAACTACGTTAGTGTAAATTTCAGTTTACAGTATATTGTAATATAGCTGTAACTGTAATATAGCATTTGTTTTAAGGATGGTGAAATAAATTTAATGCACGTACTCTAAAGTAATACGAAAATGTTGATTGAAATGTGAGGTTCTCGTTTCGTTTTATTTAAATTCATTTGTTCATATTGGCTATTGCTATTACTCTTGTCTTTTGAGAGACGATTGAGCGTAGTGCTGGAATACTTTGTTACAATATTATATTATTAATTTTATCATTACTATGGTGAGCTCTACGAAGCTTGTGCGAATACTTTAAACATATTATTCTAGTACTGCATATTTTTTGCCGCAGTAACGCCCGCAAAGTAAATGATTAATTGCTAAAAATATTGTAGGTCTTACTACATTTTCTAGACTTTAGTCTTCTCATGCTGGAAAATTTCTTGTAGGTTTTCGCACAAAAAAAACCCTAATACAGTAATTATTCTTAATTTTCTACTATTTGTATGCTGTCTCTCTATATGAATCCCCAGATTGAATATAGCGCTTCAGTTGATAGTTCTGGTGCAGTTTTACTTTGAAGGTTGAACGTGTCCCAACACGTTTGACATCCGGTCTTTGACCTATTTGCTGCCGTCCAATCAGGCTTAGATTTTAGTTTAGGAAACGATTGAACATATCAAGTTATAGAACGATTGAACTTTCCATTCTTACCTTGGCTAATGTTTACCTACTTCCGACGTTTTTTTTAAACCATCTACATATCTGATGACCCATCGGGCTGAGAAATATTATAATAACCAATTGAATTAAACTCAATAGTAATTTTTCTCGCTGCCACTTTGTCCGTCAAACTTCCTCAATGCAGTGCTCTCACCTAAAGTCTCGATTAACCCTATTATTGTTGTAATTTAAAACTATTCTATACTTATCAATTATTGTAACTCTTTCAGTATATTTTAATTTAACCGATAATCCTTTTTTGGCTATTATTTCACAATTGGTTTTTTTTTACTACCATTGGTTGAAAATGCATAATGTACGCCGATTTTATGGTTCTTAAGTTGCAACTTTCTTCATTTTAAGACTATATAAAGACTTAAAGACTTCATGATTATAGTACCTAATACCCTGTGATCTATTACATACTACTAGGGCTCTATTTTTATTAATTTTCTGAACTAATATATATATATATATAACATTTAAAATTGTTAAACTAATAATTTCTGATTTTGAATGATAAAATTGTTATCGTTTCTCTATATGGTACATATATGATTCCTGCGTTTCTTGGCCACCCCGTGGCGGAACTGAAGCATCTTAGCCTATACCATTTTTTTTTATAATTTCATATATCTTGATTTTGTCCCGTTTTTCTTCTATTACATACAACGATCCTCTATATAAACTTATAATTTTATTCCACTTTTATCTTTTCAGAATACAGCTATTATTACCTCAATCATGTGCAATCATAATCGTATCTCCAAATTTTTACACAACTTTTGAGCATGACTATTTACATAGTTCATTAATATTTCACAACTCCATTATATTTTTTACGAATTAAGGGGGGAGTGGGATTATACCATGAGCCGTGAGCAAATTTCAAAGCTTATTATTATTTATTGTGAGTAGTGTATATTGGCAGCTTCTGTTACTGCCGTTGGAGTTGAGCCCTCAACTAGCCTGTTCATTGTATGAGGTTTTGACAGTAATTTAAGGAATTGGGGCAACCAATTATTGGGTTGGACCCTCCATCAAGCATAACACCTAGAATATTTACATAAATAATATTTATCTCACAGCTCAATTTTTTTTAAAACTATTTACTAAGGAGGAGTATTAAAACCTACTAATAGGAGATTATTAAAGCTTTTTTTACTATCGATTGTGAATTTAGAGTATTAGATAATTTTGTTACTGTCTCGGCTGACCCGTTCTTCGGTTGGAACTAACCTGTTTAACAACTTGACTTCTTATTAATTTACCAATTTAGGGAAACCCCTAAGGGGCATGGGGCGAAGCCCCATCGAGCCGTAGGCGAGTCTATAATATATACAGCCCCATGTGTAACTGACTCACTCACTCACTGATGATAGGAAAGTCCTGAAGCCATCGTTGAAGCTAGACACTTGAAATTTGGCATGGACATTCTTTGAGATGTTTCAATTTAGGGAAAATTATAAAACTACAACTTTTTTACTTTTAAACTATAAAAAAGGTAAAAAAAATACAGATTTGTCGGTAACGTAGTTCAGCCGTATCAGCGTAAATCACCACGTGGTCGTGGTATCGTAGATCATTTTGCAGGTTTAGTTCTCGCTCGTGTTTAAATGATTTCTTTCAACTACACCCGTGTTTGATACTAATAAGTATTCTATATAAATATGAACGTCCTGTGTAGGCGACGGTAAATCGATGTACTGAGAGCGGGTAATCTCACCAGGGTAAACCTCGCTTTGATTGATACAATATCAATGCCCTAAAACTACAAATTTTCAACTTTCAACTATAAAAATAATTCTAAAAAGACGAGGTGTCAGTAAGGAAGTACGTTGGTTTTTAAGATGTCGCTTGGAGCGCTAATATAGTCCCTTAGTTCTCGCTTGTATTTAAGTGATGTCTTTTAACTACACCTCTTCCCGATTAACATTTGCATTTTGGCGCAAAGTTGTTTGAGTATGGTTTTCCTTCTGATTGCTTTGTTATTATTGCAAATGAAGTTTACTGAATTGCAAGCGTATCTTTACATTCGGGTGATGTCCGCTTTGATTTCTATAGTAACTTAAAGTTAATGTCGCTTAGTTCTCGGTTGTATTTAAATTATGTCATTTAACCACACCTGTTCCTGAAGATGTTTTCGCGACAGTTCGCAGAGCAGTGATCTTAAACGTTGTATATAAACTACGTTAGTGCAAATTTCAGTTTACAGTATATTGTAATATAGCTGTAACTGTAATATTACATTTGTTATAGGGATGGTGAAATAAATTTAATGCACGTACAAAATGTTGATTGAAATGTGAGGTTCTCGTATCGTTTTATTTAAATTCATTTGTTCATATTGGATATTGCTATTACTCTAGTCTTTTGAGAGACGATTGAGCGTAGTGCTGGAATACTTTGTTATAATTATATATTATTAATTTTATCATTGCTATGGTGAGCTCTACGAAGCTTGTGCGAATACTTTAAACATTATTTTAGTACTGCATATTTTTTGCTGCAGTAACGCCCGTAAAGTAAATGATTAATTGCTAAAAATATTTTAGGTCTTATTACATTTATAAACTTTAGTTTTCTCATGCTGGAAAATTTCTTGTAGGTTTTCGCACAAAAAATTACCTAATACATTAATTATAACTTAATTTTCTACTATTTGTATGCTGTCTCTCTATATGAATCCCCTGATTGAATATAGCGCTTCAGTTGATAGTTCTGGTGCAGTTTTACTTTGAAGAGTTGAACGTGTCCCAACACGTTTGACATCCGGTCTTTGACCTATTTGCTGCTGTTCAATCAGGCTTAGATTTTAGTTTGGGAAACGATTGAACATATTAAGTTATAGAACGATTGAACTTTCCATTCTTACCTTCGCTAACGTTTACCTACTTAGGACGTTTTTTTTTTAACCATCTACATATCTGATGACCCATCAGGCTGAGAAATATCATAATAACCAATTGAATTAAACTCAATAGTAATATTTCTCGCTGCCACTTTGTCCGTCAAACTTCCTCAATGCAGTGCTCTCACCTAAGGTCTCGATTAACCCTATTATTGTTGTAATTGAAAACTATTCTATGCTTATCAATTATTGTAAATCTTTCAGTATATTTTAATTTAACCAATAATCCTTTTTTGGCTGTTATTTCACGATTGGTTTTTTTTACTACCATTAGTTGAAAATGCATAATGTACGCCGATTTTATGGTTCTTAAATTTAACTTTCTTCAATTTAAGACTATATAAAGACTTTAAGACTCCATGATTATAGTACCTAATGCCCTGTGCCGTGGGCAAATTTAAAAGCTTATTACTGTATTATTTATTGTGAGTAGTAAGTATTGGCTGCTTCTGTTACTGTCGTTGGAGTTGAGCCCTCAACTAGCCTGTTCATTGTATGAGGTTTTGACAGTAATTTACGGAATTGGGGCAACCAATTATTGGGTTGGACCCTCCATCAAGCATAACACCTAGAATATTTTCATAAATAATATTTATTTCACAGCTCAATTTTTTTAAACTATTTACTAAGGAGGGGTATTAAAACCTACTAATAGGAGATTATAAAAGTTTTTTTTACTATTGATTGTGAATTTAGAGTATTAGATGGTTTTGTTTCTGTCTTGGGTGTCCAGATCTTATGTGGAACTAAACTATTTCAAACTTGACTTTTTATTAATTCAAACTTTGGCCGACTAATTTTTTTATTATTGTTTTTTTACTTTTAATCTCCAAGGATATTTTCTTATTAGTACTATGTATCCCCCCAGATTAACACTAAGGTGTTATGAAATCGTGAACTTTGAGCTCTGGCATTCAAATTATAACGTCATTAGATATATCTATGACTAAACGACAACTCTAATTTGGGCTTTAACTTCTCAGGGGCAACCCCTAAGGGGGCATGGGGGCGGAGCCCCCATCGAGCCGTAGGCGAGTCTATAATATATACAGCCCCATGTGTAACTGACTGACTCACTGATGATCTTAAAGTCCTGAAGCGACCGTTTAAGATAGAGACTTGAAATTTGGCATGGACATTCTTTGAGATGTTTCAATTTAGGGAAAATCATAAAACTACAACTTTTTTACTTTTAAACTATAAAAAAGGTTCAAAATATAGATTTGTCGGTAACGTAGTTCAGCCGTATCAGCGTATATCACCGCGTGGTATCGTAGATCACTCTGCAGGTTTAGTTCTCGCTCATGTTTAAATGATCTCTTTCAATTACACCCGTGTATGATAACATTATTGAATTACGTTAGCATGAATGTCTTGATTAGACGACGGTGTTTTTCTGCATAGAGAGCGGGTTATTTCAGCAATTCTCGCTTTGTTCTAGACAGTATTAATGCCCGAAAACTAAAAATTTTCAGCTTTCAAATTATAAATAATTCTCAAAAGACGAGGTGTCGTAAGGAAGTACGTTGGTTCTTAGAGATGTCGCTTGGAGCGCTATTATAGTCGCTTAGTTCTCGCTTGTATTTAAATGATATCTTTTAACTACACCTCTTCCCGATAATTAATCTCGATTGGGCGCACAGTTGTTTGAGTATGGTTGTCCCTCTGATTGCTGTGTTATTATTGAAAATGAATTTACTGAATCGAAAGCGTATCTTTACATTCAGGTGATGTCCGCTTTAATTTCTATATTAATTGCTAAAAATATATTAGGTCTTAATACATTTTCTAGACTTTAGTTTTCTCATGCTGGAAAATTTCTTGTAGATTTTCGCACAAAAATTACCTAATACAGTAATTTTAACTTAATTTTCTACTATTTGTATGCTGTCTCTCTATATGAATCCCCAGATTGAATATAGCGCTTCAGTTGATAGTTCTGGTAAAGTTTTACTTTGAAGAGTTGAACGTGTCCCAACACGTCTGACATCCGGTCTTTGACCTATTTGCTGCTGTCCAATCAGGCTTAAATTTTAGTTTAGGAATCGATTGAACATATTAAGTTATAGAACAATTGAACTTTCCATTCTTACCTTCGCTAACATTTACCTACTTCCTACGTTTTTTTAAGACCATCTACATATCTGATGACCCATCAGGCTGAGAAATATTAAACTAACCAATTGAATTAAACTCAATAGTAATTTTTCTCGCTGCCACTTTGTCCGTCAAACTTCCTCAATGCAGTGCTCTCACACAAAGTCTCGATTAACCCTATTATTGTTGTAATTGAAAACTATTCTATGCTTATCAATTATTGTAACTCTTTCAGTATATTTTAATTTAATCAATAATCCTTTTTTTGGCTATTATTTCACAATTGGTTTTTTTTTACTACCATTGGTTGAAAATGCATAATGTACGCCGATTTTATGGTTCTTAAGTTGCAATTTTCTTCATTTTAAGACTATATAAAGACTTTAAGACTTCATGATTGTAGTACTTTATACCCTGTGAGCTATTACATACTACAAGGGCTCTATTTTTATTAATTTTCTGAAGTAATATGTATATAACATTTAAAACTGTTAAATTAATAATTGCTGATTTTGAATGATAAAATTGTTATCGTTTCTCTATATGGTACCTATATGATTCCTGCGTTTCTTGGCCACCCCTTGGCGGAACTGAAGCATCTTAGCCTAAACCATTTTTTTTTAAATTTCAAATATCTTGATTTTGTGCCTTTTTTCTTCTAATACATACAACGATCCTCTATATAAACTTATAATTTTATTCCACTTTTATCTTTTCAGAATACAGCGATTACCTCAATCATGTGCAATCATAATCGTATCTCCTAATTTTTACACAACAACTTTTGAGCATAACTATTTACATAGTTCATTAATATTTCACAACTCCATCATATTTTTTAATGAACTAAGGGAAGCTAGGGAGAGGGATTAAACCATGAGCCGTGGGCAAATTTAAAAGCTTATTACTGTATTATTTATTGTGAGTAGTGTGTATTGGCGGCTTCTGTTACTGTCGTTGGAGTTGAGCCCTCAACTAGCCTGTTCATTGTATGAGGTTTTGACAGTAATTTACGGAATTGGGGCTACCAATTATTGGGTTGGACCCTCCATCAAGCATAACACCTAGAATATTTACATAATATATACAGCCCCATGTGTAACTGACTGACTGACTTACTCACTCACTGATGATCTTAAATTGACCCGTTCTTCGGTTGGAACTAACCTGTTTAACAATTTGACTTCTTATTAATTTACGAATTTAGGGCAACCCCCAAGGGGCATGGGGCGAAGCCCCATCGAGCCGTAGGCGAGTCCATAATATATACAGCCCCATGTGTAACTGACTGACTCACTGATGATCTTAATTTCCTGAAGCGACCTTTTAAGCTAGAGACTTGAAATTTGGCATGAACATTCTTTGAGATGTTTAAATTTAGGGAAAATCATCAAACTACAAATTTTCAACTTTTAAAGTATAAATAAATGCAAAAAAGCCGAAGTGTCGGTAAGGAAGTACGTTAGTTCTTAACGATGTCGCTTGGAGCGCTATTATAGTCGCTTAGTTCTCGCTTGTATTTAAATTATGACTTTTAACTACACCTGTTCCTGATCGTGTGTAAAGGTTAAACGCATTAATGTCCGCATTGAGTCCCTTTTCCTTTAAATTACTTGTATCTCTCTTAGGTATATATTCCCTGTGTACAGGGATTCTTCATAATTGTTTGCTTATTTGTTCTCGTTTTAGTTCTCGCTTGTATTTAAATAATGACTTCTAACTACACCTGTCACCTGTTCCTTAATTTGATTTCGTATGGGCGCACGATTACGAATGTCCTCATATTGGTTCCCATATTTCTTAAATTACTATTATCTTTCTCTCATGTACACAGTTTCTTAACGTACAGTGATACCCAATGTTTACTTACAAAATATTCCCTTTTTTAGTTCTCGCCTGTATTTAAATTAAGACTTAACTACGCTTGCTCCTAATAAAAATTTCTAATAATTATTATCTACGTTACGATGTCCTATGATTGTATTCATCCCCATAGCTAAAACGCGCAGTGTGGTGCAACTACAGTATGTGCGTTTGCTTGGAATTGCTTAAATGGTGAATTCCCTTCACTCATTATCGGTGGATTTTTGAAATTACTTTTCTTTAATTATCTTTTTATCTTGAAATTATGTTTCTTATGTTTTTTTTTGTCTGTGATTACATACAGCCTACCTAAATTAAAACTTATCATTTTATTTTATTCATTTTGAACACACCAATTACCTCCATCATGTGCCCAAAAGTTTAACACATCAATTTTTAAGCAGGCTATCTAGAATATTTACATAGTCCATTATTATTTCACAACTACATTTTATCTCACTATTACTCATATTTAAAATTCGCATTGAAGGTTTCATTTATTTTAAATGAGATTTTGCTGTACATTTTGTATTTTTTCTTTATACAAGAACCTAGATTTACTGTATAAGGACGCCTAAGAATAAACAATTAATTATTGTTATAGTTTTCGTAAGTCATGATTTGACAAAACCATGGTCAATACCAACATTCTTTACATAAAGTAAGTTTTTTTTAATTTTTTTTTATTGGTGGATTTTTTAGGCCGACTAATTTATTTATTACTTCAACCGTGCACCTATAGTTGTATTTTTATCCAAGCAAGGCACTTAAGTTAACGTGAACTTTTGCATCGATTTGGAAATGTTTTAGGATGTTTTGTTATTTGTTTGCTTAAGTGTGGTAAATTTTTTTATGAATTAAGGGAGACTAGGGAGAGAGGCAAAAATAGCCATAAGCTTTTTATTAGTATTGACTGTGAGTAAAGTTAAATAGCTAGCCGGTTCCGTAACTGCCTTGGCAGTCCAGTACTTCTCTGGTACTAACCAGTTTAATACTTTTTACTTCATTATTGATTTACAAGTTTTTAACATTTTTTATGTTTTCTTTTTTTTAGGGAAAAGTAACCAAGATGCGTGATCCCACAACTTTTTAACACATAAGTTTAGTTTTAACCGTTTCACTACCCTTCAGGTTTAAAATTGTAGCATATTTGAACATTTTTAATGGGTGAGTTCTTTTCAAGTGAACAAATAATTTATCTTACAAAAATGAACCTTTAAACACATCTTATTAAAATTTAATGATAATTCAATTTTTTTTACTTTTTTCATTGCACCAAGTGCTTAGGTGCGTGATGACGTACCGCCCCTCAACAATTCTTTTACCATTCTTAAAATGAAAAAAAAAAATCTCACATATACATTATTGCTTTTTTACTTTTAATCTAAAAGGATATTAACTTATTAGTAATATGTATCTCCCCCAAATTAACTCTAAGGTTTTATAAAATCGTTAACTTTGAGCTCTAGCATTCTAATACGTATATTAAAATTATCCTCTAAACTACTAACCACATTTTTTCCTGGTCATCGGTTCTATTTATCAACTACTAATGCTTCAGCGGAACCAACTAGGGGGCATGGGGGCGGAGCCCCCATCGAGCCGTAGGCGAGTCTATAATATATACAGCCCCATGTGTAACTGACTCACTGATGATAGTAATGTCCTGAAGCGACCGTTTAAGATAGAGACTTGAAATTTGGCATGGACATTCTTTGAGATGTTTCAATTTAGGGAAAATCATAAAACTACGATTTTTTTACTTTTAAACTATAAAAAAGGTAAAAAAATATAGATTTGTCGGTAACGTAGTTCAGCCGTGTGAGCGTATATCACCGTTTGGGTAACGTAGATCACTTTGCAGGTTTAGTTCTCGCTCGTGTTTAATTGATCTCTTTCAACTACACCCGTGTTTGATACAAATATTGTATTTTATGTAAACATGAACATCTCTATGTAGACGACGGTGTTTCGATGCATTGAGAGCGGATTATTTCACCAGGGTAATACTCGCTTTGAATCTATAATATATACAGCCCCATGTGTAACTGACTCACTCACTCACTGATGATAGGAAAGTCCTGAAGCCATCGTTGAAGCTAGACACTTGAAATTTGGCATGGACATTCTTTGAGATGTTTCAATTTAGGGAAAATTATAAAACTACAACTATTTTACTTTTAAACTATAAAAAATCTAAAAAATATAGATTTGTCGGTAAAGTAGTTCAGCCGTATCGGCGTATATCACCGCGTGGTATCGTAGATCACTTTGATGATAGGAAAGTCCTGAAGCCATCGTTGAAGCTAGACACTTGAAATTTGGCATGGACATTCTTTGAGATGTTTCAATTTAGGGAAAATTATAAAACTACAACTTTTTTACTTTTAAACTATAAAAAATCTAAAAAATATAGATTGTCGGTAAAGTAGTTCAGCCGTACCGGCGTATATCACCGCGTGGTATCGTAGATCACTTTGCAGGTTTAGTTCTCGCTCGTGTTTAAATGATCTCTTTCAACTACACCCGTGTTTGATACTAGCATTGTATTTCTTACAGATATGAACGTCTTTAAATGAATGATAATGTTTTTGAGGTTCTCGTCTTGTATTCAATTTATTATAGATCATTTATTCAGATACACACTAGAGTATCCTTTCGGCCGAATTTCGCACTAAATGAATTTTGCTGTGAAGCTTGAGCTGTGATCTTAACGAAACATTTTTTGATTAATTTGTATGATCTCTTTCAACTACACCCGTGTTTGATACTAGCATTGTATTTCTTACAGATATGAAGGTCTTTTTATGAACGATTATGTTTTTGAGAATTTTTGACAACTGATGATCAAAACATATAGGTATTTATGTTAGGTTCTCGTCTTGTATTCAATTTATTTTAGATTATTTATTCAAATACACACTAGAGTATCCTTCGGCCGAATTTCGCACTACATGAATCGCACTACATGAATTTTGCTGTGAAGCTTGAGCTGTGATCTTAACGAAACATTTTTTGATTAATTTGTACAATACTTAATAGACAGTTAATTATTATCTTTATGTTTGATTTGTATTCAGTGTCCTATATTAGATTTTTTTACACACTTAAAAATATGTTTTTGAGAATGTTCAAATAAGTATTGATCAAAAAGAACCGATTTAAATGTTAGGTTCTCGTTTCATTTTCAAATCATTTTAGATTACCAATTCAAATTCACCCCAGGTTACGCTTTCGGCCGAATTTCGAATTCAATGAATTTACGGTGTAGTTCGAGCCGTGATCTTAACGTAATATACTTCTATTGCTTTGTACAACAATTAATAGGCAGTTATTTATCTTTCTGTTTTATTTATATTCAGTATTTTACATTATATTTTAATACACACTTAAAATATGTTTTTGAGAATGTTTAAATGAATATTGAACAAAAAAAAAACAGATTTAAATGTTAGGTTCTCGTTTATTTTTTCCCTTATTTTAGATTACTAATTCAGATTCACCCCAGGTTACACTTTCGGCCGAATTCCGCATTCAATGAATTTACTGAGTAGCTCGTTCCGTGATCATAACGTAATATACTTCTATTACTTTGTACAATAATTAATAGACAGTTAATTATTATCTTTCTGTTTTATTTATATTCAGTATTTTACATTATATTTTAATACACACTTAAAATATGTTTTTGAGAATGTTTAAATGAATATTGAACAAAAAAAAAAAACAGATTTAAATGTTAGGTTCTCGTTTATTTTTTCCCTTATTTTAGATTACTAATTCAGATTCACCCCAGGTTACACTTTCGGCCGAATTTCGCACTCAATGAATTTACTGAGTAGCTCGTTCCGTGATCATAACGTAATATACTTCTATTACTTTGTACAATAATTAATAGACAGTTAATTATTATCTTTCTGTTTTATTTATATTCAGTATTTTACATTATATTTTAATACACACTTAAAATATGTTTTTGAGAATGTTTAAATGAGTATTGAACAAAAAGAACACATTTAAATGTTAGGTTCTCGTTTCATTTTTTCCTTATTTTAGATTACTAATTCAGATTCACCCCAGGTTACACTCTCGGTCGAATTTCGCATTCAATGAATTTACTGTGTAGTTCGTGCCGTGATCTTAACGTAATATACTTCTATTACTCTGTACAATAATTAATAGACAGTTAATTATTATCCTTCTGTTGTAATTATATTCAGTGTTTTACATTATATTTTAATACACACTTAAAATATGTTTTTGAGAATTTTTAAATGACCTTTGATCAAAACAAACAGGTTTTTATGAATAAATTATTATTTCATAGGTCTCGATTTTATATTCTTATAATTGGTAATTTGTAGTAGTAGGGTTTTTTTTGCGGATCAACCCCGTTTTTATTCTTTCCTATTATTTTGTTTTCATGTTATTTAATTCTTGTTTTCGCTCATTGATTTGAATGTTATACGCTATTTCAGTGATTTAAACGTTTTTCTTCTATCTCCTGAAATTTACAAGTTTTTATTTGAGTTGGGTGAGGCATGGGATTATGTCAATTTTTCCATAATTGTATCTATATTTAGTACCAGGTTAACCGAGCCCTGCTGGTTGGTTTTAATTGACTTTTGTTATAGTGTCAATGTAATCAAGCTATTAAATCCACACCAGACTCTTCACAGCTAACAGCTGTTAAAAAAACTGCATAAAATTTATGTTCCTTTATTTTTGTTTACTTTTAGTTGTTATTTCGTTACCAAAATAGCAACCTATAAGACCAATGTTAAAAATAACGATTTTTAAACTTAAATTTAGACCAACTCCGATTTTTCCTGTGACTGAGGCTGTTTCTAAACTTAATTTTGGGCCAAAACACTCTTAAGCGCAAAGTTTAAGCTAACAGCTGTTAAAAAAACTGCATAAAATTTATGTTCCTTTATTTTTGTTTACTTTTAGTTGTTATTTCGTTACCAAAATAGCAACCTATAAGACCAATGTTAAAAATAACGATTTTTAAACTTAGAGAATGTTTAAATGAATATTGAACAAAAAAAAAACAGATTTAAATGTTAGGTTCTCGTTTATTTTTTCCCTTATTTTAGATTACTAATTCAGATTCACCCCAGGTTACACTTTCGGCCGAATTTCGCATTCAATGAATTTACTGAGTAGCTCGTTCCGTGATCATAACGTAATATACTCCTATTACTTTGTACAATAATTAATAGACAGTTAATTATTATCTTTCTGTTTTATTTATATTCAGTATTTTACATTATATTTTAATACACACTTAAAATATGTTTTTGAGAATGTTTAAATGAGTATTGAACAAAAAGAACAGATTTAAATGTTAGGTTCTCGTTTCATTTTTTCCTTATTTTAGATTACTAATTCAGATTCACCCCAGGTTACACTCTCGGTCGAATTTCGCATTCAATGAATTTACTGTGTAGTTCGTGCCGTGATCTTAACGTAATATACTTCTATTACTCTGTACAATAATTAATAGACAGTTAATTATTATCCTTCTGTTGTAATTATATTCAGTGTTTTACATTATATTTTAATACACACTTAAAATATGTTTTTGAGAATTTTTAAATGACCTTTGATCAAAACAAACAGGTTTTTATGAATAAATTATTATTTCATAGGTCTCGATTTTATATTCTTATAATTGGTAATTTGTAGTAGTAGGGTTTTTTTGCGGATCAACCCCGTTTTTATTCTTTCCTATTATTTTGTTTTCATGTTATTTAATTCTTGTTTTCGCTCATTGATTTGAATGTTATACGCTATTTCAGTGATTTAAACGTTTTTCTTCTATCTCCTGAAATTTACAAGTTTTTATTTGAGTTGGGTGAGGCATGGGATTATGTCAATTTTTCCATAATTGTATCTCTATTTAGTACCAGGTTAACCGAGCCCTGCTGGTTGGTTTTAATTGACTTTTGTTATAGTGTCAATGTAATCAAGCTATTAAATCCACACCAGACTCTTCACAGCTAACAGCTGTTAAAAAAACTGCATAAAATTTATGTTCCTTTATTTTTGTTTACTTTTAGTTGTTATTTCGTTACCAAAATAGCAACCTATAAGACCAATGTTAAAAATAACGATTTTTAAACTTAAATTTAGACCAACTCCGATTTTTCCTGTGACTGAGGCTGTTTCTAAACTTAATTTTGGGCCAAAACACTCTTAAGCGCAAAGTTTAAGCTAACAGCTGTTAAAAAAACTGCATAAAATTTATGTTCCTTTATTTTTGTTTACTTTTAGTTGTTATTTCGTTACCAAAATAGCAACCTATAAGACCAATGTTAAAAATAACGATTTTTAAACTTAAATTTAGACCAACTTCGATTTTTCCTGTGACTGAGGCTGTTTCTAAACTTAATTTTGTGCCAAAACACTCTTAAGCGCAAAGTTTAAGCAAAATCTAACAGCTACATTTCGAGATCGTGGAACACACATCCCTTCAGACATAGCTCGTATTATATTATAGGATATGATACACAAAATTTATAGAAATTTAAAACTTTATATTTAGCTACCGATCAGAGAAATATTTGTTACCATAACTACTACTATTAAATATAATGATAGCAACAACAACTATAACTCTTTTAATTGAAATTTCTTTTCAACTAACACAACAACAATCGTCTAATCTAAAGTATATATTTTTACCAGCATAACACCTAAAATATTTACATAAATAATTATAAATTCACAGCTCAAAACTTTTAAACCAATTCCAATTACGAAGGGGTTTTAAAACCGATTCATATGAGTTTTGTAAAAGCTTTGTTTACTATTAATAGTGAATTTTGTGTATTTGACGGTTTTGTTACTGTCTTGACTGTGCAGTTCTTCCGTGGAACTAACGTATTTTAAACTCGAATTTTTATTAATTTACGAATTTAGGGCAACCCCTAGCGGGGGGGGTCTAGCCTGTTCGGTAATTGAGACTAAGAGCAATTAACAAATTTGGGGCAACCCTATAAGGGGGCATGGGGGCGGAGCCCCCATCGAGCCGTAGGCGAGTCTATAATATATACAGCCGCATGTGTAACTGACTGACTCACTGATGATCTTAAATTCCTGAAGCGACCGTTTAAGATAGAGACTTGAAAGTTGGCATGGACATTCTTTGAGATGTTTCAATTTAGGAAAAATCATAAAACTACAACTTTTTTACTTTTAAACTATAAAAAAGGTAAAAAATATAGATATGTCGGTAACGTAGTTCAGCCGTGTGAGCGTATATCACCGTTTGGGTAACGTAGATCAATTTGCAGGTTTAGTTCTCGCTCGTGTTTAAATGATTTCTTTCAACTACACCCGTGTTTGATTCAAACGTCCGTAATTGTTAAACGTCCGTCACATAAACGTTTAATGTAGACGGCGGTGTTTCGATGCATTGAGAGCCGGTTATTTCACCAGGGTAATACTCGCTTAGATTTATACAGTATTAAAATGCCCAAAAACTACAAATTTTTAACTTTCAAATCATAAAAAAATTCTATAAAGGCGAGGTGTTGGTTAGGAAGATGTCGCTTGGAGCGCTATTATAGTCGCTTAGTTCTCGCTTGTATTTAAATGATGTCTTTTAACTACACCTCTTCCTGATAATTATACCTTTAAATGTGCGCATATTTGTTTGCGTATGGTTTTCCCTTCGATTGCTGTGTTATTGTTGAAAATGAAGTTTTCTTAATCGAAAGCGTATCTTTACATTCAGGTGAAGTCCGCTTTGATTTCTATATTAATTGCTAAAAATATTTTAGGTCTTATTACATTTTCTAGACTTAAGTTTTCTCATGCTGGAAATTTTCTTGTAGGTTTTCGCTCAAAAAATAACCTAATACAGTAATTATAACTTAATTTTCTACTATTTGTATGCTGTCTCTCTATATGATTGAATATAGCGCTTCAGTTGATAGTTCTGGTGCAGTTTTACTTTGAAGAGTTGAACGTGTCCCAACAAGTTTGACATCCAGTCTTTTACCTATTTGCTGCTGTCCAATCAGGCTTAGATTTTAGTTTAGGAAACGATTGAACATATTAAGTTATAGAACCATTGAAATTTCCATTCTTACCTTTGCTAACGTTTACCTACTTCCTACGTTTTTTTAAGACTATCTACATATCTGATGACCCATCATGCAGAGAAATATTATAATAACCAATTGAATTAAACTCAATAGTAATTTTTCTCGCTGCCACTTTGTCCGTCAAACTTCCTCAATGCAGTGCTCTCACCTAAAGTCTCGATTAACCCTATTATTGTTGTAATTGAAAACTATTCTATGCTTTTCAATTATCGTAACTCTTTCAGTATATTTTAATTTAACCAATAATCCTTTTTTGGCTATTATTTCAATATTGGTTTTTTTACTACCATTGGTTGAAAATGCATAATGTACGCAGATTTAGGGTTCTTAAGTTGCAACTTTCTTCATTTTAATACTATATAAAGACTTTAAGACTTCATGATTATAGTACCTAATACCCTGTGATCTATTACATACTACTAGGGCTCTATTTTTATTAATTTTCTGAACTGATATATATATATATATATAACATTTAAAATTGTTAAATTAATAATTGCTGATTTTGAATGATAAAATTGTTATCGTTTCTTTATATGGTACATATATGATTCCTGCGTTTCTTGGCCACCCCATGGCGGAACTGAAGCATCTTAGACTATACCATATATTTTTTTAATTTCAAATATCTTGATTTTGTCTCTTTTTTCTTCTATTACATACAACGATCCTCTGTATAAACTTATAATTTTAATCCACTTTTATCTTTTCAGAATACAGCTATTACCTCAATCATGTGCAATCATAATCGTACCTCCAAATTTGTACACAACAACTTTTGAGCATGACTATTTACATATTCATTAATATTTCACAACTCCATTATATTTTTAACCAACTAAGGGGAACTAGGGAGTGGGATTAAACCATGAGCCGAGGACAAATTTCAAAGCTTATTATTATTTATTGTGAGTAGTGTGTATTGGCGGCTTCTGTTACTGACGTTGGAGTTGAGCCCTCAACTAGCCTGTTCTTTGTATGAGGTTTTGACAGTAATTTACGGAATTGGGGACCAATTATTGGGTTGGACCCTCCATCAAGCATAACATCTAGAATATTTACATAAATAATATTTATTTCACAGCTCAATTTTTTAAAACTATTTACTAAGGAGGGATATTAAAACCTACTAATAGGAGATTATTAAAGCTTTTTTTGCTATTGATTGTGAATTTAGAGTATTAGATAGTTTTGTTACTGTCTTGGCTGTTCAGGTCTTATGTGGAACTAAACTATTTCAAAGTTGACTTTTTATTAATTCAAACTAGGGGGCAACTCCTAAGGGGGCATGGGGGCGGAGCCCCCATCGAGCCGTAGGCGAGTCTATAATATATACAGCCCCATGTGTAACTGACTCACTCACTTATGATATTAAAGTCCTGAAGCGACAGTTTGAGCTAGAGACTTGAAATTTGGCATGAACATTCTTTGAGATGTTTCAATTTAGGGAAAATCATAAAACTACAATTTTTTTACTTTTAAACTATAAAAAAGGTAAAAAATATAGATTTGTCGGTAACGTAGTTCAGCCGTATCAGCATATATCACCGCGTGGTATCGTAGATTACTCTTCAGGTTTAGTTCTCGCTCGTGTTTAAATGATCTCTTTCAACTACACCCGTCTTTGATATGAGCATTGTATCCATCAATGGATAGACTCTAGGTAAATATGATTTACGGTGTTTTGCTGCATTGAGAGCGGGTCATTTCACCAGTGACCCAGGGTTATACACGTCTACAATATATACAGTGATAATGCCAATTTTGTAGCTAATGCAGCATATGCGCTATCTTGAATGTTTACCAAAGGTGAATTTTCTTCTCCTACTATGGATTTAATTCCCATGGCGGGTGAATAGTCGCTTGGTTCTCGCTTGTACATCTTTTAACTACATCTGCTTTCTTGCTGTTGGCAACGTTAGCATCCTTTATATTTAACAAACCGTTATTCACTTAACTTCAAAATAGCTATGAGATTTTGCTGCATTGAAAGCTCGTTTCTTTTATATTTTTACACACATCATAAATATGTCTTAGGGAATTTTTAAATAACTGTTGAGCAGAACTAACAGATTTAAATGTTAGGTTCTCGTTTTTTTTCGATTTATCAGTCGCTTGGTTCTCACTTGTATTTAAATCACATCTTTTAACTACACCTGCTTTCTTGCTGTTGGCAACGTTAGCATCTCTCATATTTAACAAACCGTTATTCATTTAACTTCAAAATAGCTATGAGATTGTGCTGCATTGAAAGCTCGTTTCTTTTATATTTTTACACACATCATAAATATGTGTTAGGGAATTTTAAATAACTGTTGAGCAGAACAAACAGATTTAAATGTTAGGTTCTCGTTTTGTTTAAATTTATTTTAGCTTACTTATTCAAATTCACATGGGATTATTTTTTCGGCCGAATATCGCATTGAATGGATTTTCTGTGAAGCTTGAGCCGTGATCTTAACGTAACATACTTTAATTACTTTTTACAATACCTAATAGACAGTTAATTATTATCTTTATGTTTGATTTATATTCAGTGTCTTATATTAGATTTTTTCACACTTAAAATTTGTTTTTGAGAATGTTTAAATAAGTGTTGAACAAAAAGAACAGATTTAAATGTTAGGTTCTCGTTTCATTTCAATTTATTTTAGATTACTTATTCAAATTCACCCCATGTTAACCTCTCAGCCGAATTTCGCATTCATTGAATTTTCTGTGTAGCTCGTGCCGTGATCTTAACGTTATATACTTCTATTACTTAGTACGATACTTAATAGACAGTTAATTATTATCTTTCTGCACTATTTATATTTAGTGTTTTATATTTTATTTTAATACACACTTAAAATATGTGTTTAAGAATTTTTAAACGGCTATTGAACAAAACTAACAGGTTTTTATGAATAAATTATTATTTCACAGGTCTAGATTTTATATTCTTATAATTAGTAGTTTGTAATAGTAGGGGTTTTTTGCGGATCTACCCCGTTTTTATTATTTTCTATGATTTTGTTTTCATGTTATTTAATTCTTGTTTTCGCTTATTGATTTGAATGTTATTTGCTATTTCAGTAATTTAAACGTTTTTCTTCTATATCCTGAAATTTACAAGTTTTTATTTTTAATTAGTTTGTATCAGCCGATTCTTTTAATATCGTGGTTGGCGATACTATATTTAGTTCAAATTGTATTTTTAATATCTTAAGTTTATTAACTAGCATAGCTTGATTTTTATTATTTTAATAGTAATTTCACACTTATTATTGGTTGTTTTCTATTTTTTAGCATTATTGTTTTACTTTAATGTGCATATTACATTATTTTTAAAATGTACGAAAATCTCATTTAAAAATGCTTAATTTAGAATAATTTTGACCCATTGCAATTTTAATGTGACGCATGTTAACTCGTTGACGTTTCAGACTAAGTAGTTGGTAACGTGGAATAGTTTTCATCACACATTTTAGTGGAATTACAAGTAAATTAATAACTTAGCTTTTCAAAACTTCGATTTTTATTAGTTTTTATTTTCCGATTCTTTTAATATCGTGGTTGGCGATGGTAGATTTGGTTTAAGTGTTACTTTCAATTTCTTTAGTTTATACATTATTATAGCTTGATTATTTTATTATTTTAATAGTTATTTTCACATAATAAATTATTTTCTATTTTTTAGCATTATTGTTTTGCTATAGTGGGCACATCACATTTTTTTTATCTATCAAAATTTAATTTTAAGATACTTAATTTGGATTAATTTTGCCCCATTGCAATTTTTCTGTGCCGCATCTAAAATCGTTGACGTTCCAGACCAAGTGGTTGGTAACGTGGAGGAGTTAGTATCACACATTTTTGTAGTAGAGTTACACGTAATTTAAAACTTAGCTTTACAAAACTTCGATGGAACTAGCCTGTTTAGTACTTTGGTGGAAGTAGACAGTTCATTATTTGAGACTTTGTGAATGATTAACGAAATTAGTAAAATCAACTAGGGGTCATGGGGGCTGAGCCCCGTGAAATATTTTCAAAGGATATTATTGTTATTATTATAATTGATTGTGAGTAGTGCGTATTAGCCCGTTTTGTTACTGTCTTCGCTGTCCAGTTAGTTGGTGGAACTAGCCTGTTCAATACTTGACATTAAATTATTCTACAAATTTAGGGCAACCCCTAAGGGGGCATGGGGGCGGAGCCCCCATCGAGCCGTAGGCGAGTCTATAATATATACAGCCGCATGTGTAACTGACTGACTGACTCACTCACTGATGATATTAAATTCCTGAAGCGACCGTTTAAGCTAGGGACTTTAAATTTGGCATGGACATTCTTTGAGATGTTTCAATTTAGGGAAAATCATAAAACTACAATTATTTTACTTTTAAACTATAAAAAAAGGTAAAAAATATGGATTTGTCGGTAATGTAGTTCAGCCGTATCAACGTATTTCACCGCGTGGTATCGTAGATCACTTTGCAGGTTTAGTTCTCGCTCGTGTTTAAATGATCTCTTTCAACTACACCCGTGTTTGATATTGGTATTATATCCTTTGATGGATAGACTCTAATTTAATATGAACTACGGTGTTTTGCTGCAATGAGAGCGGGTCATTTCACCAGGGACTCAGGGTTATACTCGTTATGATATATACAGTGATAATGCCTAATTCGTAGCTAATGCATCATATGCGCTATCTTGAATGTTTACCAAAGGTGAATTATCTTCTCCTACTATGGATTAAATTCCCATGGCGGGTGAATAGTCGCTTAGTTCTCACTTGTATTTAAATCATGTCTTTTAACTACACACCTGCTTTCTTGCTGTTGACAACGTTAGTATCCCTCATATTTAACAAACCGTTATCCACTTGACTTCAAAATAGCAATGAAAAGTTCGTTTCTTTTATATTTTTACGCACATCATAAATATGTCTTAGGGAATTTTTTAACCAATACGTAATACTAAAACCCATGTCTAAACACACGTACTTAATCAAAACATGTTAATTTCATTTGAGGAAAATTAGTTCTTAAGAGTGATAAACATTAAATAACTCGTATTACCAAACTCAAAATCTTATCGTCCACATGTCGCGCCGCATGTCGTCGGTAATGTAGTACAGCTGAGGTAATATATTTCATTCATCAGGTTTAGTTCTCGTAAGTATAAAATTAATAACGACTATATTAATTTAGGTTCAAATTCAAATTATCAATTGTCTTTCAACATCAATGTATCTAGAAATTTCCAAGGCTGCCTAACCTACTCGGACTATTTAAGCGGTGAGGTAACATCTTTATTCAGGTCAATTGAATTAAATAATAAGTGTTTTCACTTCCCAACGAAGTGTTTGTGTTTGCTGTTAATTTTGCTTAGACTGAAGTGGATCAGATATTGTTGCGAACGTTACCATCTTTTCCCTGCATGAGTGATAGTGCACAGGATGCCCTAGTTCAATGAATGTAAGAATGTTAACATTAATACTACGTGAGATAAGTTTGGTTTAGTTTCTCAGTTTCATTAGTTGTAAATGAATGTAAGGCGGGACTGCAAAACTTCAGTCCAAAGATATGCTTCTATCTTTTGAAACCTACTGACGTCTATTTCCCTCAGTACTCTTTTTGTTGGAGGGCAAATGGTGACAAGGAGTGGGGGTAGCGCCGACAGTGTTACCAACACTGCAAATACCACGCACGGAAGGGACGCTCGAGCAATGCTGAATGAAAGCCATGTTTAAGAAGAGAGACGGAGTAAACGAATGGTTCCGAAGATTGTTATAAATAATTTTAATAAGTCTTATAAGACTTAATGAGATGAATAATATTCCCTAACGCATTTTATTGATAAATATTATTATTCTATCCAGCTAAAAATATTAAATAATTTATTCACCTCATTAAATAATTTATTTTCCTTTAATTATTTTTATTGGTGTTGAACTCGTTCGTAACCCCCCTCCCTCATCATCCTTTCGACTTTATTATTTAATTGTTCCTTCGAAATTATTTAACTGTTATAAGCTCGGAAGAAGAAATAGTTTTTTATTCAAGGTAAGTTCTTGGAATTAGCAATAAATCCATGTAAGCCTATAGTGGATTTCATAGGAAATAAGTTACCAATAGTTTTTTAAAGACATGGTTGCCTAGATCTTCGTCCAGGACCATGTCACTAATGGAGAATTTCCCGTTTGTGCTTTTAGAGAGTTTTTGCGATAAACGGCAAATCTTGCAGTAACCGCTGAAAGATATTTTAAAATTAATTGGCAAATTTATAATATGTTGTGCAATATGGTTTAAATAATGTAGTGTGAAGATCACTTCTCAACGATTTCCTTTAACTTCAAGCAGTAAGTTAGGTCTATGATGAAAATAGCTAGATCCTCCATTATTGAAATGGTAAGGTAATAAATAAATGTATTTCATTTTAATTACACAATATGAATATACACAATTGTTTTAATTACACAATATGAATATACACAATTGCTACACAATATGAAATAGGTAATCTTGGAAAAAGATTATTTCTAAATACACAACACGTATACAAACACATTAACACAAAATGCCAAACAAATTATTAAAACAATAATAACAATCCGTCTCCTCTCATCTCACAAACGGAACAGATACGACAAGCTGGGGGAAAAGAATTTAGAAAAGACAGTTTGTTTACAACACGTTCTATTTGCAGTGTTGGTAACACTGTTGGCACTGCCCCCACTCCTCGTCACCATTTGCCCTCCAACAAAATGAGCACTGAGGGAAATAGACGCCAGTTTGAAACCTTATACATAGGTCTGAATCTGGCCAGAATAATCCTGGAGAGCCATTTCTTTGTTCCTTTTTGTACAGTTTAACCTAGACATATCTTAAATTTACATGATGTTTTGTTAGTTTTCTGACTAAATCAGTCTACCTTATAAAAAGAGGTAACTTTGAGACCTTATACATAGGTCTGAATCTGGCCAGAATAATCCTGGAGAGCCATTTCTTTGTTCCTTTTTGTACAGTTTAACCTAGACATATCTTAAATTTACATGATGTTTTGTTATTTTTCTGACTAAATCAGTCTACCTTATAAAAAGAGGCAACTTTGAGACCTTATACATAGGTCTGAATCTGGCCAGAATAATCCTGGAGAGCCATTTCTTTGTTCCTTTTTGTACAATTTAACCTAGACATATCTTTAATTTACATGAAGTTTTGTTATTTTTCAGACTAAATCAGTCTACCTTATAAAAATAGGTAACTTTGAGACCTTATACATAGGTCTGAATCTGGCCAGAATAATCCTGGAGAGCCATTTCTTTGTTCCTTTTTGTACAATTTAACCTAGACATATCTTTAATTTACATGAAGTTTTGTTATTTTTCTGACTAAATCAGTCTACCTTATAAAAAGAGGTAACTATCACTCGTAAGGTTAATTATACCTTACATGAGCAGTCTTACAACATCATTGAAAAAGGTTTATTTATATGAAAACCTTTGAATGCTAGTTCACAAAAAACCGAAACTACAAATTTTTAAATTCTTTTCTATTAAATACCTCAATTACAAACTTCCAAAATGCCAAGTGAACTGTGGTCTCCATAGAGTTTGAATTTGTAATCCACAAATAACTTGTATTTCTGCAAAACCATTGACAATAATTGGCTATCTTCGCGTATCATGCCATTGTGTGAAGAACAACCCTAAATATTGGAAACAGATTATTCATGGTAACAAGTTTTAACTTATATAAAATACTGTCTTGAAGAAGAAATATTTCTTCATTAAATTTAACTCTTATTAAATGTTAACACGAGGTGTGACTATCAAAATAGCGAAACTGTTTTTCTACACGATTTTGTGGTCACACCCATGTTAAACATTACATTGTCTCCCTCAACATCTCTTCTCTTCATACCAATGACTTGAATTATTCCTTTTTTGTACTATGACTTTGCAACTTTCCTGCCTTATACTGTTCACTCGTCAAAGAAATTGTTTGAATCCAATTAATTAATACGTACTAATGAAAGCAAAAAAATTAAATCAATCAATCCGATTATCGTGTCATTGTAGGACGATCTTTTGGAGAAGTTTTTAGGTAATGTAAAAAAGGTAATGAAAAACAAACGCTATAATCAACAAATCATCATGATACTTGTATTGTCAAAAGTATAAAAATAATGATTAAAATAATAATAATAAAACATTAAAATACCGGGACAAACATTATTCTTAGAAGTGAGCTCTAATCATGAGAGATACTTAAACATTGCCATAATTGCTATAAAATTTAATAAAATTTATATATATAACAAAACCACAAAGAGATTTACTTTATCTGAGAGATTTGTAAATGCATGAGATTTAAAGACACAATAAAGTAACATATCGATCAACAAGTGAATACCTACTTCTATTTTTTCTTCCATGACTTTACCATAATAATATTTGTTTATATAAGAAATATAAAGTCGTAACAATAGTTTCAACAATTGAGTAAAAATATTGTACAATATAACCCAGACTTATCTTAAATTTACTTGCAGTTTGGTTATTGTCTTGTTATAAAAGAGGTAACTATCACACGTAAGTTTTTGTATACTTTACAATAGCAATCTTACACATTATTGAAAAAGGTTTATTTATATGAAAACCTTTGAGTGCAAATTCACAGAAAACCAACACTATAAGTTTTTAAATTCGTATATATTAAATACCTCAATCACAATTCCTTTTTTTACAGGAAAAACTCAATGTTTTACCTCATTTGCGCGGGTTGTACAACCAGAACTTTCCTTAAATCGCCAGCCAGGAGAACCCTGATACCACCCATCACCACCCATCACACGAATGCAATTTGTTATGTCCCGTAGTGTTCTGTCCGATGCTTCGATAGTTTCTTATTGATCTATGGTAAATTCATCCCAAACTATTAACTGAATTTATTTAGATGCATGTGTGCCAGGTTGCATTATTTTTATATGTAGTACATCGGTGTTTCAGATTAATATCTTAAAAGCGGATTGTGAGATTTTCTACCATCCAGCAACATTGCTGCAATGCCTATGGAAGCAACTGAATTAGAGATTTTCTTCTCGTTTTTCACTGTAGTAAACTGATTTAAAATGTTTTCCTGTAGCATGAGGAGCGTCCAGAACACCCTACTTGTGATTTACTTGTACAATTATTTTGATCATGATCTAGCTTTGCGGAATTTACTGTATCAGTTACTGGGGTACATCATAACTGAGTTTCCTTAGAAAGCTATCAGTTGTTTATCACGGTCGCTTGCTCACGTGATGGTGTAGGACGGTCGAAATGTTCGTTCAAATGAGTTTCAAGAGATGGAATAAACTAAATCGTCAAGCAAAACCAAACACCTGTTGTAAACAATGTCCATCACTTGCTCCAGATCATCAGACTCTTTTACTACTGACCTCTTTATGTCGCCCCCTAAACTTCCTTTATGATTTCCCCATAGTTTCAAGGGGTTACTTACTTAGCAAGCAAAACACCAGCATGGTATCTAAAGGTTCACGGATATTGTGACAGAAATCTGAAAGGGAGGCTTCCTCTAAAGGCCTGCGCACACAGCAATAGACGAACGTATGCAGATGGACGGAGAAAAAAATACCTCCCCAGGTTATTAAATGTTGCAACGCACACAGACACTAACGTCAGCATGCAGATTTTTAAGAATCGCTCCGAGAGCGGTTTTCTGTATGCTTATGTTTCTTCATCAAAACCTCCTATCTTTCTTATTTATTGACATAGCTTGATAAAATTTGGGGTATATACTCATTGGGAAGGGTTTAACTTATATTTGCTTACAAGGCCCGTATGGCGGCAATCCTACGTACTCATTTCTATGTCTTGTATGGAAAAATTATAAAGAATACAGTATATTGATAAAATTTGGTATGTACATTCACTCGGTAGGATTTAATTGCAAAACCCATATGGCGGGAAACCTACACCCTCACCCCCATGATTTTTATTTAGAATTAGAAAATATATACCAAAATACGGATAGAAATTAATTCTCTGAGTACGCAGGTCTGCTGCGACGGGGGTATTTATACGTCCTACTTTATTCTAAAACCAATTGTTACTATCATTAAATCGTAAAAGTACAAAGTAACATAATGCTTTATATTTCTTAAACAGACGGCAAGCCGTTCCTCGGGAGTTATTGGTTGCCTCTAGTTAGTGGGGTTTTCTTTATGTCTTCCTCAAAAAACTGCAACACTTCGTCTAATTCTTCTATACACAATCTAAAATGACCGCTAAACTTTTCATCGTCTTGCATCAAATCTTGCATAAGGTGATGGCATTCATCATGAAGTTTACGTTTTTATTAATGGGATGGATCCATTATGACCTGTTAGGTAATGAATAACATTACCAATTCGTCATCACTCGAAGAATCATCGTCCTCTAGCCACGGAATATTTTTGGAGAAGTTGGGTCACACACTCACATCTTTTGACACCATCTCACTGAACACTTAAGACTAGCAGCTGAAGATCCCCCATCCGTCTGCGGTTATGTGCGTTGACCGTAAATATGCGTCCGCATGCATACGTCCTTGTTCATACGTCCGTCTGTTGCTGTGTGCACCGGCCCTAATGTGTAATCCTAGTGCGAGTCGTCCTTGATGAATAAAAGCGCGCTGCCATCTGCCTTAAAGATTGGATATATAATTCCTCACCTTCGTGATGCGTCACTCACCTTCATGAATTGTGGAGACGGTAGTCCTTGTCAAAATTTGATACACACATACACACACGAAAAAAACACAAAAATTACATAGACTGCCCGTTTCCCGAATCCGGATTCAGGAAACGGGCAGTCTATCTGACCTTCCTTTCTTTATATCTATCATTTACCTGACATATCTATCTGCCTTTGGTCATTGGGCTATTAATTAATGATCCTGACAAATAAAAACAGCTGATATTTGTCAGTAACAAAGCTACACCTCATCTGATCCATCACAATCATCACACTCACCCCTTCAGTCATACTCACCTTAAAATACGCCAAAGTGCGTCGGTGTTTCAAATGAAGTCTCTAAAGTCTCTTCTAGCTGCTTGCTAACTATTAGTTATCTGAAGTTTCTGTTTGAGAATTTTTGGGCGTCACTCACCTTCATGAATTGTGGAGACGGTAGTCCTTGTCAAAATTTGATACACACATACACACACGAAAAAACACAAAAATTACATAGCCCGTTTCCCGAATCCGGATTCGGGAAACGGGCAGTCTATCTGACCTTCCTTTATATCTATCATTTACCTGAAATATGAAACGGGCAGTCTATGTAATTTTTGTGTGTTTTTTTCGTGTTTTCGTGTGTGTATGTGTGTATAAAATTTTGACAAGGACTACCGTCTCCAAAATTCATGAAGTGAGTGACGCCTAAAAATTCTCAAACAGAAACTTCAGATAATAATCACCTCACCCAAGAAAATATGTCTTTCAAGAATAACTATTAGTTGTGAAACATTCGTGATTCTTTGAGATTTTATATGAATGATGTGTGATAAATGTGTGATACAGCCTAGTTCAATTTGCCTTATGAGTCTGCTTGGAATTATACAGGGTGTCCAGCTTCCACCTTTTCCAACTTTTCCAGGTTATTAAGCATGCCAAAACAAACAGAAAAATCACATAAACACTAATGCTCATTTTTAGAAAAAAATATTATTTTTTCCTATGTATATTTTCAAAATGGCGGCCATTTTAATTTTTTAAACTCAAATATCTCAAAAACCGTAAATGTTATACAAATTTTATTAGACACAAAAAAAGTTGACAACTTAAATTATCTAAACAATGATACCGAGATTGTAAGGATCCGACAACAAATAACGGAGTCATTGAGATTTTTCTCTTAAAATAACCTAAATAGGCATTAATCATAGTGCAAAATCAGTGGTTTTGTACAGTAAAACCACAATAACTCCCTTACTTGTTGTTGGACCCTTATAAACTTGGTGTTACTGTTCAGATAATTTAATTTGTCAACTTTTTGTGCCTTGTGACATTTTTATAAAATTTATCGTTTCTGAGATATTTGAGTTAAAAAATTTAAAATGGCCGTTATTTTGAAAATATACATCGGTAAAATATAATATTTTTTTCTAAAAATGAGCATTGGTGTGAAGGTACATGCCAAATATGAACTCAATACAACAACCCGTTAGGGAAAATTTTTAAGTGTAAAAAACAAAATGGCGGCTAGTGGCATAACGAAGCATTTCCAGACATATGCTTAGATGATTTTTCTGTTTGTTTTGGCATGCTTAATAACCTGGAAAAGTTTGTAAAGGTGGAAGCTGGACACCCTGTATTGTTTCTATACTGCCTTGAATTTGCTGCTTGTAGTCTATGGGCATAGGCTTAGCCCTGGACATAGTTTTACCTACCGTATCTAGAATATTGTTGCTTGTTTTTAATTCCTAGTTTCATCGAAACTGAGACACAATGACTAAAACTAGGCCTAAGGTAAAATGTGAAATATGCCCTAAAAGGGTGTTAGAAAAGTCTTACTTAAATTTTCTAGGAACATACTGTGGTCAATAGTACTATGCCGAAAGTGTAGGCCTTATAGTCTAGTCAAATTATGGTTCTACCCGGAAGTAATTGCAAACTAATATATTATGACCGACTCTTATGTAAAATTACCCGAGAAAAACGGTGGTGAAAAGTCTACCACTCTCCGACTCTGCGCTCGCCTGCTATGTCCAATTTTTCATAATGGCGGCTGTAGTTTTTTGCTGAATATCTTTTTAGACGTTAAAGACAGGTAAAGTTTGTAAATTAGTATGCTTTAGAAAATTGCATTTTGCACATTTTGATATATAATATGTATTGGTTGTTATATTTAATAAGGGTGATATTGCTCTTTCAAACTCTTTAAAGGGTGATATTGTCTAAAATAAATTTAAACTCTGATTTTGGGCCGATTTTAGACTAATTTTAAACTCTATATCACCCTTTTCCCAAAGTCTGGTAATCCCAATCGACATAACTAATGGGTAAAGACCTAATCCCACATCTGCATGTCAAGATTGAAAAAATTGGACAGGTTTACCGGCTTCACATGTTTACATATATGCAGATAGGAAAGTTTTAAGGAATGGTGTCTTTGGTATCTGGGGTCCCTGTAGTAAAAAGTTAACATGGTGAAAGGCTTATAATACAACTTTTGACACCACCGTAATGTGGTTTTCCCAACAAAAGAAATTCACTTAAAGCTCACAGTTGAAAGTAGCTTTAAAGCGCAATATCACCCTTATGAAATGTAACAACTATTACATATTATATATCAAAACTCGCCTGCGGCTCGATGGGGGCTCCGCCCCCATGCCCCCTCAGGGTTTTGCCTAGAAATTCGTTAATTGTTGTTTAAGTCGCATATAATGAACAGATTACATATGAATATAAGAGTTTGTAAATGAGCAAAATAGCAAAATAAATGAGTTTGTAAGTTTATTTATAACATAAATTAACTCCCACGACTGCAGAAATAACCTAAATTTGAACTTGTGCAACAAACTCAATCTAAGGAATGAAAATATATTCGCCTACGGCTCGTTTTCAGAGACTCTTTCCCCAAACCTCCTTCCCTAATTCCCCCGAATTCTATAAAGGTTAATGGAGTTGTGAATAAATTTTGTATGTAAGTGTTGTATAAGTATTTACTTAAAATTATAAAATTCATTTAAATAAATATATGAAAAAATTAAATGGATAAACTGCATAAAAATGTGCATTAGATCATCGAAAACAATGAAAAATTCCATTAAAACAAAATAATTGAAAATCTTAACAAAGTGGATAAAACTTGCCAAAAACCCCTTTTATTTACAAAAATACTATTCAGTTACTATCCTTCAATTAGTTGTGTTGAAATTCCAGGGAATAACATAACGATCCAGTAATATTGAACATACAATGATAAATACATAATTTAATATTGGTATTCATTACAATTCCTTCATTTTAGTTTTTAATTATGTAAAACTTTAAATTTACCTAATTTCCTAAAAAATTACTGTCAAGGCAAATAAAAAAACTTCAAGTTTCTAAATACAATAATACAGTAGTTACTAACAAAAGTATGTTAAATAATGGTTAAAATATTAAAGTTACCATACACATCAAAGGACATATGTTTTAGCCGTAGGACCAGGTCATTAAATAATAATCAAAGTAAAACAATCAGTTGCTTGATATAGCAATTCGTTCCGACTCACTTTCAATAGAAGAATACGTGATATTGAAAATCATCATGATAATTTTTAAGTTTGATAATTTAATTGATATTGGTACTGTGCAAGATATGTCTATGTGCAAAGTTGAGGTTCTGAGTAAAATATTATAGTAGTTGTAAAATTACGTCTACATGGGATAAAATTCCCCGCAAAAATAAATAAACATTTAATTATGTTTAATTGTGTAGACTGGGGGGCAAAAATTTATAGAACCAAACTTGTAGTAACTTGAAAGATGTTAACGAGGATTGCCTCAGATGTTATAATTTGGCCGCTAGAGTAGAAAAAAATAATGTCATATTTATTTTGGGTAAAAATGTTTGGTCGCTAAATTTTGAAATCAGATAGTTTTCTGGGGCAGGAAATAAAAAAGCTTTTTTATTTTAAATGAAAATACTGTACTGCCACCTTTTTAAACTAAACATTAATTTATTACGCACTAAAAGATAAATCAATTGTGTAATCTGCCATTTTAGTTAAAATTTTTGTTGAATTGTAAAATTTAAATTAGCATCAGGTAAAGTCAATTATGTACTTCCTAAAGCCGCGTCCGCATTGGCCGAACATGTTCGCCGAACAAAGTTCTCCCGAACTTTTGTTTGTTTGTTGCTAACCGTTTAGTATGTAAATCATATGGCCGGTTAATTGTTCGTTAATAATGTTTGTTGATTTTTGTGTTCGCCGAACAAGTTCGCCACGAATGTTTGGCCAGTGCGGACGCGGCTTAATGAGTTCGTTAGAAATTAAGTGACATCCCAAATAAAGAACCAATTTTTGGGAGGACTATCGTGCAAATATGATACTGTCTTACCGGGTGTCCCATACCAACCTTGCACCTCTTTTAAAATTGTACAAATAAAAGCAAATTGTGCCGTTGTAGGTAAACACATTTTGCTCTGTTGATTGCCACTGATTTCAATACAGAGGGGACCAGACGTAATTTTGAAGCAACTTTAAAATTTAATATTTTAACTCTAATCATACTGATTTAGAATAATAAATAGCATGACATTATTTTTTTTTTAACTGGGGAAAATTTAACATACATTAAGTCTGAACATTTTACATATAACAGAACGTACCAAACATGTAAATTCATTTAAAATAATATACCATCATAAAACATCAATTATCACGTGATTAGTTTTACTAAACATTTAAATACATGTTCATTAATCTCCGTCATGTTGTAAATTTAATAAAAAAAACTTTTTGGACCAAACTGACAATTTTTGTTGGAAACGTATTTAAAAGAGTCTAAGACATTTTTGTGCTGAGACATTTTTGCTTAACCTAAAATGCTCAGAGAAGAATGAGGAAAATCTAAATTTTAACCTCAAATATTCAATAAACTGCTAAAATTACGCGTACAAGATCAAATTGTAAAGTTTTCTTAAAAACCGTGTAAAACTAAAAAAAATTATTTAAAGTGAGAGTTTGTATTTGACATCAGTGACTTCCGGTCTGGAGAGGTAATTTCAGATACACCCTGTACATTGAAATTACTCTCGGTGGATAGACCGTTTTACCTATAAAGTGATTAGTTTTACTAAGCATTTTTGTGCCGAGACATTTTTGTTTAACCTAAAATGCTCAGAGAAGAATGAGGAAAATCTAAATTTCAACCTCAAATATTCAATAAACTGCTGAAATTACGCGTACAAGATCAAATTGTTAAGTTTTCTTAAAAACCGTGTAAAACTAAAAAAAATTATTTAAAGTGAGAGTTTGTATTTGACATCAGTGACTTCCGGTCTGGAGAGGTAATTTCAGATACACCCTGTACATTGAAATTACTCTCGGTGGATAGACCACTTTACCTATAAAGGCACAATTGGTTAATGTTATAAAATTTCTTAAAAAGAGTGTTTCGGTAATCCGCGACTCCCAGTATGTTGGCAATTTTCTCAATAATACAGGTCGGTAAGTTTAGTTCTCGCTTGGGAATCACTCTGTAGTAAGTAATATATAGGAGATCTACATTACCGACTTTTGACGAATTTCTGATACCCCGATGAGTGAGTCAGTCAGTTACACATTCGGGAGTATATAATTTAGACTCGCCTACGGCTCGATGGGGGCTCCGCCCCCATGCCCCCTTACTGGATGTCTCGAATTCGTTTTAATGAAAAGACTCATTTAATAAACAGACTAGTTCCACCGAAATACTGGATGGCCGAGACAGTAACAACACTGCCTAATACACACTACTCAAATCAATAATAATAAAAGCTTAGAATTTTCCTATGGGCATTTTTTTGAACCCCTTCGTAGTTCTCCTTTGTTAGTGTAAGACTTTTGAGTTGTGAAATAATAATCAACTATGTAAATATTCTATGTATTATGCTGGACGGAGACTCCATCCCATTGCCCTCTTATTGGTTGCCCCAAACTTTTAATTGCTGTAAAAATCTCAGGCACTGAATATGCCAGTTGAGGGCTCCGCCCCCATACCCCCTGAGTAGTTAAAGTCCAAATTAGAGTTGTCATTTAGTCATAGATTTATCTAATGACGTTATAATTTGAATACCTCTTTGAACTCTGGCATTCAATGCCAGAGCTCAAAGTTCATGACTTCATAGAACCTTAGTGGGGGGGATACATAGCACTAATAAGTAAATATAATTGGAGATTAAAAGTAAAAAAAATATTAAATAATTATTCTCACAGTTAAACAGACTGTGAGTGTATCTTCAATATACATGTGAGAATTTGTTTATATTTAAGAGCGGTAAAATAATTGTTGAGGGGCATTACGTCATCACGCACCTAAGCACTTGGTGCAATGAAAAAAGTACAAAATATAAAGAATTATCATTAAATTTTAATAAGATGTGTTTAAAGGTTAATTTTTGTTGTATAAATAATTTGTTCACTTGAAAATACCTCAGTCATTAAAAATATTCAAATATGCTACAAATTTAAACCTGAAGGGTAGTGAAACGGTTACAACGGTTAAGCTTAATTGTTAAAAAGTTGTGAGATCACGTATCTTGATTACTTGGCGCTAAAATAAGAAAATAATGTATAAAAATTGTGAAAAACTTGTAAATCAAAAATGAAGTCTAAATTATTTACTAAGGAGTTGCCCCCTAGTTTGAATTAATAAAAAGTCAAGTTTGAAATAGTTTAGTTCCACACGAGATCTGAACAGCCAAGACAGTAACAAAACCATCTAATACTCTAAATTCACAATCAATAGTAAAAAAAGCTTTTATAATCTCCTATTAGTAGGTTTTAATACCCCTCCTTAGTAAATAGTTTTAAAAAAATGAGCTGTGAAATAAATATTATTTATGTAAATATTCCAGGTGTTATGCTTGATGGAGGGTCCAACCCAATAATTGGTTGCCCCAATTCCGTAAATTACTGTCAAAACCTCATACAATGAACAGGCTAGTTGAGGGCTCAACTCCAACGACAGTAACAGAAGCCGCCAATACACACTACTCACAATAAATAATAA
Organism: Neoaliturus tenellus; assembly: GCA_030545055.2. NCBI lineage: Eukaryota > Metazoa > Arthropoda > Insecta > Hemiptera > Cicadellidae > Neoaliturus > Neoaliturus tenellus. The sequence goes on along the minus strand of CM061531.1, from coordinate 86,566,520 downwards.
TAAGCTTTGAAATTTGCCCACGGCTCATGGTTTAATCCCACTCCCTTCGTTAAAAAATATAATGGAGTTGTGAAATATTAATGAATATGTAAATAGTCATGCTCAAAAGTTGTTGTGTAAAAATTTGGAGATACGTTTATTATTGCACATGATTGAGGTAATAGTTGTATTCTGAAAAGATAAAAGTGGAATAAAATTATAAGTTTATACAGAGGATCGTTGTATGAAATAGAAGAAAAAAGGGACAAAATCAAGATATTTGAAATTAAAAAAAAATATGGTATAGGCTAAGATGCTTCAGTTCCGCCACGGGGTGGCCAAGAAACGCAGGAATCATATATGTACCATATAAAGAAACGGTAAAAATTTTATCATTCAAAATCAGCAATTATTAATTTAACAATTTTAAATGTTATATATATATATATATATCAGTTCAGAAAACTAATAAAAATAGAGCATTAGTAGTATGTAATAGATCACAGAGTATTAGGTACTATAATCATAAAGTCTAAAGTCTTTATATAGTCTTAAAATGAAGAAAGTTGCAACTTAAGAACCATAAAATAGACGTACATTATGCATTTTCAACCAATGGTAGTAAAAAAACCAATTGTGAAATAATAGCCAAAAAAGGATTATTGGTTAAATTAAAATATACTGAAAGAGTTACAATAATTGATAAGCATAGAATAGTTTTCAATTACAACAATAATAGGGTTAATCGAGACTTTAGGTGAGAGCACTGCATTGAGGAAGTTTGACGGACAAAGTGGCAGCGAGAAAAATTACTATTGAGTTTAATTAAATTGGTTATTATAATATTTCTCAGCCTGATGGGTCATCAGATATGTAGATGGTCTTTAAAAAACGTCGGAAGTAGGTAAACGTTAGCGAAGGTAAGAATGGAAAGTTCAATCGTTCTATAACTTAATATGTTCAATTGTTTCCTAAACTAAAATCTAAACCTGATTGGACAGCAGCAAATAGGTCAAAGACCGGATGTCAAACGTGTTGGGATACGTTCAACTCTCCAAAGTAAAACTGCACCAGAACTATCAACTGAAGCGCTATATTCAATGTGGGGATTCATATAGAGAGACAGCATACAAATAGTAGAAAATTAAGTTATAAAATTACTGTATTAGGTAATCTTTTGTGCGAAAACTTACAAGTAAATTTCCATTATGAGGAAACTTAAGTCTAGAAAATGTAAGAAGACCTAAAATATTTTTATCAATTAATTAATATAGACATCAAAGCGGACATCACCTGAATGTAAAGATACGCTTCCGATTCAGTAACCTTCATTCTCAATAATAACTCAGCAATCAGAAGGAAAACATGTATAAAAAAAATTATAAAAATTAAATAAATATAAAGAAAAAAATATTAATTGAGAAAAATTACCTATTACTGATGCAATTCACACGGCGAGACTGTCTGTACAAACTGTCACCCGCCATGAGAATTCCATCAATAATAGGTGAAGAGAATTCACCATGTAAGTAGTTCCAAGCAAGCGCACATGCTGCATTGGCAACACACTGCGCATTGTTGCTGTAGGAATCGAAGCGAACATCACCTTGATGAAAAGATCCGCTTTCAATGCAGTAAAATTTCAGAGCCATTTCAACAAAGTGGAATACAAAATGCAAAATAACAACAAACTTTGAATCAGGAACAGGTGTAGTTAAAAGACATAATTTAAATACAAGCGAGAACTAAGCTACTATAATAGCGCTCCAAGCGGCATCTTTAAGAACTAACGTACTTCCTTACCGACACTTCGTCTTTTTAACATTTTTTTATAGTTTAAAAGTAAAAATTTTGTAGTTTGATGATTTTTCCACAAATTAAACATCGCAAAGAATGTTCATGCCAAATTTCAAGTGTCTAGCTTCGAGGATGGCTTCAGGACTTTACTATCATCAGTGAGTCAGTCAGTTACACATGGGGCTGTATATATTATAGACTCGCCTACGGCTCGATGGGGGCTCCGCCCCCATGCCCCCTTACAGGGTTGCCCCAAATTTGTTAATTGCTCCAAGTCTCAAGTACCGAACAGGCTAGACCACCCCCCTAAGGATTGCCCTAAATTCGTAAATAAATAAAAAGTCGAGTTTAAAATACGTTAGTTCCACGGAAGAACTGCACAGTCAAGACAGTAACAAAACCGTCAAATACACAAAATTCACAATCAATAGTAAACAAAGCTTTTAAAAAACTCATATAAATCGGTTTTAATACCCCTTCGTAATTAGAATTCGTTTAAAAGTTTTGAGCTGTGAATTTATAATTAATTATGTAAATATTTTAGGTGTTATGCTGGTAAAAATATATACTTTAGATAAGACGATTGTTGTTGTGTTAGATGAAAAGAAATTTCAATTGATAGAGTTATAGTTGTTGTTGTTGCTATCATTATATTTAATAGTAGTAGTTATGGTAACAAATATTTCTCTGTTCGGTAGCTAAATATAAAGTTTTAAATTTCTATAAATTTTATGTTTCTTATCCTATAATATAATACGAGCTATGTCTGAAGGGATGTGTGTTCCACGATCTCGAAATGTAGCTGTTAGATTTTGCTTAAACTTTGCACTTAAGAGTGTTTTGGCCCAAAATTAAGTTTAGAAACAGCCTCAGTCCCAGGAAGATCGTTGGTCTAAATTTAAGTTTAAAAATCGTTATTTTTAACATTGGTCTTATAGGTTGCTATTTTGGTAACGAAATAACAACTAAAAGTAAACAAAAATAAAGGAACATAAATTTTAAGCAGTTTTTAACAGCTGTTAGCTGTGTAGATTTAATAGCTTGATTACCATGACACTATAACAAAAGCCAATTAAAACCAACGAGCAAGGCTCGGTTAACCTGGTACTGAATAGAGATAAAATTATGGGAAAATTGACATAATCCCATGCCTCACCCAACTCAAATAAGAACTTGTAAATTTCAGGAGATAGGAGAACAAGAATTAAAAAACATGAAAACAATATAATAGGAAAGAATAAAAACGGGGTTGATCCGCACAAAAACCCCTACTATTACAAACTACTAATTATAAGAATATAAATTCGAGACCTGTGAAATAATAATTTATTCATAAAAACCTGTTTGTTTTATTCAATAGTAATTTTAAAATTCTCAAAAACATATTTTAAGTGTGTATTAAAATATAATGTAAACACTGAACATAAATAAAACAGAAAGATAATAATGAACTGTCTATTAATTATTGTACAAAGTAATAGAAGTATATTACGCTAAGATCACGGCACGAGGAACACAGTAAATTCTTTGAATGCGAAATTCGGCCGAGAGCTTAACCTGGGGTGAATTTGAATTAGTAATCGAAGGTGAAAATGAAACGAGAACCTAACATTTAAATCTGTTCTTTTAGTTCAATACTCATTTAAAAATTCACAAATACATATTATAAGTGTGTATTAAAATATAATGTAAAACACTGAATATAAATAAAACAGAAAGTAATAATTAACTGTCTATTTAGTATCGTACAAGGTAATAATTGAAAACTAAACGAGAAACTAACATTAAAATCTGTTTATTTTGTACATTAGTTGTTTAAAATTCACTAACACAAAATCGTTATTAAAAGAAATTTTTATTTGTAAAGAATACAATGCAGGTGTCAAACACGGGTGTAGTTGAAAGAGATCATTTAAAAAGTAGTTGAAAGCGAGAACTAAACCTGCAAAGTGATCTACGTTACCGACAAATCTATATTTTTTTAAATTTTTTATAGTTTAAAAGTAAAAAAGTTGTAGTTTTATGATTTTCCCTAAATTGAAACATCTCAAAGAATATCCATGCCAAATTTCAAGTCTCTATCTTAAACGGTCGCTTCAGGAATTTAAGATCATCAGTGAGTGAGTGAGTCAGTTACACATGGGGCTGTATATATTATAGACTCGCCTACGGCTCGATGGGGGCTCCGCCCCCATGCCCCCTTAGGAGTTGCCCCCTAGTTAGAATTAATAAAAAGTCAAGTTTGAAATAGTTTAGTTCCACACAAGAACTGAACACACAAGACAGTAACAAAACCATCTAATACTCTAAATTCACTATCAATAGTAAAAAAAGCTTTAATAATCTCCTATTAGTAGGTTTTAATACCCCTCCTTAGTAAATAATTTTAAAAAAAATGAGCTGTGAGATAAATATTATTTATGTAAATATTCTAGGTGTTATGCTTGATGGAGGGTCCAACCCAATAATTGGTTGCCCCAATTCCGTAAATTACTGTCAAAACCTCATACAATGAACAGGCTAGTTGAGGGCTCAACTCCAACGGCAGTAACAGAAGCCGCCAATACACACTACTCACAATAAATAATAATAAGCTTTGAAATTTGCTCACGGCTCATGGTTTAATCCCACTCCCCCCTTAATTCGTTAAAAAATATAATGGAGTTGTGAAATATTAATGAACTATGTAAATAGTCATGCTCAAAAGTTGTTGTATAAAAATTTGGAGATACGATTATGATTGCACATGATTGAGGTAATAATAGCTATATTCTGAAAAGATAAAAGTGGAATAAAATTATAAGTTTATATAGAGGATCGTTGTATGTAATAGAAGAAAAACGGGACAAAATCGAGATATTTCAAATAAAAAAAATGGTATAGGCTAAGATGCTTCAGTTCCGCCACGGGGTGGCTAAGAAACGCAGGAATTATATATGTACCATATAGAGAAACGATAACAATTTTATCATTCAAAATCAGCAATTATTAGTTTAACAATTTTAAATGTTATATATATTAGTTCAGAAAATTAATAAAAATAGAGCCCTAGTAGTATGTAATAGATCACAGGGTATTAGGTACTATAATCATGAAGTCTTAAAGTCTTTATATAGTCTTAAAATGAAGAAAGTTGCAACTTAAGAACCATAAAATCGGCGTACATTATGCATTTTCAACCAATGGTAGTAAAAAAAAACCAAATGTGAAATAATAGCCAAAAAAGGATTATCGGTTAAATTAAAATATACTGAAAGAGTTACAATAATTGATAAGTATAGAATAGTTTTAAATTACAACAATAATAGGGTTAATCGAGACTTTAGGTGAGAGCACTGCATTGAGGAAGTTTGACGGACAAAGTGGCAGCGAGAAAAATTACTATTGAGTTTAATTCAATTGGTTATTATAATATTTCTCAGCCTGATGGGTCATCAGATATGTAGATGGTTTAAAAAAACGTCGGAAGTAGGTAAACGTTAGCCAAGGTAAGAATGGAAAGTTCAATCGTTCTATAACTTGATATGTTCAATCGTTTCCTAAACTAAAATCTAAGCCTGATTGGACGGCAGCAAATAGGTCAAAGACCTAATGTCAAACGTGTTGGGACACGTTCAACCTTAAAAGTAAAACTGCACCAGAACTATCAACTGAAGCGCTATATTCAATCTGGGGATTCATATAGAGAGACAGCATACAAATAGTAGAAAATTAAGAATAATTACTGTATTAGGGTTTTTTGTGCGAAAACCTACAAGAAATTTTCCAGCATGAGAAGACTAAAGTCTAGAAAATGTAGTAAGACCTAAAATATTTTTAGCAATTAATCATTTACTTTACGGGCGTTACTGCGGCAAAAAATATGCAGTACTAAAATAATATGTTTAAAGTATTCGCACAAGCTTCGTAGAGCTCACCATAGAAATGATAAAATTAATAATATAATATTGTAACAAAGTATTCCAGCACTACGCTCAATCGTCTCTCAAAAGACAAGAGTAATAGCAATAGCCAATATGAACAAATGAATTTAAATAAAACGAAACGAGAACCTCACATTTCAATCAACATTTTCGTATTACTTTAGAGTATGTGCATTAAATTTATTTCACCATCCTTAAAACAAATGTTATATTACAGTTACAGCTATATTACAATATACTGTAAACTGAAATTTGCACTAACGTAGTTTATACAACGTTTAAGATCACTGCTCTGCAAAACTGTCACGAAAACTTCATCAGGAACAGGTGTGGTTAAAAGACATAATTTAAATACAACCGAGAATTAAGCGACCTTAATTTAAAGTTACTATAGAAATCAAAGCGGACATCACCTAAATGTAAATACACGCTTTCGATTCAGTAAACTTCATTTTCAATAATAACACAGCAATCAGAAGGAATACCATACGCAAACAACTATGCACCCAATTAATAGTAATTATCAGGAAGAGGTGTAGTTAAAAGACATTATTTAAATACAAGCGAGAACTAAGCGACTATAATAGCGCTCCAAGCGATATCTTTAAGAACCAACGTACTTCCTTACCGACACCTCGGTATTTTTATAATTTGAAAGTTGAAAATTTGTAGTTTTTGGGCATAATACTGTATATTTCAAAGCGAGTATTACCCTGGTGAAATAATCCGCTCTCAATGCATCGAAACACCGTCGTCTACATAGAGATGTTCATGTTTACATAAAATACAATATTTGTATCAAACACGGGTGTAGTTGAAAGAGATCAATTAAACACGAGCGAGAACTAAACCTGCAAAGTGATCTACGTTACCCAAACGGTGATATACGCTCACACGGCTGAACTACGTTACCGACAAATCTATATTTTTTTACCTTTTTTATAGTTTAAAAGTAAAAAAATCGTAGTTTTATGATTTTCCCTAAATTGAAACATCTCAAAGAATGTCCATGCCAAATTTCAAGTCTCTATCTTAAACGGTCGCTTCAGGACATTACTATCATCAGTGAGTCAGTTACACATGGGGCTGTATATATTATAGACTCGCCTACGGCTCGATGGGGGCTCCGCCCCCATGCCCCCTCAGGAGTTGCCCCCTAGTTTGAATTGATAAAAAGTCAAGTTTGAAATAGTTTAGTTCCACACAAGATCTGAACAGCCAAGACAGTAACAAAACCATCTAATACTCTAAATTCACAATCAATAGTAAAAAAAGCTTTAATTATCTCATATTAGTAGGTTTTAATACCCCTCCTTAGTAAATAGTTTTAAAAATTGAGCTGTGAAATAAATATTATTTATGTAAATATTCTAGGTGTTAAGCTTGTTTGAGGGTCCAACCCAATATATGGTTGCCCCAATTCCGTATTCCGTAAATTGCTGTCAAAACCTCATACAATGAACAGGCTAGTTGAGGGCTCAACTCCAACAACAGTAACAGAAGCCGCCAATACACACTACTCACAATAAATAATAAGCTTTGAAATTTGCCCACGGCTCACAGTTTAATCCCACTCCCTAGTTCCCCTTAATTCGTTAAAAAATATAAAGGAGTTGTGAAATATTAATGAACTATGTAAATAGTCATGCTCAAAAGTTGTTGTGTAAAAATTTGGAGATACGATTATGATTGCACATCATTGAGGTAATAGCTGTATTCTGAAAAGATAAAAGTGGAATAAAATTATAAATTTATATAAAGAATCGTTGTATGTAATGGAAGAAAAAAGGGACAAAATCAAGATATTTGAAATAAAAAAAATATATGGTATAGGCTAAGATTCTTCAGTTCCGCCACGGTGTGGCGAAGAAACGCAGGAATCATATATGTACCATATAGAGAAACGATAACAATTTTATCATTCAAAATCAGCAATTATTAATTTAACAATTAATTTTAAATGTTATATATATTAGTTCAGAAAATTAATAAAAATAGAGCCCTAGTAGTATGTAATAGATCACAGGGTATTAGGTACTATAATCATGAAGTCTTAAAGTCTTTATATAGTCTTAAAATGAAGAAAGTTGCAACTTAAGAACCATAAAATCGGCGTACATTATGCATTTTCAACCAATGGTAGTAAAAAAACCAATTGTGAAATAATAGCCAAAAAAAGATTATTGGTTACATTAAAATATACTGAAAAAGTTACAATAATTGATAAGCATAGAATAGTTTTCAATTACAACAATAAGAAGGTTAATCTAGACTTAAGGTGAGAGCACTGCATTGAGGAAGTTTGACGGACAAAGTGGCAGCGAGAAAAATTACTATTGAGTTTAATTCAATTGATTATTATAATATTTCTCAGCCTGATGGATCATCAGATATGTAGATGGTCTTAAAAAAAACGTCGGAAATAGGTAAACGTTAGCGAAGGTAAGAATGGAAAGTTCAATCTTCTAAAACTTAATATGTTCAATCGTTTCCTAAACTAAAATCTAAGCCTGATTGGACAGCAGCAAATAGGTCAAAGACTGGATGTCAAACGTGTTGGGACACGTTCAACTCTTCAAAGTAAAACTGCACCAGAACTATCAACTTAAGCGCTATATTCAATCTAGGGATTTATATAGAGAGACAGCATATAAATAGTAGAAAATTAAGTTATAATCCTGTATAAGGTAATTTTTTGTGCGAAAACCTACAAGAAATTTTCCAGCATGAGAAAACTAAAGTCTAGAAAATGTAATAAGACCTAAAATATTTTTAGCAATTAATATAGAAATCAAAGCGGACATCACCTGAATGTATAGATACGCTTTCGATTCAGTAAACTTAATTTTAAATAATAACACAGCAATCAGAGAGAAAACCATACGCAAACAACTATGCGTCCATTTGAGAATAATTGTAGGTAAGAGGTGTAGTTAAAAGATATCATTTAAATACAAGCGAGAACTAAGCGACTATAATAGCGCTCCAAGCGACATCTTTAAGAACCAACGTACTTCCCTCGTACACCTCGTCCTTTTAGAAATTTTTATAATTTGAAAGTTGAAAATATGTAGTTTTTGGGCATTTATACTGCTTTAATCAGAGCGAATAATACCCTGGTGAAATAAACCGCTCTCTATGCATAGAAACTCCGTGGTCTACATAAGACGTTTATGTTAATCAGGAAACAATATTTGTATCAAATACGGGTGTAGTTGAAAGAGTTCATCTAAACACAAGCGAGAACTAAAAACCTGCAAAGTGATCTACTATACCACGCGGTGATATACGCTGATACGGCTGAACTACGTTACCGACAGATATATATTTTTTACCTTTTTTATAATTTAAAAGTAAAAAAGTTGTAGTTTTATGATTTTCCCTAAATTGAAACATCTCAAAGAATGTCTATGCCAAATTTCAAGTCTCTATCTTAAAAGGTCGCTTCAGGAATTTAAGATCATCAGTGAGTCAGTCAGTTACACATGGGGCTGTATATATTATAGACTCGCCTACGGCTCGATGGGGGCTCCGCCCCCATGCCCCCTTAGGGGTTGTCCTGCATTCGTAAATTACTTAAGAGCCGATTTGAAGCAGGTTAGTTCCACCGAAAAACTGGTCCACCATGACAGTAAGAAAACCGGCTAATACACACTACCCATAATCAACAATAATAAAAAGCTTTGAAAATCGCCTATGGCTAGTTTTTAAAATTACTTCCTAAGTTCCCATTAATTCGTAACATTGAGAGAGAGGTGAAATCAGAATCAACCATGCAAATATTTTAGGTATCGTGCTGAATGGAGGCTCCACCCCTTACACCCTAATTAGTTGCCCCTATTCGTAAATTGCTGTATGTAAAAATCTCAAACACTGAACAGCCTAGCTGAGGCCTTCGTTTCCATACCCCCTCGTTGTGTTCGCCGAATTCGTTTGTAGTTTACCAAGTGTCAAACGTTAAAGATCTTTCCATAATATTTTTAATTAAATTGTTAAGGATTTTATAAGCAACTATACTGTAGTAAACGAATTGTCGGGGGATTTGAAGCCATGCCTAGCCTCACCCTTCTAGCGCAAGAAGTATAAAATAAAGAAATATAATAAAATAGATGACAAAGTAGAATCAGCTAAATAAAATATTTTGAAGATCAATGAAGAAATAAACAATTTCACTGAAACAAAAATAGAAAAACATGAACAAACTGTTTGGAACCTGCCAAAGACCCCTGTTATTCACAAAAATACTATTCGTTATAAAATAAAATGGATGTTATGAAATAATTATTTATTAAATAACTATTCTTGTCACTTCCCTTAAATTATGTCGAAGTTAGGGTTACAGGGATATTTTACAAGTTCAGTGAATGCAAAATTCGAACTTCAAATAAAATATAACTGTAGTTAGTTCTACAAACAAGTTGTATGAAATTTAGTAGCAATAAAAGTTGTAAATCGGTCTTAAAGTAACGATTTGAGATACGACAAAAAGTGAAAGGTTTAAAAGTTAGATTTATGTCACCAATTCACAAACAACCTATACTTTAACAGTATAGGTAACAGAGAAATCCGTTTATATTCAACAGGTAAGATAAAAAACACATAATATTAGATGACATTAATTATAATTTTTAAGTTCAAATTTTTATGAGTGTTAAACATTTAAATATAGTGAATTTCTTTTAATATCACTGTCAAGCTATAAGTTAATACAAAACTTCAAGCTTATGGTGAAGCAAAATGCAAAAATTCAGCTACTTACAGCTAAGTTAATGGAATGTTTTGCAGTAGAACTATAAAAACAATAAAAAATTCAGCTACTTAGGAATAAGTTCGTACTTCAAGCTCTGTTCAATGTTTTAAACTTTTAAATCTAGTAGATTTCGTTTTAAGCAAAGTTAATACAAAACGTCAAGCTTCTTAATACAATATTACTGTAGTTACTGAATAAAGTATTGCAAGTATTAATTAAACATTGCAGATATACCTCAAATAGTCGGAGACCAAAGTTTTGGGTCAGTAAGTAACAAACAATTATAAAACAATCAGTTCCGCCTAGTAGGCAAATAAAGACATAATTTTGGCATTCATCACAATTTTTTTTTTTATATGCGACTCCTTCGCGGATCCTATCGGGATTTACCAGAACAGCAATGTTGTCTGGATGTCGAACTCTACTGAGTAAGACGTACAACTGACCATGCGTGAAACAGTCCGTCCGAAGATCAACACCAACTGACTCTATTGTTTGACCTTGGCTCTTGTGCCCTGTCATACAATAGGCCAACATCAACGGAAATTGACGTCGACGAACTTGTAACGGCGATCCCTCGACAAAGGGAAAAGTGAATTGTATTCGGGGGATACAAATCGGTTCCCTTTGTCCAGGAAGTCGGACTGTGACCAAGCGGTTGCTGATCGCAGTCACAATGACTTTTGTGCCGTTAACAAGTCCTTCAGCGATGTTTAGGTTCCGCATAACGAGGCACACGGAACCAATCTTCAGACGGAGGACATGGTCAGGGACGCCTTTCCCAGTAGCCTGGTTCAGAAGTTGAATATCGACATCCAGTCCATCATCGCCTTCTTTGTCAGCAGAGTCAGCGCTTCTCAGCTCGTAAATGTGGCCGTCTAAGGAGTTTAAGACGATATTGTTAATCTCCTTGACATTCACAATTACAGTCGAGAGAATCGCTCTCTGTGCACAAAGATCCGGATCCAATAGGCAGTTTGGAGGAAAAACAAAATTGATCAAATCGGGCAGGGTAACAAAATGTCGAATGCCAGTCAAAGGGATAAGCATTTGACAATCCCTACCCTCACCAAAAGAGCTGGAACGAATAGTTCCGTTGCCCACCTCAAGGAGAAACTCTGAGTAGGCAGAGGATTGACAAGTCCTATGAGGTGTCGTCAAAGAGAAAATTTGAAAGTGTCGCCAAAGATGCGACGCCCGGAGTGATACACAGGCAACGTCAGATGGTGTACGAGCCTTCACCACGACGGGCGCGATCTGGCGGAAGTCTCCCGAGCAGAGTACGATCTTACCTCCAAATGGCACATTTGAGTTCATTAAATCCCTCAGAGAACGGTCAATGATCTCAAAGATAAACCTATGTGCCATTGGAGCCTCATCAAAAACTATGAGCTGTGCGGCTCTGATGAGCTCTGCTCGTTGAGACCCGTTGGTGACACTCCAATAGCCGGTGCCATCCCCAAGATCGAGTGGAATCTTGAACATGCTATGGGCAGTTGTACCCCCCGACATGTTTCCAGCAGCGATCCCGGAGCTGGCCACAGCAAGAGCCACTTGACGGCAACCTCGAACATAAGCGAGAATGACGCGGATAAGCGACGTCTTCCCATACCCACCAGGACCATCGAGGAAAATGAGTTTGGACTGTCTGTTTTCCTGACGATTTTGGAGGAGGGAACTCACATAGTCAAATACGCGCCTTTGGTCCTCTGACAGTTTAGGGAGCCACTCTTCGACAATTGACCGCTGAATATTGTCCCCGTACATAAGGAGTTCTCTCCCCAACTCCGTCGTGTCGTCACGAACATCTGGGAGGCCGTGATCTACTAAACAAGAGCCCTGACGCCTAAGCTTACGGTCAATTTCGATAAGAGCCAGTTTGACTGCCAGGTCCGAATCGTGCGGGTTCCGTTCTAAGTGGTCTTCGCAAAGTGAATCTCGGAAAACATCCCACAAAAGAGCAGCGGGAGCTCCCATATTGCAAAGGATCACAAAGAACGAACGCAATCTGGGGCCAATCATAAATTGGGCTGCTTCACGCAAGGCATACTGATACTCTTCCTCATCCTCAACCAGGCCGAGATTTCGAGCTACTTCCTGGAAAGTATGACAATTTCCACCACGAGAAAGAAGATCAGCATACCCACGGCAAGGAATTAGCATAAGAAGTAAACGAAGGTAGTACTGCTCACTTCTGGTGGGAGAGACCCAAAATAGACGACACACTTTTTCTCCACGCTGGCGCGCTGTGATAAAGTGTTTACCGTCGGGATGGTCGAATATTTCGCCGTTGGCAGGACGTTTCGTGTGCACAATGTACTTTTCATAAAAAGACTGATAAGTAAGATTGTCAAATTCGGGGTTCTGAGGACGATCGAAGTAAACAATTAACTTAGAGCTAGCTCTGGAAGTAGCATCTTCCAGCTGGTCTGGTCGAAAACAGACAGCCTGTTTCCCTTCCAGGTGAACTGGGAGACACTCAACCGTTGGTTCAGACACTGAAATAGGAAACCCCAGAAGTCTCCAACATGCGTCACTAGCACCAACCATTCTCTTCGTCACGTAATGATCTACCTCATCATCTTGCTTACTGAAGGGAGTCACAGTGACGTTCTGCAGGGAACCTCCCTTCATAAGATATTTGAAGAGGTATTTTATCACGCGGCGAGTAGAAGCTAGCTCTAAGTTAATGTGTGCTTCGTATTTAAGCAACAGGGCCGGGTTATATGGTACAACCCATCCGTCATGTACGCCAACTTGTCTTTTACGTGACGTTATGAAGCCCTTATTACTATAATCCCGTTTATATTGGACGAACCCTCTTTCATCAACGTGTGTAGTTTCACACGAGGGCTTAGGGAAGAACTTTGTGCAGTAACCCTTCGCAGAGTCCCAGCAAGGAAAGTCAGTTCGATGATCAGTACCACATGGGCCGTGAACCATGTGTTTCAGAACCAACTCTCTTAGCCGGCCTCCGGCTTCTTCCTCCGAGGGAATATCTGCGCGGATTAGTGAGTCAATGTCGGATGCTTGGACTGGTCCGTCTCCGTTAATCTTGAATACGATGTGGGCATGAGGAAGGCCCCTCATCTGCATCTTGATAACGTAGACGAAATAGACCGCACGACCGAACATTGCCCCACTTCGCAGATCTCGGAGAAGTTCCAGAAGTTTAATCCGGAAGACTCTGCAAGCAGTGCTAGGGTCACTGCGCCCACCCCCGCGGGGACAAGCTTTCTTGTTTTCCTCCCAAGTCGCGCTGTATGTAAATGTTAGAAAGAAAGTGGGGGAGCCCAGACGACAAACAAGAGCCATGGCGTGCTCATAATGAACTTTCATGTATCTGGGACCCCCTGTAAATGTACTTGGGAGGTAAACTTTTCCAGCTTGTGCCCCACCCTCGCCCTGGACAGTTTCGTCATTGGCTATGTCTTCCAAGACTTGTCTACCTGTACGACTACCACGTTGAACATCAAGGAGTTCATCCAATGGCCCTATCCGCATGGCATTGGAAGTTGGTTTGGTCTGGGAAAATTTTATGAAACGAAGTTTTTCTTCCTCATACCTCGCATACATCTCAACCTGCCAAGCTTGAGAAAGACGGCCGATATGAGAAAAGCGAGGTTCGGAAAGGAGAAGACAACGTGTGTAGTTGTATTGAGTGAGCTTTTTCCCATTATTGTCAAGAAGACCAATATGCCAACCCAATGTACCTTGCGGATAGAGCAAAGGATATTGGAAGGGTTCCATCAACGGACTTAACAGGTCTATGGACGTTGGCCTATCGTCACCTATTTTCCAGATGGTTAATTTCCTGGGTTCATTAACTGTTTCTTCTGTGCTGAGGACAGCGTGGACCTCAACGCCCGTTTGTCGGTCACCAAGAACTGGGCCATGAGTCGCTCGGGTGGTCAGTTCGAAATCCAAATGAGCAGCGACAGACGGCTCATTGGCTAATCGACGAAAATCTTGGACGAATGGATTAGAAGAATCTAGGAAACTGGTAATCTCATCGATCACTTCGCCATCGAGAGACCTGCCCATAGCAATATTTCTACGTTCCTCACCGTCATCTATGTACAGTCGAGAACGATTAACTAACTGGATATGCCGAGACTTAGTAACGAACTTCTGACCCGGAGCGGACAAATTGTATACATGATGGTACATACGACCTTCAATTTTGAAGAAAGCGAGACCACTTGGATGCCGGTATCCACCGGGCACCTCAAGAGCACAGAAAGCGAAAAGGTCGTTGTAAGCCCTTGCCCGTTCAAGAAATCGACGGTTAGAATAGAATGCTGCTTGAAGGGGAGGCAATCGAAGGACATTGTAAGCTCCATCTCCACAGCACCATTTTTTTCTATCACGTTCTTCATCAAACAACCTAGCTCCACATAGAGGACATTTGTAGATATCTTCCGCCCAAAGACTAACTTTGTTTAATTTATAAGCGATAATGTGATCGCATAAATTTCCATTCCAGGTGGCCATTGGACCATGTTTGTTGATGAGATGACTAAGTGAAACAGGCAAATGTCTAAGCTCTTTGACTATTGGATTTTTCAATCGAAAAACCTGAACTCTCTGACGTGAAGCTTCGGGATGAAGCTGGTCATATCGCTTCACAGAATTCCGATGTACTTCAGGATGCTGTTGAGTGTATTGACTAACAGCAGCCCTGTGCACATCGGGATTCCGTTGGGAATACCGTTCAACAGCAGCCCTGTTAACTTCAGGGTGTTGTTGACTGTATTTCTTGACCGCATCCCTACGCTTCTCATGATTTTTCTCGACATATCTTTTCTTTGCCTGCTGCAATTGTTCTTCACGGGTGGTCGAGAGAACTTTAGGCCGCCCACGCTTAGTTTTCTTAGGTCGCCCTGGTCCCCTTTTAACGACTGGGTGGTCAACTGGAATATCTTCCGATTGAAGAACTGCATGTGCTGTTGAATCAGTCCGCTCTATAGATCTTTGGAATGTAAGTTTAGTAATATTATACTGACTTTCAATTCCACCGAGTGCAGAATTAGCAAGAAGAAGAGAAGCGAGTGATAAATAACTGTCGCAGACAAAGAGGCGTGCACGGTTTTCACCATCAATTGAGCTGTGACGACGCTCCTCGTCTACTCCATGAGAGTCAAAAACAAACAACATTCCATCATCACGCCAAAAGGCTACTGTATTCATCTGTCCCGTAAACAGAAAACCGCCAATCGAATCAGTAGATAAAATGTCTTCCAAAATATTTGACAAATGACGGGCCGAGTTAGACAACTCATTCGCAGATAGTGGATAAAGACCATTGCATACGTACGATATGTCAGCAATGTGGATTTTTTCGCCCATGATAATAACATCTCTAACTAGGTCTTCGGGAAACAGATACCTATTACTGATGCAATTCACACGACGAGACTGTCTGTATAAACTGTCACCCGCCATGAGAATTCCATCAATAATAGGTGAAGAGAATTCCCCGTGTAAATAATTCCAAGCAAGCGCACAAGCTGCATTGGCAACACACTGTGCGTTGTTGCTATAGGAATCAAAGCGGACATCACCTTGGTGAAAGGAACCACTTTCAATGCAATAAAATTTCATTGCCATTACAATACGAAGGAAAACAAAACAAACAATTAAAGGAAAACGATTTGCAAAATACTCAAATATTAGAGAGAACAATCGGACTCATCATCAGTGAGAGGTGTAGTTAAAAGACATCATTTAAATACAAGCGAGAACTAAATAGCGCTCCAAGCGACATCTTTAAGAACTAACGTACTTCCTTACCGACACCTCGTCTTTTTAGCATTTTTTATAATTTGAAAGTTGAAAATTTGTAGTTTGATGATTTTCCCTAAATTGAAACATCTCAAAGAATGTTCGTTCCAAATTTCAAGTCTCTAGCTTAAACGGTCGCTTCAGGACTTTAAGATCATCAGTGAGTCAGTCAGTTACACATGGGGCTGTATATATTATAGACTCGCCTACGGCTCGATGGGGGCTCCGCCCCCATGCCCCCTTTGGAGGTTGCCCCGAATTCGTTGAATAATTTAAAGTCAAGTATTGAACAGGCTAGTTCCACCAACTAACTGGACAGCG
The DNA here is from genome assembly GCA_030545055.2 of Neoaliturus tenellus. Lineage (NCBI taxonomy): Eukaryota > Metazoa > Arthropoda > Insecta > Hemiptera > Cicadellidae > Neoaliturus > Neoaliturus tenellus. The sequence continues at coordinate 86,549,966 of CM061531.1, read as the reverse complement.
AAGACAGTAACAAAACGGGCTAATACGCACTCTTCACAATCAATAATAATAACAATAACAATAATATCCTTTGAAAATATTTCACGGGGCTCAGCCCCCATGCCCCCTAGTTGATTTTACTAATTTCGTTAATCATTCACAAAGTCTCAAATAATGAACTTTCTAGTTCCACTAAAGTACTGAACAGGCTAGTTCCATCGAAGTTTTGAAAAGCTAAGTTTTAAATTACGTGTAACTCTACTACAAAAGTGTGTGATACTAACTCCTCCACGTTACCAACCACTTGGTCTGGAACGTCAACGATTTTAGATGCGGCACAGAAAAATTGCAATGGGGCAAAATTAATCCAAATTAAGTATCTTTAAATAAAATTTTCATTGATAAAAAAATGTAATGTGCCCACTATAGCAAAACAATAATGCTAAAAAATAGAAAATAATTGACTATGTGAAAATAACTATTAAAATAATAAAATAATCAAACTATAATAATGCATAAACTAAAGAAATTGAAAGTAACACTTAAACCAAATCTAGCATCGCCAACCACGATATTAAAATAATCGGAAAATAAAAACTAATAAAAATTGAAGTTTTTAAAAGCTAAGCTATTAATTTACTTGTAACTCTACTAAAATGTGTGATGCTAACTATTCCACGTTACCAACTACTTAGTCTGAAACGTCAACGAGTTAACATGCGTCACATTAAAATTGCAATGGGTCAAAATTATTCCAAATTAAGTATTTTTAAATGAGATTTTCGTAAATTTTAAAAATAATGTAATATGCCCATTAGAGTAAAACAATAATGCTAAAAAATAGAAAATAACCAATAGTAAGTTTGAATATTACTATTAAAATAATAAAAAAATCAAGCTATGCTAGTTAATAAACTTAAGAAATTAAAAATACAAGTTGAACTAAATATAGTATCGCCAACCACGATATTAAAAGAATCTGCTGATACATACTAATTAAAAATAAAAACTTGTATATTTCAGGATATAGAAGAAAAACGTTTAAATTACTGAAATAGCAAATAACATTCAAATCAATAAGCGAAAACAAGAATTAAATAACATGAAAACAAAATCATAGGAAATAATAAAAACGGGGTAGATCCGCAAAAAACCCCTACTATTACAAACTACTACTAATTATAAGAATATAAAATCTAGACCTGTGAAATAATAATTTATCCATAAAAACCTGTTAGTTTTGTTCAATAGCCGTTTAAAAATTCTTAAAAACATATTTTAAGTGTGTATTAAAATAAAATATAAAACACTGATTATAAACAATGCAGAAAGATAATACTTAACTGTCTATTAAGTATCGTACTAAGTAATAGGAGTATATAACGTTAAGATCACGGCACGAGCTACACAGAAAATTCATTGAATGCGTAATTCGGCTGAGGGGTTCACATAGGGTGAATTTGAATAAGTAATCTAAAATAAATTGAAATTAAACGAGAACCTAACATTTAAATCTATTACTTTTGCTCAACACTTATTTAAACATTCTCAAAAACAAATTTTAAGTGTGAAAAATTCGAATATAAGACACTAAATATAAATCAAACAGAAAGATAATAATAAACTGTCTATTAAGTATTGTACAAAGTAATCGAAGTATGTTACGTTAAGATCACGGCTCAAGCTTCACAGAAAATCCATTCAATGCGAAGTTCAACGGAGAATAATCCCGTGTGAATTTGAATAAGTAATCTAAAATAAATTGAAACAAAACGAGAACCTACATTTAAATCTGTTAGTTCAGCTAAACAGTTATTTAAAAATTCCCTAAAACATATTTATGATGTGTGTAAAATATAAAAGAAACGAGCTTTCAATGCAGCATAATCTCATTGCTATTTAGAAGTCAAATGGATAAGTTTATTATGTATGAGGGATACTAACGTTGCCAATTGCAAGGAAGCAGGTGTAGTTAAAAGACATGATTTAAATACAAGCGAGAACTAAGCGACTATTCACCCGCCATGGGAAATTAATTCATAGTAGGAGAAGAAAATTCACCTTTGGTAAACATTCAAGATCGCGCATATGCTACAAATTAGGGAATTATCACTGTATATATTATCGAGTATAACCCTGGGTCCCTGGTGAAATAACCCGCTCTCTATACAAATTAACGCCGTAGTTTACAATATATATAAGAGTATCCATCGAAGGATACCACGAGTATATCAAACACGGGTGTAGTTGAAAGAGATCATTTAAACACGAGCGAGAACTAAACCTGAAGAGTGATCTACGATACCACGCGGTGATATACGCTGATACGGCTGAACTACGTTACCGACAAATCTATATTTTTTACCTTTTCTATAGTTTAAAAGTAAAAAAGTTGTAGTTTTATGATTTTTCCTAAATTGAAACATCTCAATGAATGTCCATGCCAAATTTCAAGTCTCTATCTTAAACGGTCGCTTCAGGAATTTAAGATCATCAGTGAGTCAGTCAGTTACACATGGGGCTGTATATAATATGGACTCGCCTACGGCTCGATGGGGGCTCCGCCCCCATGCCCCCTTAGGAGTTGCCCCTTAGGTTGAATTAATAAAAAGTCAACTTTGAAATAGTTTAGTTCCACACAAGATCTGAACTGCCAAGACAGTAACAAAACCATCTAATACTCTAAATTCACAATCAATAGCAAAAAAAGCTTTAATAATCTCCTAATAATAGGTTTTAATATCCCTCCTTAGTAAATAGTTTTAAAAAATTGAGCTGTGAAATAAATATTATTTATGTAAATATTCTAGGTGTTATGCTTGATGGAGGGTCCAACCCAATAATTGGTCCCCAATTCCGTAAATTACTGTCAAAACCTCATACAAAGAACAGGCTAGTTGAGGGCTCAACTCCAACGACAGTAACAGAAGTCGCCAATACACACAACTCACAATAAATAATAATAAGCTTTGAAATTTGCCCACGGCTCATGGTTTAATCCCACTCCCTAGTTCCCCTTAGTTGGTTAAAAAATATAATGGAGTTGTGAAATATTAATGAATATGTAAATAGTCATGCTCAAAAGTTGTTGTGTACAAATTTGGAGATACGATTATGATTGTACATGATTGAGGTAATTGCTGTATTCTGAAAAGATAAAAGTGGAATAAAATTATAAGTTTATACAGAGGATCGTTGTATGTAATAGAAGAAAAAAGGGACAAAATCAAGATATTTGAAATTTAAAAAAATATGGTATAGGCTAAGATGCTTCAGTTCCGCCACGGGGTGGCCAAGAAACGCAGGAATCATATATGTACCATATAGAGGAACGATAACAATTTTATCATTCAAAATCAGCAATTATTAATTTAACAATTTTAAATGTTATATATATATCAGTTCAGAAAATTAATAAAAATAGAGCCCTAGTAGTATGTAATAGATCACAGGGTATTAGGTACTATAATCATGAAGTCTTAAAGTCTTTATATAGTCTTAAAATGAAGAAAGTGGCAACTTAAGCACCATAAAATCGGCGTACATTATGCATTTTCAACCAATGGTAGTAAAAAAAACCAACTGTGAAATAATAGCCAAAAAAGAATTATTGGTTAAATTAAAATATACTGAAAGAGTTACAATAATTGATAAGCATAGAATAGTTTTTAATTACATCAATAATAGGGTTAATCGAGACTTTAGGTGAGAGCACTGCATTGAGGAAGTTTGACGGACAAAGTGGCAGCGAGAAAAATTACTATTGAGTTTAATTCAATTGGTTATTATAATATTTCTCAGCCTGATGGGTCATCAGATATGTAGATGGTCTTCAAAAAACGTCGGAAGTAGGTAAACGTTAGCGAAGGTAAGAATGGAAAGTTCAATCGTTCTATAACTTAATATGTTCGATTGTTTCCTAAACTAAAATCTAAGCCTGATTGGACAGCAGCAAATAGGTCAAAGACCGGATGTCAAACGTGTTGGGACACGTTCAACCTTCAAAGTAAAACTGCACCAGAACTATCAACTGAAGCGCTATATTCAATCTGGGGATTCATATAGAGAGACAGCATACAAATAGTAGAAAATTAAGAATAATTACTGTATTAGGGTTTTTTTTTGTGCAAAAACCTACAAGAAATTTTCCAGCATGAGAAGACTTAAGTCTAGAAAATGTAGTAAGACCTACAATATTTTTAGCAATTAATCATTTACTTTACGGGCGTTACTGCGGCAAAAAATATGCAGTACTAGAATAATATGTTTAAAGTATTCGCACAAGCTTCGTAGAGCTCACCATAGTAATGATAAAATTAATAATATAATATTGTAACAAAGTATTCCAGCACTACGCTCAATCGGCTCTCAAAAGACAAGAGTAATAGCAATAGCCAATATGAACAAATGAATTTAAATAAAACGAAACGAGAACCTCACATTTCAATCAACATTTTCGTATTACTTTAGAGTACGTGCATTAAATTTATTTCCCCATCCTTAAAACAAATGCTATATTACAGTTACAGCTATATTGCAATATACTGTAAACTGAAATTTGCACTAACGTAGTTTATACAGCGCTTAAGATCACTGCTCTGCAAAACTGTCACGAAAACTTCATCAGGAACAGGTGTGGTTAAAAAGACATAATTTAAATACAACCGAGAATTAAGCGACCTTAATTTAAAGTTACTATAGAAATCATAGCGGACATCACCTAAATGTAAATATACGCTTTCGATTCAGTAAACTTCATTTTCAATAATAACACACCAATCAGAAGGAACCCCATACGCAAACAACTATGCACCCAATTGAGAGTAATTACCAGGAAGAGGTGTAGTTAAAAGACATCATTTAAATACAAGCGAGAACTAAGCGACTATAATAGCGCCCCAAGCGATATCTTTAAGAACCAACCTACTTCCTTACCGACACCTCGGTATTTTTATAATTTGAAAGTTGAAAATTTGTAGTTTTTGGTCATAATAATATCAAAGCGAGTATTACCCTGGTGAAATAACCCGCTCTCAATGCATCGAATCACCGTACATGGAGATGTTCATGTTCGCATGAAATACAATATTTGTATCAAACACGGGTGTAGTTGTAAGAGATCAATTAAACACGAGCGAGAACTAAACCTGCAAGATCTACGTTACCCAAACGGTGATATACGCTCACACGGCTGAACTACGTTACCGACAAATCTATATTTTTTTACCTTTTTTATAGTTTAAAAGTAAAAAAATCGTAGTTTTATGATTTTCCCTAAATTGAAACATCTCAAAGAATGTCCATGCCAAATTTCAAGTCTCTATCTTAAACGGTCGCTTCAGGACATTACTATCATCAGTGAGTCAGTCAGTGAGTCAGTTACACATAGGGCTGTATATATTATAGACTCGCCTACGGCTCGATGGGGCTTCGCCCCATGCCCCTTAGGGGTTTCCCTAAATTGGTAAATTAATAAGAAGTCAAGTTGTTAAACAGGTTAGTTCCAACCGAAGAACGGGTCAGCCGAGACAGTAACAAAATTATCTAATACTCTAAATTCACAATCGATAGTAAAAAAAGCTTTAATAATCTCCTATTAGTAGGTTTTAATACTCCTCCTTAGTAAATAGTTTTAAAAAAAATTGAGCTGTGAGATAAATATTATTTATGTAAATATTCTAGGTGTTATGCTTGATGGAGGGTCCAACCCAATAATTGGTTGCCCCAATTCCTTAAATTACTGTCAAAACCTCATACAATGAACAGGCTAGTTGAGGGCTCAACTCCAACGGCAGTAACAGAAGCTGCCAATATACACTACTCACAATAAATAATAATAAGCTTTGAAATTTGCTCACGGCTCATGGTATAATCCCACTCCCCCCTTAATTCGTAAAAAATATAATGGAGTTGTGAAATATTAATGAACTATGTAAATAGTCATGCTCAAAAGTTGTGTAAAAATTTGGAGATACGATTATGATTGCACATGATTGAGGTAATAATAGCTGTATTCTGAAAAGATAAAAGTGGAATAAAATTATAAGTTTATATAGAGGATCGTTGTATGTAATAGAAGAAAAACGGGACAAAATCAAGATATATGAAATTATAAAAAAAAAATGGTATAGGCTAAGATGCTTCAGTTCCGCCACGGGGTGGCCAAGAAACGCAGGAATCATATATGTACCATATAGAGAAACGATAACAATTTTATCATTCAAAATCAGAAATTATTAGTTTAACAATTTTAAATGTTATATATATATATATATATATTAGTTCAGAAAATTAATAAAAATAGAGCCCTAGTAGTATGTAATAGATCACAGGGTATTAGGTACTATAATCATGAAGTCTTTAAGTCTTTATATAGTCTTAAAATGAAGAAAGTTGCAACTTAAGAACCATAAAATCGGCGTACATTATGCATTTTCAACCAATGGTAGTAAAAAAAAAACCAATTGTGAAATAATAGCCAAAAAAGGATTATCGGTTAAATTAAAATATACTGAAAGAGTTACAATAATTGATAAGTATAGAATAGTTTTAAATTACAACAATAATAGGGTTAATCGAGACTTTAGGTGAGAGCACTGCATTGAGGAAGTTTGACGGACAAAGTGGCAGCGAGAATAATTACTATTGAGTTTAATTCAATTGGTTATTATAATATTTCTCAGCCCGATGGGTCATCAGATATGTAGATGGTTTAAAAAAAACGTCGGAAGTAGGTAAACATTAGCCAAGGTAAGAATGGAAAGTTCAATCGTTCTATAACTTGATATGTTCAATCGTTTCCTAAACTAAAATCTAAGCCTGATTGGACGGCAGCAAATAGGTCAAAGACCGGATGTCAAACGTGTTGGGACACGTTCAACCTTCAAAGTAAAACTGCACCAGAACTATCAACTGAAGCGCTATATTCAATCTGGGGATTCATATAGAGAGACAGCATACAAATAGTAGAAAATTAAGAATAATTACTGTATTAGGGTTTTTTTTGTGCGAAAACCTACAAGAAATTTTCCAGCATGAGAAGACTAAAGTCTAGAAAATGTAGTAAGACCTACAATATTTTTAGCAATTAATCATTTACTTTGCGGGCGTTACTGCGGCAAAAAATATGCAGTACTAGAATAATATGTTTAAAGTATTCGCACAAGCTTCGTAGAGCTCACCATAGTAATGATAAAATTAATAATATAATATTGTAACAAAGTATTCCAGCACTACGCTCAATCGTCTCTCAAAAGACAAGAGTAATAGCAATAGCCAATATGAACAAATGAATTTAAATAAAACGAAACGAGAACCTCACATTTCAATCAACATTTTCGTATTACTTTAGAGTACGTGCATTAAATTTATTTCACCATCCTTAAAACAAATGCTATATTACAGTTACAGCTATATTACAATATACTGTAAACTGAAATTTACACTAACGTAGTTTATACAACGCTTAAGATCACTGCTCAGCAAAACTGTCACGAAAACTTCATCAGGAACAGGTGTGGTTAAAAGACATAATTTAAATACAACCGAGAATTAAGCGACCTTAATTTAAAGTTACTATAGAAATCATAGCGGACATCACCTAAATGTAAATATACGCTTTCGATTCAGTAAACTTCATTTTCAATAATAACACAACAATCAGAAGGAAAACCATACGCAAACAACTATGCACCCAATTGAGAGTAATTATCAGGAAGAGGTGTAGTTAAAAGACATCATTTAAATACAAGCGAGAACTAAGCGACTATAATAGCGCTCCAAGCGATATCTTTAAGAACCAACCTACTTCCTTACCGACACCTCGGTATTTTTATAATTTGAAAGTTGAAAATTTGTAGTTTTTGGGCATAATAAAATCAAAGCTAGTATTACCCTGGTGAAATAACCCGCTCTCAATGCATCGAATCACCGTCGTGTACATGAAGATGTTCATGTTCGTATGAAATACAATATTTGTATCAAACACGGGTGTAGTTGTAAGAGATCATTTAAACACGAGCGAGAACTAAACCTGCAAGATCTACGTTACCCAAACGGTGATATATGCTCACACGGCTGAACTACGTTACCGACAAATCTATATTTTTTACCTTTTTTATAGTTTAAAAGTAAAAAAATCGTAGTTTTATGATTTTCCCTAAATTGAAACATCTCAAAGAATGTCCATGCCAAATTTCAAGTCTCTATCTTAAACGGTCGCTTCAGGACATTACTATCATCAGTGAGTCAGTCAGTTACACATAGGGCTGTATATATTATAGACTCGCCTACGGCTCGATGGGGGCTCCGCCCCCATGCCCCCTATAATGGTTCCCCCGAAGTGTTAGTAGACGTTAACGAATCGATGCCGAAAGGAAATTGCCGTTAGTAGTTTAGAGGAATTAAAAAAAATACGTAGAAACAACGAATAGTCAAGTAACAAATGTTGAAATAGGGCAATTGTTGTGAAAGAATTTCAATATCGTGAAAGAACGCTCCTTTTCAAGGGTGAAGGGGGTGAGATACTGCTAAATCGCAAAGGACCGAACTTGTAGAGCGTCCGAAAGAGAACAAATTATTGGCGAAATACAAATCAATATGGCAGCAAAATTTTCAGTATAAAGTAATTTACAAACACTTTACATGAAAAAATGTCAATAATTTCGTGTTTTTTTCAATTGTTTTGGTCTTAAATTTGATTGAAATCGATCAATGGCTTCTAAAATAGTAAGAACTAGTTGGGTCAATAATATTTACTAAGTTTGAGGCATCTGTGCGCCATAATAGTGAATAAAAAACGTTAAAATAGCGAATTGTTTGTGGAAGAATGTATAAAGTTTGAAATTACACCCCTTTTTAAGGGTGAAGGGGCGAGATACTCCAAAATGTCACAGAACCAAACTTGTATAGCGTCTATAGTAGAATATAGTAATGGCGAAACATATATCAATATAGCAGTATATTTACCAGGTTTAAGTGAATTACGAACACTTTACATGAAAAAATGTTGAGAATTTTGTGTTTTTACAATTTTTTTTGGGCTAAAATTCGATTGAAATTGGCAAAAAGCTTTTTCTACAGATAGAACCTGTTGAGGTCATAATATGAATAGAAATTCATGCATACATATTACATAATAGTAAATAAAAATATCAAAATAGCACAATTTTTTAGAATAATTTTAGAAATTCTGAAAGTACACTCCTTTTTAAGGGTGAAGGGGGTGAGATACGGCAAAATTGCATACAATCGAACTTGTAGAGCGTCTAAAATAAAATATAATACTGGCTAAAAATATCAATTTCGCAGTAAATTTGCCAGATTATATCAATTTACAAACAGTATACTTGACATTTTTTAAAGAATTATGTGTTTTACGACCATTTAGGACTAAACTTAGATTCAAATCGGCCAATGAATACTACTATAGTTAGACCTATATTAGGGCATAACACGTGCAAAATTTCACTCATTAATGTGCCATAATAGTAAATGAAAAATATTAAAATAGTGCAAATTTGTTAACGAGTTTTGAAATTTTGGAAATACGCCGCTTTTTAAAGGTGAAGGGGATGAGATACGGTAAAATGTCATGGGACCAAACTTGTAGAGCATCTAAAATAGAATAAAATACTGGAAAAACATAAATCGATATAGGAGTATATTTAACAGGTAAAAGTAAATTAATTACAAACAGTATAAATGAAAAAATGTTAAGGATTTCGAGTTTTACGATTTTTGGACTAAACTTAGGTTGAAATTGGCTAATTAATGCTACTATAGTTAGGCCTATATATTAGGGCATAATATGTACAAAATTTCACGCATCGATGTGCCATATAACAGTAAATTTAAAATATTAAAATAGTGCAATATTTTGACGAGTTTTGAAATTTTGGAAATACGCCGCTTTTTAATGGTGAAGGGGATGAAATACAGTAAAATGTCATTGGACCAATCTTGTAGAGCATCTAAAATAGAATACAGTATTGTAAAAACATGTATCGATATAGCAGTATATTTACCAGGTAAAAGTAAATTACAAACACTATACATGAAAAAATGTTAAGGATTTCGTTTGTTTAGGATTTTTTTGGACTAAACTTAGGTTGAAATTGACCAATGAATGATACTGTAGTTAGACCTATATTAGTGCATAATTTGTACAAAATTTCACTCATCGATGTGATATAATACTAAACAAAAAATATTAAAATAGTCCAATTTTTGTTGACGAATTTTGAAATTTTGGAAGTACGCCCCTTTTTAAGGGTGAAGGGGATGAGATACGGTAAAATGCCATAGGACCTAACTTGTAGAGCGTTTAATTCCCCACTAACGATTTTCCCTCAGATTCGAGATAGGACCTCTCGTTCAAAAGTTACAGCGAAAATAGTAAAACCTTACATTTTCGGGTTACCGGTTTCCACCCTTCGTTATTTTTTTGGGGGGGTTGAAATGAAAAATTGCCGGATTTCAGACTTTTCCCGGGGGTATCAGATCTTAAGCCACCCGCATGCCGAAAATTAAGTTTCCAGCTCACCCGGAACTGGTCTAGAATTTGTATAGATGAGTCAGTCAGTCAGTCAGTTACACATGGGGCTGTATATATTATTGACTCGCCTACGGCTCGATGGGGGCTCCGCCCCCATGCCCCCTATAATGGTTCCCCCGAAGTGTTAGTAGACGTTAACGAATCGATGCCGAAAGGAAATTGCCGTTAGTAGTTTAGAGGAATTAAAAAAAAATACGTAGAAACAACGAATAGTCAAGTAACAAATGTTGAAATAGGGCAATTGTTGTGAAAGAATTTCAATATCGTGAAAGAACGCTCCTTTTCAAGGGTGAAGGGGGTGAGATACTGCTAAATCGCAAAGGACCGAACTTGTAGAGCGTCCGAAAGAGAACAAATTATTGGCGAAATACAAATCAATATGGCAGCAAAATTTTCAGTATAAAGTAATTTACAAACACTTTACATGAAAAAATGTCAATAATTTCGTGTTTTTTTCAATTGTTTTGGTCTTAAATTTGATTGAAATCGATCAATGGCTTCTAAAATAGTAAGAACTAGTTGGGTCAATAATATTTACTAAGTTTGAGGCATCTGTGCGCCATAATAGTGAATAAAAAACGTTAAAATAGCGAATTGTTTGTGGAAGAATGTATAAAGTTTGAAATTACACCCCTTTTTAAGGGTGAAGGGGCGAGATACTCCAAAATGTCACAGAACCAAACTTGTATAGCGTCTATAGTAGAATATAGTAATGGCGAAACATATATCAATATAGCAGTATATTTACCAAGTTTAAGTGAATTACGAACACTTTACATGAAAAAATGTTGAGAATTTTGTGTTTTTACAATTTTTTTTGGGCTAAAATTCGATTGAAATTGGCAAAAAGCTTTTTCTACAGATAGAACCTGTTGAGGTCATAATATGAATAGAAATTCATGCATACATATTACATAATAGTAAATAAAAATATCAAAATAGCACAATTTTTTAGAATAATTTTAGAAATTCTGAAAGTACACTCCTTTTTAAGGGTGAAGGGGGTGAGATACGGCAAAATTGCATACAATCGAACTTGTAGAGCGTCTAAAATAAAATATAATACTGGCTAAAAATATCAATTTCGCAGTAAATTTGCCAGATTATATCAATTTACAAACAGTATACTTGACATTTTTTAAAGAATTATGTGTTTTACGACCATTTAGGACTAAACTTAGATTCAAATCGGCCAATGAATACTACTATAGTTAGACCTATATTAGGGCATAACACGTGCAAAATTTCACTCATTAATGTGCCATAATAGTAAATGAAAAATATTAAAATAGTGCAAATTTGTTAACGAGTTTTGAAATTTTGGAAATACGCCGCTTTTTAAAGGTGAAGGGGATGAGATACGGTAAAATGTCATGGGACCAAACTTGTAGAGCATCTAAAATAGAATAAAATACTGGAAAAACATAAATCGATATAGGAGTATATTTAACAGGTAAAAGTAAATTAATTACAAACAGTATAAATGAAAAAATGTTAAGGATTTCGAGTTTTACGATTTTTGGACTAAACTTAGGTTGAAATTGGCTAATTAATGCTACTATAGTTAGGCCTATATATTAGGGCATAATATGTACAAAATTTCACGCATCGATGTGCCATATAACAGTAAATTTAAAATATTAAAATAGTGCAATATTTTGACGAGTTTTGAAATTTTGGAAATACGCCGCTTTTTAATGGTGAAGGGGATGAAATACAGTAAAATGTCATTGGACCAATCTTGTAGAGCATCTAAAATAGAATACAGTATTGTAAAAACATGTATCGATATAGCAGTATATTTACCAGGTAAAAGTAAATTACAAACACTATACATGAAAAAATGTTAAGGATTTCGTTTGTTTAGGATTTTTTTGGACTAAACTTAGGTTGAAATTGACCAATGAATGATACTGTAGTTAGACCTATATTAGTGCATAATTTGTACAAAATTTCACTCATCGATGTGATATAATACTAAACAAAAAATATTAAAATAGTCCAATTTTTGTTGACGAATTTTGAAATTTTGGAAGTACGCCCCTTTTTAAGGGTGAAGGGGATGAGATACGGTAAAATGCCATAGGACCTAACTTGTAGAGCGTTTAATTCCCCACTAACGATTTTCCCTCAGATTCGAGATAGGACCTCTCGTTCAAAAGTTACAGCGAAAATAGTAAAACCTTACATTTTCGGGTTACCGGTTTCCACCCTTCGTTATTTTTTTGGGGGGGTTGAAATGAAAAATTGCCGGATTTCAGACTTTTCCCGGGGGTATCAGATCTTAAGCCACCCGCATGCCGAAAATTAAGTTTCCAGCTCACCCGGAACTGGTCTAGAATTTGTATAGATGAGTCAGTCAGTCAGTCAGTTACACATGGGGCTGTATATATTATTGATTCAAAGCGAGTATTACCCTGGTGAAATAATCCGCTCTCAATGCATCGAAACACCGTCGTCTACATAGAGATGTTCATGTTTACATAAAATACAATATTTGTATCAAACACGGGTGTAGTTGAAAGAGATCAATTAAACACGAGCGAGAACTAAACCTGCAAAGTGATCTACGTTACCCAAACGGTGATATACGCTCACACGGCTGAACTACGTTACCGACAAATCTATATTTTTTTACCTTTTTTATAGTTTAAAAGTAAAAAAATCGTAGTTTTATGATTTTCCCTAAATTGAAACATCTCAAAGAATGTCCATGCCAAATTTCAAGTCTCTATCTTAAACGGTCGCTTCAGGACATTACTATCATCAGTGAGTCAGTTACACATGGGGCTGTATATATTATAGACTCGCCTACGGCTCAATGGGGGCTCCGCCCCCATGCCCCCTTTGGGGGTTGCCCCGAATTCGTTGAATAATTTAAAGTCAAGTATTGAACAGGCTAGTTCCACCAACTAACTGGACAGCGAAGACAGTAACAAAACGGGCTAATACGCACTCTTCACAATCAATAATAATAATAACAATAATATCCTTTGAAGATATTTCACGGGGCTCAGCCCCCATGCCCCCTAGTTGATTTTACTAATTTCGTTAATCATTCACAAAGTCTCAAATAATGAACTTTCTAGTTCCACTAAAGTACTGAACAGGCTAGTTCCATCGAAGTTTTGAAAAGCTAAGTTTTAAATTACGTGTAACTCTACTACAAAAGTGTGTGATACTAACTCCTCCACGTTACCAACCACTTGGTCTGGAACGTCAACGATTTTAGATGCGGCACAGAAAAATTGCAATGGGGCAAAATTAATCCAAATTAAGTATCTTTAAATTAAATTTTCATTGATAAAAAAAATGTTATGTGCCCACTATAGCAAAACAATAACGCTAAAAAATAGAAAATAATTGATTATGTGAAAATAACTATTAAAATAATAAAATAATCAAGCTATAATAATGCATAAACTAAAGAAATTGAAAGTAACACTTAAACCAAATCTAGCATCGAAAACCACGATATTAAAAGAATCGGAAAATAAAAACTAATAAAAATTGAAGTTTTGAAAAGCTAAGTTATTAATTTACTTGTAACTCTACTAAAATGTGTGATGCTAACTATTCCACGTTACCAACTACTTAGTCTGAAACGTCAACGAGTTAACATGCGTCACATTAAAATTGCAATGGGTCAAAATTATTCCAAATTAAGTATTTTTAAATGAGATTTTCGTAACTTTTAAAAATAATGTAATATGCCCATTAGAGTAAAACAATAATGCTAAAAAATAGAAAATAACCAATAGTAAGTGTGAAAATTACTATTAAAATAATAAAAAATCAAGCTATGCTAGTTAATAAACTTAAGAAATTAAAAATACAATTTGAACTAAATATAGTATCGCCAACCACGATATTAAAAGAATCTGCTGATACAAACTAATTAAAAATAAAAACTTGTAAATTTCAGGATATAGAAGAAAAACGTTTAAATTACTGAAATAGCAAATAACATTCAAATCAATAAGCGAAAACAAGAATTAAATAACATGAAAACAAAATCATTGGAAATAATAAAAACGGAGTAGATCCGCAAAAAACCCCTACTATTACAAACTACTACTAATTATAAGAATATAAAATCTAGACCTGTGAAATAATAATTTATCCATAAAAACCTGTTAGTTTTGTTCAATAGCCGCTTAAAAATTCTTAAAAACATATTTTAAGTGTGTATTAAAATAAAATATAAAACACTGATTATAAACAATGCAGAAAGATAATACTTAACTGTCTATTAAGTATCGTACTAAGTAATAGAAGTATATAACGTTAAGATCACGGCACGAGCTACACAGAAAATTCATTGAATGCGTAATTCGGCTGAGGGGTTCACATGGGGTGAATTTGAATAAGTAATCTAAAATAAATTGAAACAAAACGAGAACCTACATTTAAATCTGTTAGTTCAGCTAAACAGTTATTTAAAAATTCCCTAAAACATATTTATGATGTGTGTAAAATATAAAAGAAACGAGCTTTCAATGCAGCATAATCTCATTGCTATTTTGAAGTCAAATGGATAACGGTTTGTTATATATGAGGGATACTAACGTTACCAACAGCAAGGAAGCAGGTGTAGTTAAAAGACATGATTTAAATACAAGCGAGAACTAAGCGACTATTCACCCGCCATGGGAAATTAATTCATAGTAGGAGAAGAAAATTCACCTTTGGTAAACATTCAAGATAGCGCATATGCTGCATAAGCTACAAATTAGGGAATTATCACTGTATATATTATCGAGTATAACCCTGGGTCCCTGGTGAAATAACCCACTCTCAATACAAAATAACGCCGTAGTCTACAATATATATTAGAGTCTATCCATCGAAGGATACAATGAGTATATCAAACACGGGTGTAGTTGAAAGAGATCATTTAAACACGAGCGAGAACTAAACCTGCAAAGTGATCTACGATACCACGCGGTGATATACGCTGATACGGCTGAACTACGTTACCGACAAATCTATATTTTTTTACCTTTTTATAGTTTAAAAGTAAAAAAAGTTGTAGTTTTATGATTTTCCCTAAATTGAAACATCTCAAAGAATGTCCATGCCATCTTTCAAGTCTCTATCTTAAACGGTCGCTTCAGGAATTTAAGATCATCAGTGAGTCAGTCAGTTACACATGCGGCTGTATATATTATAGACTCGCCTACGGCTCGATGGGGGCTCCGCCCCCATGCCCCCTTTATAGTTCTCTCAGATTAATTCAAGTTTTAAACTTAATATCAAACACATAGCAAAGCTAAGCACGCTAAGATAGTCTAAGCAGCTAAAGATACGCCAATATGTTTCATGCTTAATGTTTTGCTGTTGTTGTTGTTGTTATTGGTGGATAAGGAGACCCCGGCCGAACCGTTGAGCACGTCTGCCTCTAATGGGCATTTTGCGCAAGCCCCCGGAAGGATGGGATATTGAAGGAAGAGAATGGGTGAGGCATGGGACAGACTGTCCACTCATGTTCCAGCTAGGGGTTTCTATGCCCGTCGCACTCCTCTCCCCCTGCTGTCTTGAACATATGTTCCATGGCTAAGGGTTTCCATGCCCATAGCATTTCTACTCACCCCCTGCCGTCTACATATATTCCAGCTAGGGATTAACCATGCAGTTCGCATTAACCCCCCGCTGTCTTGAACATGAATGGGGTTTGAAGGAAGGGAAATTGTCATAGTGGACAGCCAAAAGACTTACCACAGTGTTATGACAACTTCGTTTGCTGTACCCAATGTCAACTTCGCAACTAGTATAAACTAGTTTTAAAGTTGTCCTGGGATAATGTTTTGCTGGTGTCAAAGTATGTCTCTTTAAACACCCGCTTCTTACATATTACTATCAGTTTGGAAGTTAGATCTCAAGAGGAATCATTTGTGGTGGGGGGTTTTAAAATATTTTATAAAATCTCCTAATTCGTTCATAATTTATAAAGTCTCACGGGTTACCAACCACAGTTTAAATCGTTAAGATCGACCTTGAGAATTGGCTCCAGATTCGTCAAAATGTTAAGTCCAAAAATGTAGTTCATTTCAAGATACGTTTGATAAAACATCAAGTTTATTTCCTATTACTAAAAGTTTGATTGTTCAAACTTAAAGTAGAAAAACCCGTCATATCATAATAAGATGGAATTAATCCGAAGGTAAAAATTTAAATTTAAATTTTTAAAGTACTCCCCCTTTTTAAGGGTGAAGGGTGTTAGAAGCTACAAAATCTCAAAGCTCCGGGCTTGTAGGACATCTAAAAATAAAATAATCCTGACAAAACATATATCAGTTTGGCAGTGCTTTTACCGGGTCAAACAAAATCACAAAAAAACTATAAATGAAAAAATGTTAATAATTTCGTATTTTTTACAATCTTAGACTGAAATTGGCCAATAACTGCTTCTATAGCAAGACATAGATATGGTCATAATGTATACTAAATTTGTGGCATGTATGTGCCATAATAGTAAATGAAAAATATTTAAATAGAGCAATTGTTGTGAAAGAATTTCGATATTGTGAAAGTACGCCTCTTGTTATGGGTGAAGGGGGGATATACTGAAAAATCGCAAAGGAGCGAACTTGTAGAGCGTCTAAAGTAGAATATAATACTGGCAAAACATACATATTTTTTTCTGTATATTTGGCAGAATGCAGTAATTTACAAAAACCTAAAATGAAAAAATGTTAATAAATACGTGATTTTTCATTTTATTGGGACTTAACTATGATTTAAATTGACAAACTGCTGCTATCATAGTAAAACTAGTTGGATCTATAATATGCACAAAGTTTCAGGCATCTGTGTTTCATAATGGTGAATAAAAAATTTTGGATAATCACATTTTTATGAAAAGATTTAGAAATTGTGAAAGTACGCGACTTTTTTTTAGGGAGAAGGGGGTGAGATACGCCAAAATGTCGCAGGACCAAACTTGTAGAGCGTCTATAATAGTATATAGTAATGGCAAATTATATATCAAAATAGCAATATATTTGCCAGGTTAAAGTGAATTACTAACACATTACATGAAAAAATATAAATAATTATGTGATTTTACCACTTTTTTGGACTAATCTTCGATTAAAATAGGCAAATAGCTACTAATATAGAAAGAACCTGTTGAGGTCATAATACAAATATAAATTCATGCATATATGTTTCATAATAGTAAATAAAAATAACAAAATAGCGCAATTTTTGCGTAAAGATTATTCTTAATTTTGAAAGTACACCCCCTTTGAAGGGTGAAGGGGGTGAGATACGACAAAATGTCACAGGGCAAAACTTGTAGAGCGTCTATAATAGTATATAGTAATGGCAAATTATATATCGAAATAGCAATATATTTACCAGGTTAAAGGGAATTACTAACACATTACGTGAAAAAATTTTAACAACATTGAAATTTTACAATTTTTTTACACTAAACTTAAATTGAAATTGGCAAATAGCTACTACTATAGAAAGAACCTGTTGAGGTCACAATAAAAATAAAAATTCATGCATATATGTTACATAATAGTAGATAAAAAATATAAAAATAGTGCAATTTTTTCGAAAAATTTTAGAAATATTGAAAGTACACCCCCTTTTAAGGGTGAAGGGGGTGAGATACGCCAAAATGTCGCAGGACCAAACTTGTAGAGCGTCTATAATAGTATATATTAATGGCAAATTATATATCGAAATAGCAATATATTTGCCAGGTTAAAGTGAATTACTAACACATTTCTTGAAAAAATTTAAATAATTTTGTGATTTTACTACTTTTTTGGACTAATCTTCGATTAAAATAGGCAAATAGCTACTAATATAGAAAGAACCTGTTGAGGTCATAATATAAACAGAAATTCATGCATATATGTTACATAATAGCAAATAAAGATATCAAAATAGCGTAATTTTTTCGAAAAGTTTTAGAAATTTTGAAAGTAAGCCCCTTTTTAAGGGTGAAGGGGGTGAGATACGGCAAAATTTCATAGGACCAATCTTGTAGAGCGTCTAATTCCCAACTAACGATTTTCCCTCAGATTCGAGGTAGGACCTCTCGTTCAAAAGTTATAGCGAAAATAGTAAAACCTCACATTTTCGGGTTATCGGTTTCCACCCTTCGTTATTTTTTTGGAGGGGTTGAAATGGAAAATTGTCGGGTTTCAGACTTTTCCCGGGGGCATCAGATCTTAAGCCACCCGCATGCCAAAAATCAAGTTTCCAGCTCACCCGGAAGTAGTCTAGAATTTGTATGGATGAGTGAGTGAGTGAGTCAGTCAGTTCCACATGGGGCTGTATATTTTTATAGGATTCAAAGCGAGTATTACCCTGGTGAAATAATCCGCTCTCAATGCATCGAAACACCGTCGTCTACATAGAGATGTTCATGTTTACATAAAATACAATATTTGTATCAAACACGGGTGTAGTTGAAAGAGATCAATTAAACACGAGCGAGAACTAAACCTGCAAAGTGATCTACGTTACCCAAACGGTGATATACGCTCACACGGCTGAACTACGTTACCGACAAATCTATATTTTTTTACCTTTTTTATAGTTTAAAAGTAAAAAAATCGTAGTTTTATGATTTTCCCTAAATTGAAACATCTCAAAGAATGTCCATGCCAAATTTCAAGTCTCTATCTTAAACGGTCGCTTCAGGACATTACTATCATCAGTGAGTCAGTTACACATGGGGCTGTATATATTATAGACTCGCCTACGGCTCGATGGGGCTTCGCCCCATGCCCCTTAGGGGTTTCCCTAAATTGGTAAATTAATAAGAAGTCAAGTTGTTAAACAGGTTAGTTCCAACCGAAGAACGGGTCAGCAGAGACAGTAACAAAATTATCTAATACTCTAAATTCACAATCGATAGTAAAAAAAGCTTTAATAATCTCCTATTAGTAGGTTTTAATACTCCTCCTTAGTAAATAGTTTTAAAAAAAATTGAGCTGTGAGATAAATATTATTTATGTAAATATTCTAGGTGTTATGCTTGATGGAGGGTCCAACCCAATAATTGGTTGCCCCAATTCCTTAAATTACTGTCAAAACCTCATACAATGAACAGGCTAGTTGAGGGCTCAACTCCAACGGCAGTAACAGAAGCTGCCAATATACACTACTCACAATAAATAATAATAAGCTTTGAAATTTGCTCACGGCTCATGGTATAATCCCACTCCCCCCTTAATTCGTAAAAAATATAATGGAGTTGTGAAATATTAATGAACTATGTAAATAGTCATGCTCAAAAGTTGTGTAAAAATTTGGAGATACGATTATGATTGCACATGATTGAGGTAATAATAGCTGTATTCTGAAAAGATAAAAGTGGAATAAAATTATAAGTTTATATAGAGGATCGTTGTATGTAATAGAAGAAAAACGGGACAAAATCAAGATATATGAAATTATAAAAAAAAATTGTATAGGCTAAGATGCTTCAGTTCCGCCACGGGGTGGCCAAGAAACGCAGGAATCATATATGTACCATATAGAGAAACGATAACAATTTTATCATTCAAAATCAGAAATTATTAGTTTAACAATTTTAAATGTTATATATATATATATATATATTAGTTCAGAAAATTAATAAAAATAGAGCCCTAGTAGTATGTAATAGATCACAGGGTATTAGGTACTATAATCATGAAGTCTTTAAGTCTTTATATAGTCTTAAAATGAAGAAAGTTGCAACTTAAGAACCATAAAATCGGCGTACATTATGCATTTTCAACCAATGGTAGTAAAAAAAAAACCAATTGTGAAATAATAGCCAAAAAAGGATTATCGGTTAAATTAAAATATACTGAAAGAGTTACAATAATTGATAAGTATAGAATAGTTTTAAATTACAACAATAATAGGGTTAATCGAGACTTTAGGTGAGAGCACTGCATTGAGGAAGTTTGACGGACAAAGTGGCAGCGAGAAAAATTACTATTGAGTTTAATTCAATTGGTTATTATAATATTTCTCAGCCCGATGGGTCATCAGATATGTAGATGGTTTAAAAAAAACGTCGGAAGTAGGTAAACATTAGCCAAGGTAAGAATGGAAAGTTCAATCGTTCTATAACTTGATATGTTCAATCGTTTCCTAAACTAAAATCTAAGCCTGATTGGACGGCAGCAAATAGGTCAAAGACCGGATGTCAAACGTGTTGGGACACGTTCAACCTTCAAAGTAAAACTGCACCAGAACTATCAACTGAAGCGCTATATTCAATCTGGGGATTCATATAGAGAGACAGCATACAAATAGTAGAAAATTAAGAATAATTACTGTATTAGGGTTTTTTTTGTGCGAAAACCTACAAGAAATTTTCCAGCATGAGAAGACTAAAGTCTAGAAAATGTAGTAAGACCTACAATATTTTTAGCAATTAATCATTTACTTTGCGGGCGTTACTGCGGCAAAAAATATGCAGTACTAGAATAATATGTTTAAAGTATTCGCACAAGCTTCGTAGAGCTCACCATAGTAATGATAAAATTAATAATATAATATTGTAACAAAGTATTCCAGCACTACGCTCAATCGTCTCTCAAAAGACAAGAGTAATAGCAATAGCCAATATGAACAAATGAATTTAAATAAAACGAAACGAGAACCTCACATTTCAATCAACATTTTCGTATTACTTTAGAGTACGTGCATTAAATTTATTTCACCATCCTTAAAACAAATGCTATATTACAGTTACAGCTATATTACAATATACTGTAAACTGAAATTTACACTAACGTAGTTTATACAACGCTTAAGATCACTGCTCAGCAAAACTGTCACGAAAACTTCATCAGGAACAGGTGTGGTTAAAAGACATAATTTAAATACAACCGAGAATTAAGCGACCTTAATTTAAAGTTACTATAGAAATCATAGCGGACATCACCTAAATGTAAATATACGCTTTCGATTCAGTAAACTTCATTTTCAATAATAACACAACAATCAGAAGGAAAACCATACGCAAACAACTATGCACCCAATTGAGAGTAATTATCAGGAAGAGGTGTAGTTAAAAGACATCATTTAAATACAAGCGAGAACTAAGCGACTATAATAGCGCTCCAAGCGATATCTTTAAGAACCAACCTACTTCCTTACCGACACCTCGGTATTTTTATAATTTGAAAGTTGAAAATTTGTAGTTTTTGGGCATAATAAAATCAAAGCTAGTATTACCCTGGTGAAATAACCCGCTCTCAATGCATCGAATCACCGTCGTGTACATGAAGATGTTCATGTTCGTATGAAATACAATATTTGTATCAAACACGGGTGTAGTTGTAAGAGATCATTTAAACACGAGCGAGAACTAAACCTGCAAGATCTACGTTACCCAAACGGTGATATATGCTCACACGGCTGAACTACGTTACCGACAAATCTATATTTTTTACCTTTTTTATAGTTTAAAAGTAAAAAAATCGTAGTTTTATGATTTTCCCTAAATTGAAACATCTCAAAGAATGTCCATGCCAAATTTCAAGTCTCTATCTTAAACGGTCGCTTCAGGACATTACTATCATCAGTGAGTCAGTCAGTTACACATAGGGCTGTATATATTATAGATGTGCAAATTTAATTTTCTAAAGCTTACTAATTTACAAAATTTAGTTGTCTTTAACGGTTAAAAAGATATTCAGCAAACACTTGTAAAACTACAGCCGCCATTTTGAAAAAAATTGGCCATAGCAGGCGAGCGCAGCTTCGGAGGGTGGTAGAATTTTCACCATCGTTTTTCTCGGGTAATTTTACATAAGAATCGGTCAAAATATATTAGTTTGCAATTACTTCCCAATTCAGCTATTTTTTTAGCTAATTTTACTAGACTATCAGTAAGGAAGGATATTTTCGTCTATCCAAAAGTGAGGAACAATGGTTTTGTGTGACCTGCATCCTTAAACTGAGTAACCATAAACTGTCAGAAGAAGTGTCTAACTTAACCATGCTTATCACTGTGCTAGAGGTAGATGTTAGAGTTCAAAGAATTGTATGAAGAAGTGAGAGATCAAAATATAAGCTTAAGTGAACCTTGAGCCTGAACAGGAAATAGAAGATTTAAACACCAAATAATGGACTTGAGAGCCAGGGAAGAGAACAATCGTTACCCATTGAATCAGTTACACATGGGGCTGTATATATTATAGATGTGCAAATTTAATTTTCTAAAGCTTACTAATTTACAAAATTTAGTTGTCTTTAACGGTTAAAAAGATATTCAGCAAACACTTGTAAAACTACAGCCGCCATTTTGAAAAAAATTGGCCATAGCAGGCGAGCGCAGCTTCGGAGGGTGGTAGAATTTTCACCATCGTTTTTCTCGGGTAATTTTACATAAGAATCGGTCAAAATATATTAGTTTGCAATTACTTCCCAATTCAGCTATTTTTTTTAGCTAATTTTACTAGACTATCAGTAAGGAAGGATATTTTCGTCTATCCAAAAGTGAGGAACAATGGTTTTGTGTGACCTGCATCCTTAAACTGAGTAACCATAAACTGTCAGAAGAAGTGTCTAACTTAACCATGCTTATCACTGTGCTAGAGGTAGATGTTATAGTCAAAGAATTGTATGAAGAAGTGAGAGATCAAAATATAAGCTTAAGTGAACCTTGAGCCTGAACAGGAAATAGAAGATTTAAACACCAAATAATGGACTTGAGAGCCAGGGAAGAGAACAATCGTTACCCATTGAACAGCTTGGTGGCTCGCACTAGAAACTTCCCGCCACGTTTTACGCAAAATAGTTTCTCTTGTCTCTTCATTAAAGACTCACTGGTCGAGAGCAATTACATAAATAGCAGCTGACAATCGATTTCTGATAGGCCTAGTCAGAGAAGAGGAATTCGTAGAAAACCTTTGAAGTCTCCTAACTCGGAGGTGGAGTGCAATGTAGCTAATAGCATTAACAGCAACTCAACTTCGGCTCGGAGAGTTGGGGAAAGAAGACAACTAGTGAAGCTGCGCTCGGCGGAAAGAAAGACTCTTTCTTCTAATGTATTAAATTCCGAGAATGAACATATCTCCTCAGTACCTGGGTCTGTACTAATCAAGACTAACAGCTGTAACAAGCCACCCCCTTTGCGGTGTTGTCTTCTTAATAGTAATTTTAATTGTGATAGTCATGGGAAGAATCTGGCAAGCTATTTAACCGTACTAACCCAAGACGGAGAATCTGGGAAGTGAGGATTTCTCTGTGTCCAAAATTAATGTTTTTATTATTGTAAGTACTCTATTTAATCATCTTTCGGAAAAGTTTGTTAATATTAATAATTCCAAATCAATATCAAATACTATTTAGCAATAATTCCTCTTTAGTTTTAGTAAAAAATTTTAGAAAACACGAAAAAAACACAAAAAATTACATAGACTGCCCGTTTCATATTTCAGGTAAATGATAGATATAAAGGAAGGTCAGATAGACTGCCCGTTTCCCGAATCCGGATTCGGGAAACGGGCTATGTAATTTTTGTGTTTTTTCGTGTGTGTATGTGTGTATCAAATTTTGACAAGGACTACCGTCTCCACAATTCATGAAGGTGAGTGACGCCCAAAAATTCTCAAACAGAAACTTCAGATAACTAATAGTTAGCAAGCAGCTAGAAGAGACTTTAGAGACTTCATTTGAAACACCGACGCACTTTGGCGTATTTTAAGGTGAGTATGACTGAAGGGGTGAGTGTGATGATTGTGACGGATCAGATGAGGTGTAGCTTTGTTACTGACAAATATCAGCTGTTTTTATTTGTCAGGATCATTAATTAATAGCCCAATGACCAAAGGCAGATAGATATGTCAGGTAAATGATAGATATAAAGAAAGGAAGGTCAGATAGACTGCCCGTTTCCTGAATCCGGATTCGGGAAACGGGCAGTCTATGTAATTTTTGTGTTTTTTTCGTGTGTGTATGTGTGTATCAAATTTTGACAAGGACTACCGTCTCCACAATTCATGAAGGTGAGTGACGCATCACGAAGGTGAGGAATTATATATCCAATCTTTAAGGCAGATGGCAGCGCGCTTTTATTCATCAAGGACGACTCGCACTAGGATTACACATTAGGGCCGGTGCACACAGCAACAGACGGACGTATGAACAAGGACGTATGCATGCGGACGCATATTTACGGTCAACGCACATAACCGCAGACGGATGGGGGATCTTCAGCTGCTAGTCTTAAGTGTTCAGTGAGATGGTGTCAAAAGATGTGAGTGTGTGACCCAACTTCTCCAAAAATATTCCGTGGCTAGAGGACGATGATTCTTCGAGTGATGACGAATTGGTAATGTTATTCATTACCTAACAGGTCATAATGGATCCATCCCATTAATAAAAACGTAAACTTCATGATGAATGCCATCACCTTATGCAAGATTTGATGCAAGACGATGAAAAGTTTAGCGGTCATTTTAGATTGTGTATAGAAGAATTAGACGAAGTGTTGCAGTTTTTTGAGGAAGACATAAAGAAAACCCCACTAACTAGAGGCAACCAATAACTCCCGAGGAACGGCTTGCCGTCTGTTTAAGAAATATAAAGCATTATGTTACTTTGTACTTTTATGATTTAATGATAATAACAATTGGTTTTAGAATAAAGTAGGACGTATAAATACCCCCGTCGCAGCAGACCTGCGTACTCAGAGAATTAATTTCTATCCGTATTTTGGTATATATTTTCTAATTCTAAATAAAAATCATGGGGGTGAGGGTGTAGGTTTCCCGCCATATGGGTTTTGCAATTAAATCCTACCGAGTGAATGTAAATTACAAATTATAAGTAAAGTTTCAATATTTTGTACATGTTTGGTATTAAAAAAAAATTGCTATTTGAAAAAAAAACATCGCTTTGAGTAACAGGAAGTTTGTTCTTAAAAAGAAGCTAAAGAAGGAACGAGTGACCATCTTATAAGATATTGTTATTAATTATCAAAGCCCATAGTAGACCTGTAATTAAAACTTCTTCATTGGACAATCGTTAGAGTAATAGGGCTTAAAGTGGGATCTTGCAAATAGTTCCAATACGCCGTCTAAAAAGACTAACATTTGAAAACTTTAATCATATACAAAATTTAGATGCATATAAAAAATAACAATCAACACATATACGGGGTTTTGTTTGGGCGAATTAAAGTTTCCATCAAATTTGTAGTAATTTTAAATAACGTTAGAGTATATGTAAACCCAATTTGATTAATAGCTATATATTTATGAACTAACGGCTGGCTATGGTCTACAGATTTCGTTTGTATACATTTACAAAAAAATTACATCGTTTCAAAGTATATTAATCAATTTTCAATAAATAGAAATAGAAAAATTTTCTGACTTCAAATCAATGACAGAGAAAATAATTTTATGTTACAAACAATATTTGCAAGTGAACAAAATTATCGTAGCATCCACGATTTGTTGAAAACAAAATAGTTTGAAAACTGATTTACAACCAATTAAAGTTCTCTCCTGTGAACCACATCATGTTCGTGACATACACATGGATCAATTTAAAAAGCTACCTGGGCTTGCTTTTAGCAGCTTTCAAACACGTACCCATTCTTAAATGACATCTTGATTCCTTTAACTTTGTCATGCACTTTAAATATTGTTCACAGTTACTATAAAATGGATCACCATTGAATGCATTATTTCATTCCATTCAAAAATTATGTCTGTCTGTAAATTTTAAGTTTTAAACTGTAAGTTTTAAACTGAGTGTAT
Source organism: Neoaliturus tenellus (assembly GCA_030545055.2). Classification (NCBI taxonomy): domain Eukaryota; kingdom Metazoa; phylum Arthropoda; class Insecta; order Hemiptera; family Cicadellidae; genus Neoaliturus; species Neoaliturus tenellus. The sequence continues at coordinate 86,523,689 of CM061531.1, read as the reverse complement.
ATTTTGTCACTTGCAGTTGGGTTAAAATAAACAGAAAACGTATTTTTTATGCTGCAAGCAAATATTCTCTTTCAATCCACCTTATGGTTATAGTTAACATTATCGAATGTCCTCAATAACTGCAATAACTGGAAATTGAAGCTTGTTTTGATAAATCTGCATAAAGTGACAAATGGTTATTCTAGGTATCCGATAGTACTCTCTAATATGAACTACAAACTAATATTGTTCCCACAGGGATTTCATTGGCACAAATATCAGTTGATGTTCTGTATCCACACTATAGAGGCATCCAATATTAGTGAATCATTTCATAAGGTTACGGTATTCAATTTAGTGACCGGAGTCACATACTGTAACAAGATTGGATATGTGAAATGTTTATTGCCTATTAATTTACAAAAACAGAACAAAGTACTCGTTCATTTTCAAACGATTGCCTTTTACTAGTATGTTGTCACCTTTAAAGGAAGTTTTTGCTTCCTCTGAATTCAACAAATCGAATAACAAAAACATTGCAATTTTTGAAACATTGAAGAGTTTTAAGACTTATTTGGATATACAAATAAAAAATTCTTCATTGTTAAATTGAAAAAACATAGTAGTGTGTGGAACAAGTGTAAAAATCTTTCACTTCCTGATACCAGCACCAAACTTTGGGAATTGACTAAACACATGTAAAAGAGTAAAAATCTGCCGGGAGGCAAACTTAAATATAATGACGTCACGAGCAGTGACGTCATCAATATGGCCGCTCAGCCAATTACAATAATGTCGCATATCTCGGAAACCCCTTAAAAGATTTTGATATTTGACATCTTATTTGAAAGGTCTAATCATGATCTATAATAAAGGTTATTACACTTTTAGCGGTAAAAACAACCGTTTTTGAGTATTCTGTAAAATATTAATTTTTATAAGTATTTGCAATTTCAGCGAATTTCCTACAGGGAAGAAGCTATTGCCGTATGTGTTATGGTAAGACATAAGCCCGGGACCATGTTACTTTTTCATTTTGAGGTGCCCATTGACGAAAAATAATAGTCATTAAAATTATATATGCATACATATGTATGTATGTATGAATGTGTGTATATGTATGTGTCCCTAGACACGAGAACTCTTGTTAAAACCGTCCGATCAAGACCAAACTTAATATGTAGAGATGTATAATCGTACGTTTATTTGGATGAGTTCGTAAACCAGATATATTGACCTACCGGAAGGGGTAGTGTTAGGGGGTTTTCACCCCAAAAGTGGATTTTTTGCATTTTTCATATATAATTTTAAAAAATTTTAAATTTTGATTTTCATTATTGGATTTAGCTAAAAAACACACAATTAAGTATTTTGCAGCTTTGCTCTATCCCCATTAGTTACCGAGATATTAAAAAGTCTAAAGACAGTACATTGTATTTTGGGGCTCCAATGTTAATCTTAAGGAGGAAAAAGAATGTTTTAATATTTCACTTATTAACCAATATATTTTTACGAAACTTGGTATTTAGCTTCATTTGGTTAAGATCCATCCATTTATGGTAAAAAAATCTTGGGTTTTTGTACTTATCATGGCAGCAACCTGCATACTCTTTTCCCATGTTAATCACAAGGAGAATATTCAAACTAATTTATTCATGGACGGATATTGATGAAACTTAGTATATGGCTTCATATGGTCGAAATAATTTTTTATACTAAAATTACCTACTTTTAGTGTTCCCCATGGCATCAAACCTGCATACTCTTTCCCTATTTTTATTGTAGGGATAATTGACATTTATTTTCCTATTTATGAGCACGTGATGAAATTTTGTTCACAGGTTCATCTGTTCTAAATTAATATTAGGGGTCTACTAATTTGGAAATTCGCTGAGTACGCATGTTTGCTGCGACGGAGGGGTATTATGTATGTAAATTAAGTTTAATAACAATACAAGATAAAACTAAGGATATTATTATTGTTAACATGTCATGTAAACCATGCACGCAGAATACTTTTTACTCAAATGAATAGGAACATAGAACATATCCCACCAACCGTGGATGCGCTATTGCAGCACTTCATTGTCAATTTCATTTCAATGCAGGTCATTCAGCGAATTTCCAAATTAGTAGACCCCAAATATTAATTTAGAACAGATGAACCTGTGAACAAAATTTCATCACGTGCTCATAAATAGGAAAATAAATGTCTATTATCCCTACAATAAAAATAGGGAAAGAGTATGCAGGTTTCATGCCATGGGGAACACTGAAAGTAGGTAATTTTAGTATAAAAAATTATTTCGACCATATGAAATTATATGAAGCCATATACTAAGTGTCATCAATATCCGTCCATGAATAAATTAGTTTGAATATTCTCCTTGTGATTAACATGGGAAAAGAGTATGCAGGTTGCTGCAATGATAAGTACAAAAACCCAAAGTTTTTTAACCATAAATGGATGGATCTTAAACAAATGAAGCTAAATACCAAGTTTCGTAAAAATATATTGGTTAATAAGTGAAATATTAAAACATTATTTTTCCTCCTTAAGATTAACATTGGAGCCCCAAAATACAATGTACTGTCTTTAGACTTTTTAATATCTCGGTAACTAATGGGGATAGAGCAAAGCTGCAAAATACTTAATTGTGTGTTTTTTTAGCTAAATCCAATAATGAAAATCAAAATTTAAAATTTTTTAAAACTATATATGAAAAATGCAAAAAATCCACTTTTGGGGTGAAAACCCCCTAACACTACCCCTTCCGGTAGGTCAATATATCTGGTTTACGAACTCATCCAAATAAACGTACGAGTACACATCTCTACATATTAAGTTTGGTCTTGATCGGACGGTTTTAACAAGAGTTCTCGTGTCTAGGGACACATACATATACACACATTCATACATACATACATATGTATGCATATATAATTTTAATGACTATTATTTTTCGTCAATGGGCACCTCAAAATGAAAAAGTAACATGGTCCCGGGCTTATGTCTTACCATAACACATACGGCAATAGCTTCTTCCCTGTAGGAAATTCGCTGAAATTACAAATACTTATAAAAATTAATATTTTACAAAATACTCAAAAACGGTTGTTTTTACCGCTAAAAGTGTAATAACCTTTATTATAGATCATGATTAGACCTTTCAAATAAGATGTCAAATATCAAAATCTTTTAAGGGGTTTCCGCGATATGCGACATTATTGTAATTGGCTGAGCGGCCATATTGATGACGTCACTGCTCGTGACGTCATTATATTTAAGTTTGCCTCCCGGCAGATTTTTACTCTTTTACATGTGTTTAGTCAATTCCCAAAGTTTGGTGCTGGTATCAGGAAGTGAAAGATCTCTACGTAATATGTCGTTTGTTCCACGCACTATAGATAGTTACAAAATAACTACCCTTAAAAATTATTTTTGCAATTTTCATCAAATTATTTAACGGAAAATGTCCTAACCCAGACGCAATTTTAAAAGTTATACTTCTATGAGAATTTTGGATTGTCTGGATATTGTACAAACGTTTTTCCACCTTGTTTTTCCATTAGTTTCTTCAAACATTACTAACGGCAGGCAAGTGCAGTGCGAGAGCCGGGACTAACATGAAAGTGACAGCGATACAAATGACTCGCCATTTGATGTCCGGCCCGGGCCCCGCTCGACTGTTTGAACTCTCTCCAACGGTTCGGAGATGTTCAATGAAATTGAGACAAATAAAGTTTCATGCTAGATTACTATAATGAATCTTCTATTAATAGCTGAGTTACATAATTAGATAAACAATGAGAGTTAAAAATGTTAAAATAGCTTAATTTTTGTAATGTATGTCCATTATTTTTATAATTTCTTTTATATTTTATGATATTTATAAGGCACGAAGAAAAACTGTATATGCAATGGAAAAACTCTCCAAATTTGCTTGCCATTTGTTTACAACATTTAAAGCTCCAAACATGTTTCTAGGATGAATAATCTACTTTTAAAGAATTCATTCATTTAAGTTAACACTTATTTATAATAGTTAAACATATTAAATGCTCCATTTAATTTATTTACCAATATTGTTGTGTAAATGACATCTATTGTCTTTACGGTACAGGTGAAATCAAAGTAAGTTATATTTACATATCTGCTATTAGGTTACGTTAAGTTATAAAATTAATTGCTCGTTATTGAAAATTAAGAGTGTTTAAAATTGGAGTACATAGTGTCATGATTTCAGTTTTCAAAACAATCAACATTTAAATTATCATTATATGCAAACATAATATGGTTATCAGAATAGATATTTTTAAATGATATCTTTCATATTTACTGACACCTATATGATTTTATCAATATTACTATGGTTTAAATACTTTAATAATAATGACGAATTATTAAAACCATGAATTCCATTACACCAAATATAAGTAAAAACTTAATATTTTATTATTATTTTATTATTGATGACAGTTAATTTACAAATACTGCTAGAATTACTTTATGATCTTTAATATTAGATTTGCATTTTTTTCTTTGTATATTAGAATACGTTACTATCGACTTTATTTTAAATTATAGCTTTAACAAATATAGAAATTAAAAAAAGTTTTTTATTAGATCAATAAGTGGAAACGCCACACGTTAAATCGTTCATATTTCATCCTGAAATCAAGCTTAGATTCATTCATAAACTTTTTTAATCAACACTCGACCACATTGCGGAATGAGTACTGAATTTTTGATACTCAAAGTATCATCTGTGAGATATGCAATACTTTAACGTACTTCGTTAAAGTATTTATATTTAGTTAAAGTATAAATAGTTTTTACCTTGTCAGCTGAAAAGCCACTTTTATTGATATTGCTTATATTTTCTATCTAGTATTTTGTTAAAAAGCGTTTCTTGATCAAATACTTCATTAAACTTGGAACAACTTTTATGTAAGAATTTATTTAGAATTTTGTGATATTAAAGTCAGAATAATGTTTTTATTGTTCGTAATATTTAAATAAAAAATTATAATTATGTCAAATGGATATAGTAAATGGATAAATTTACAAAAGAAGATAAATAGTTTCGATTGAAATAAATAGTGAAATATTACCACCTACAATACGGCACTCTAAGTTTCCCACCCTGGTCGTGGAATATTGTTTATATTTTATATTATGTTTATGACTGATAACATATTTTATCATTCTCAACTGTAACTTTATCTATTCTCAATTATCTATTAGTACTGTCATATGTTATGACAGTCTGGAATTAATTAAAATTAACTACATGAACTTTCTAAAATCTACTAATAAAATACCGTTTCTAGAATACATCCTTTCATTAGTTTTTATTTTTATTTTTGTTTTAAGAGTGTGAAAATTTTGGATTAGAAAGGTTTTGGTTAGATAGTCTTGTAAAATAAAAATAAAAGAACACCTGTTTTAAAGTTGTCATTAGTTAAAAAAAATAATAAAAATCACTGATATTCAAATAATAAATTGTCTAAATAACGATTTGAATGTATTTCAATAGTTTGAAGAAATATCGAAACAACATTACTACATTAATAATCGAGCAATTACTACATTGCTTTCAATTGCGTTACTACCTTTTTCAATAATTTTTCGAAGATAGTAATAGGCAGTATTTTTTCATGACCTAACAAACACATGACGAAATAGACAGTACTTTAAAAAGCTAAAAATACTACGTACTTTTCCGGATCCACCATAAAGTAACTGTTTTAGAGGACAAACTCTTAAGAAATCGTGCTTCTTATCTTGATTATACACTAGCCTTTGCCTCAAGAGTCACTTGTGGCGTGTGGTGCTCCCATCACGTGTCTTGCTGTACACTTTGACCTCAGTCGATATATGCTAATATGGGAATTAATGATAGGCTATAGAAAACCTTAAACATTGCTACACGACCTTTAAAAGCACAAGATTGTGAACATAAATTACAGCAATAATGCTGTTATGAATTTGTTTCAGTTGCAATTCGTTCCATTTTCCGTGACTTTAATTTTCAGTTCATCACAAACTTGCGCATTCTTAAGTTTATTGTATGTATTAAATTAGACTTATATCCTTCATTTAGTTTAAGCTACTATTAAAAAAAATAGTTGGTAACATTTGGGAGACTACACAAAAAGGGATTCCATTAGCCTACATTCAGCAAATTGATCAAGTTTAGCACAGGGCTTTGAGAACAAGTATCTGAGTTTTCTTCAGGTTGCATTGTATTTTTCCATTCAAACTTAGGGAGTAGGGTATTTTTCACTAGGCCTACTAAACATTTTGTGAATACCAACTCCAAAATTTTAAAGTATTAAAAAAACAAATACTTATCTTTGAAGTAATGTATTATTTTAAAACCATTAATGAAAATAATTATTGATTTTATAAATCCTATTCATTTATTTACAACTGTAATGGATTTAGTATAAGAATTATTAAAATGCTAACGTTAGATTTTCAGAAGCAATTTTCAGGGCCGCTTTACCCAACTCAATTCCAGACTCAATTTCAAACTCTAATCCAGAAAAATGTCAGTGTTAAATCATGTTGCAATTTCTGGTTTAAACCGGTGTAAAATGAAGAACACAAGTATAAAACTGTTAAGAAACCCAATATTTTATTTCAAATTTGTATAGCCTCTATTACCATTTGCAACATCTACTTTCTTCGAGGTAATCTCCAACACAATTAATTGAATATCCAGTAAATTATGTTATATATTGTGTTACATAACAATCGGAAGGAGCTGATTTAGTTTACATTGACGAAAAGCTCGTTAACGTATGCAGATGAGAAGTACACAAACCTCGTTTTGTGACCAACACAACATCTGCTATTATATCAGACCCAGCTCACGACTACTCACTTACCTTCTGCAAAGACGTCGTTTAGGAGTTTGTTGTTATGATCTTGTTATAACAATCGATTCAATGATTTTTCATGTAAATAAATTTATTAAAAACATGTAAAGATAATTTATTTTGGTTGTCCTTGCACTAATAAACTATTCTTTTGGTTTGCAATTGACGTTCCGAAAACATCTTGTTCTGATATCAGCGTACAATTGAAAAAGCACATTGACATACACCCCGTAGAACCAAAGATTCCCTACTAAATAGTTTTCCCATGCGTAGCTCTATTTGTAAATCAGTGAATATAAATCGCAGTTATGTGCGGGTTGTGGAGTGCAGCTAACCCACATCGGCCGGCGATATTGGATATATAGTGCCGCGAATCAGATTGGCTTTGTAGTTCACCCCTTGACAGTCACGCTTCCATTGGATGGTTATTGACCTTCAATGCTATTGAAAACTAGCAATATCAATTGTATATAATTCAGATACACGAGGGAACTATAAATCAAATTTTCTATTAATGTAAATCAGTATGGCTCACGATGTTTATTTTTTAATTTTCTATTATTGAAACTACCAAATATTGTGACCGAAGGAGTTTTCTTCCTGATATTACGTTATTGTTCTAACTGGCTTTCTGTTTGATTTATTTATCAACACATAAAGTTCAAACTTCTTTTTAATGTTTTTTTTAAGTTAATGATTTTACCACGAAAATAATTTTCTATTACTTTAAATGAATTGACATTTGATTGCTTGAGTGAGTAAATATTATTAATTTTATTCCTAAAGCAATGTTCAAACTAATACATTAAAATAAAACACGAAAAATTGTCGTTAGAAAAGTTATTAAAGTAATTATACATTTGAACTTAACGTAGGCTACTTATTAAAATAATATTCCAGGGCTTAAATAAAAATCAGGTATATTCTCGTGTGTAGTTTACTTTAGAATTAAATCCAAGCGATTTAAAAATATGTCAATGTTTTTTTTTTTTCAGATGCATTGTTACAGTAAATTGATTATGGATGTTTTATTTCGCTTTACTAAATTTACCAACTGCATAACGGAGTTTAGTGGGAAGAATAAAAGGCAACATAAATTAATTGAGTGTTATTACTATTATAAACAATACATTCCGATCCACGCAAAAGTTCAATGGCAACAGTAATTGCCCAACAATATGGAGTGTCGCTCCCTAATGAACATTAAAATGTAATAATACACGGGCGGCGTATCATCGGCCGATCCGGTTGCGACATAATCTAGTTTCACTTCCGATAGTGCTCCCTCTAATGTCTAAAACATGGGGCAACAAAGTTTAAACTCGTTACGTGTTAATACAATCAATTAAACTGATTATAACATAAACCTTTATACAATAGTACAATATGTATCAAATGATTTCATATCCTAGATGTAAATATATCCAAGAAAAATATCCTAATTTATAAGGGTTTATTTTAGATATGATTTCAAGGCCTTTAAGCTTTGAAGTTTACGCCAAATACCTTTTCACAGGTGACAGCTATGACAAAACCATTGCTTGGAAGTAACATTCACTTATTTTGGTTTATCTTTCGCTGTGCAACCAATAAGACCATTTATAAAAAATTAAATTTGTAAACTTAGTTTTAGACAAGAAAGATTTTCCTCTGGGTTAAGGCGGTTTCTAAAGTTATTTTTGAACCAAACCAGTCTCAAAAAAGGTTTAATCAAAATCTACCCGCTATATTTCGAGGTTGTTGGAAAATACATAGTCAAAGACACTCCTCGTACTATGCAGTACAGTAGTATAGGATGTGGATATATTTTAAATCAACCAATTAGTGAACTCGGTGTTTAAACTGGTTTTACACTTTCAAACGCACAATAAGTTTCCTTAATGGGAAAAAATTGAAAACCCTCTTTTGGTTGACTCTTGGACTTATTACTACTTGTTTTGTGAAAATATTCAGTTCTATATATAGCAATAAAAGTCATCCAAGAAAGTATCGACCAGTTATTAACATTATAATTGACGTATGTTGTTTGCAAGATATATGTAGGAAGAAAAGTGAACAGAGGAGTGTAAACTGATGTACAAGTGATCACGAAACAGGCTGTGAGCTAAGCATATACTTCCCACAAGCCTAATATCGCCTGACACCTCATAAAATGTATCCCCTTTATTTTTTATCAATTGTTAAAAAAATCACGCGAGCAATTAAAAAATTTGAAGTAACCTTTAAAATAACACTATAGCCATTTTGAAATGTCATATTGAAGGGTAATTTCTTCCTTAATAAAAATTGATGGTTTACTAAATATCTTGTCGTTAAGATGCACTAGGGAACATCAATTTATACCATAATTTAGTTGTCCAAAAAAATCTGTATTAAAATTAGAATTAAAATCTGTATTACAATTATGTAGAACAAATACAGCCAATTATAGGAGGAAAAAAATCCAAATGTTTTACAAAGGAAACTTTTTTTAATGCAAATGAATGTCAGGTCCATAGCTTTACAAGCAATGACGCAAAACGATGAACAAGTAATCCACACGATCCGGGCCAAGTGGTAAACACATACTTCCCGCTCACTGGACGTGACTTCACTGTATTTATATCTTTCTCCGATTCTCTATTTCTTCAATATGAGGTATTTTAACTTGAATTCATGCTAAAAGGTTCATGAAGTGATATAGTGTTTTACACCTAACAGTTTAAGCTTATAGTTTAAAAAGTTTTCTACTCTTAAATAGTAAAACTTATTCATTTAAACATTTCCAGCTTTAAAAACAAAACTGTCACCAATCTATGTTGGTAATTCCTACTATTTATGCACCATTTGACAAAGTTCAAAGACGTTTATTTTCCCCCTAAGTAGTCGTTGAGTAAACATTATCGCAGCAAATATGTCGAACAGACTTAATATTTAGTTTTGCTGGTTCACTTGCTTGGCCGTTTAATATTAAGCAGCCTTGATCTCAATCTTATTTCAATTTATTCTAAAAATGAATACGATTATTTACAGCCTTTGCTTCTTTGTTTAGTTCTCTTTTCAACATCAGCTCAACACGAGATTTATTCAAAGATTTTAAAATTAAGAGTCATCTTCACCCCTGGGCCAGTAACCCATTGTTGTGCAGTCGGCAATGTTAATCATACGGCTTTTATTCTAAAACATGGTCTTGTATTCCCCTGTTTCGGACGCCGTTTTTCAACCGATTTTCTTGAAATTTTGTAAGTGCTTAGTTGAATAGTTATATTAGGTTTATCATACCTCGAAATTTTGAAAATTTAACAAATATTACTCTCTGTGACGTTGCAAAGTAACTCGATTTTCCTTAGTTAATATTTCAAAATATAGTAAAATTTTTCAAAATTTCGAGGTATGAGAAACTTAATATAAGTATTCAAATAAACACTTACCAACTTTAGGGTCATGGAACCCTAAATTTAAGTAATGTTTTAAAAATAAAACACTTTACAATAACGTATGAATGCAAACAAATCAATTCTTACACCTACTAAATTTGCATTATTCTCTCATCCTTTAATATTTTACTAACCATGAAGGTAGTTAAACATTACTAACCCATTAAATGGCTGGGTAGCTGAGTGGTTATAGTGCTCGCCTTTGAATCCAAAGGTTGCCGGTTCGATCCTGAGAAAAGCTAGTGGCTTTTTAAAGGATCGATCCTGGACCCAGTTGTCATTTATCATTGGGCTATTAATCAATGATGCTTTCTAACAACTGGTCGATGTTAGATAGTAACAAGACTGGGGTTTGTACCGTTCTCCGTTAAAATGCAAAAAATGGCACTGGCCTGAATACACCAAAATAAAATAAAAAGTAGCAAAATGAAATAAAGACCTTTATATTATAAGTGAAACTACTTACCCTACGAAGGAGATAGGCTAGCAATTAGGATATATTTCTTCTATTTATATAAACCATATTTCAGAGTTGGTTACATTACGTTAGTATAACAATATAACCTTGTCTCGAGCTGTTTCTTTAGCATTTTAATGGGTCGAAAAGACCCATCTGCCAGTGGTTGTTTGGCTATTGATTGACCCTGTCTAAAGAATCAGCTGATCTTAGACTTTAACTATGTAACAAGTAATGGAATCCATTCATACTTAATCCATGTTCACTTTAAAATAGGCCCTGGTAGCGTCAGCGTCTTAGAAAGTGATAAAGTGGTTATTTTACTTTTTACATTTGTCTACCTTTTTCCCCAGTCAGCTAATCGTTCATTGCTTGTGATTTTTTCTTTTACATTGTATGTGTCGAAATTCTAATCCAATAGATTGCAGTTTTTATTGTTATAGGTCTTTTTTTAACTAGATCCTCCTCCAGAATATTGGGGTAGGGAAGAGATTTTAGCTGTAAACAAAATATTTAAACTTGTGACAAACATGTTCAGGTAGCTAATTTCCTTAAATAACGTTTTTAATAACTTATATCGTCTTGCAGTGACTCCGTCACCTGTTATATGTGTAATGCCTTGTTAAAAAGTAACAGTCCTAAAGTTAACAGATTGAAAATCAACGTTACAAATAATATTACAAAACTGATACACAATATGTTGTGATGTAAAATAACCAGCTGGTATGCAACAGTGAAATAAAATAAAAACACAAATAAACAAAAGGCTTGAGCCAATGGAATATTGGCAGGGATAGAGAAACCCTTTCCCACTACTATTTTTGTTCCCTCCTACGAAAAATCAAGTTGAAATAAAACGGGCTACAATAAAATGGCTTTATAAACACCTCTGTTATTGTTAATAGGCCATGTGAAATAAAAATTTCTGTATTTGTAAGTTATTTTCATATATTTATGAGGTAAAAAATTGTCCTTTCAGTAGTAACAGAGTGGGCAGATGATAGTTTTAAAATCCTTTCACGCCTGACGCACAGACGTTGGTTTAAAACCAACACCCAGAGCACGAATAATACAGCCCAAATTGCGTAATTCAATTGATGTTAATTCGTTTATTACTTCAAAGAATAACTTCAGCAACGAACTTGAATCTACTAATACGGATAAAATGGAAGATTAAAATCAATTTGAGCTTTCCTTCGAAAGTTATCGTCAGACATTTAATTTGGGTTTTGTCAATACACACTATATATATATATATATATATATATATATATATATATATATATATATATATATATATATATATATATATATATATATATATATATATATTCACGTTACCTCAGTAGGTAGTACTCCGACATATAGACGAAGTAGGACGAACTCCAAGGGAACTCTATATAAGTCCAAAGATTGAGGTTATGTTAGACTCCTCTCGGAGTTCGGTTATGTGACACTTTTTACTCTATATAAACCCAAAGATTGAGGTTATGTTTGACTCCTCTCGGAGTTCGGTTGTGTGACACTTTTTATTCTATATAAGCCCAAAGATTGAGGTTATGTTTGACTCCTCTCGGAGTTCAGTTATGCGACACTTTTTATTCTATATAAGTAGAAAGATTGGGGTTATATTTGACTCTTCTCGGAGTTCGGTTATGTACAATTTTTAATCTATTTAAGCCAAAATATTTAGGTTAATTTTGACTCATCTCGGAGTTTGAGTAATTCATGAATTTTACTCTATGATGAGGCAAGTATTAGAGGTTATTTCTCTCGAGGAGTTCGGTTATCTGACACATTTTAACCTTGTATGAGCATGGTGATTGAGGTTATTTTTGGCCAACTCTTGGAGTTCGACTTAATTGTGTATTTTACTCTATAACATGGTGACTCGTGCTGGATTTAATGAGTGGAGTTCAGTTACGTGAGACATTTTACATTATATTCTTTCTATTAGTGAAAAGTGAGTTTAAATTATTTAATTTTGCAGTTTGTCTTGTTTATGTATTTTGAAATTGAGACTGCCGTAATAGCCTATTTCAAAATTGAGTAAACCTAGTTTACTATTGTTTTCGAGTTGCAAGTTATACTCGGTTCCACGTTCACCTTTCAGTATGGATTTTCCTTAAGCCATTCAAATAAAAAGGGAAATTAAGTTGCACGGTACTAACCACATTACATAATAATCAGCTGATGATTTTATAATCACATGTTATAAATATAGTTAACAAATGTATCCAGCAAAGTACAAGTAATAGGATAGTAAACGGCCTGTACTGAAAGGTGAACGTTGAACATTGTATAGTTAGCCCCGGTTCACACCAGCCAAAACACTCTGCATGCATGCTACGTCAACTCGGCCGCGCTGCAAATAGTCAGTTCACATATAGCGTTAGTTTGGCGTTGACTTAGGCGTTTAGCAACATATATTTATAAATTGCCATAATAGTCATGTGCATTTTTTTAAATTTACCGAAAATTTATGTTATGTATCGAAATATCGATTAGTATTTAGGTAAATAATTGAGGAATATAAAAGAAAACTGTAGTATTTGCACTCCTAGTTTATAACTATATCCTAACTATAAAGCAAATAAAGCACTTTGTACATCCTTTGTTGAGTTCCTATTTACTAAAAGGAGCAATAGTTTGTCTTGTTTGTGACTTTCGAAGTGACGAGGCAACGTTTTCTAATTACTTCACTGGTTCCATAATTACAATAAGTACAATAAATTTATTACAACGATTATAATAACTACAATGAATAATAAATGCACGAATTTAGCCGGGCCTTCTTGAGGTAAAGTATTTGTAAGGAGGAGGACGGCCCTCATTGTTTTGTGAGACCGGTAGGGTAGTTTAAAACTTCGGCTGCTATCAAATACCCACGTGATTTTGGACCTCCTCGAGCTGATCGAATACCCCTGCGCATTAGTGAGGATTATAAGGGTCGACTCCAGGAAGAAAGGAACGATCGGATACCCACGCGACCGCGGACAGGTATAGACCGCCAGACCTCACAGGGGCGGGGAAAATGACAATTTTATTTCCCCGCCCGTTCAACTCACGTCGGCCGTTCGCGTGTACCAGAGCGAATCCTTGCTTGTAACATAGCATTTAAACATGATATGTTTTACCATCCATGCATAAAAAAGTGTACATTCTTACTCAGTAGCTACTGTTAATACTAAATTAGTAAAACCCTCTTTTAAAAGCGATTCCCAAGTTTTTTTTTCATACGACGGTAAAAATAATAATGAGCGTAGGACTTAAAATATTGGCACTATCCATGGTTGATATTAGAAAATTTCCCATTACAATAAAATTGCAATTGATTTGGGACAACAACATTTTTTACTGATAATCACAATATTGGGTTAGCCGGGTGTAGTTGATTTAGAAATACACGTTGTTAGTATTTCAAATATACAAAATGTTTAGTAATGTCATGTGATTGTCTTGATCAAATTTGCTCGATCACTGGCAACAAGAATGCTCGTTACTTTAATACCTTTACATTTACCTTTAATATATGTATAGAAATGGTGAAATAACTACAATAAATACGTAGTTTAAGTCAAGTATGAAGGAGAGATGCGTAGGATGATTGTGGCGCAATCATGAAGTCTTGTTACTGATTAAGGCCGACATTCTCCTTAAACAGGACTGTTAATTAATAGCCCAATTTGATACATATAGTAAGAATCCGACTCTAGATGAATGCCTTTGTTTCGCCCAATAATTCCATGTAATAGTTTTAATCAGTGCTCGATTTCTAAAAAAAGAGGTAAGGGAACTGTAAAGGAAATGGTTCACCACGGGCCCCTCCCCCGGAAGATTTTAAAAAAATACTCTTAAGTTGCAGCTTTTTTTACGTACCTGAGAATATTTGTTCAGCTTTTTAATGACACTCAAAATCGGGACCACGGAAGTCGGCACCAGTTCTTAGTCGCTATAAAAAAACAATGAAAGTCAGCACCCGTCCCGGGAGCGGCCGCCATGACACCATGAAAGTCCGCACCTGCCACGCCGGTTCCTCCTTCCACTTTTACCTCCCCTCACGCTCATACCCCGTCATCACTATTCACTCTCTGAACATTACTCCCTGTGATAACTTGAAACCCCCAATGGCATTACCAACTCACGGACAGGGCTTATTTGCATAAAATTACAGGCTATGTAGACGATATTAATCTAGAATATATTTTATTGACTATCTACACAATTTAGGAATCATCCTTAAATTAATGGTTTTACTAACGTATAGTTAAGAATACATTTTTTACTCTCCATACTTTTGATTTTCTTGTTATTTGTTGATAAATCTTTGACCACAACATATCTTACACGATAATATGAATAAATCGTGACAACTCTTATTATATTTTAGACAAATGTATTTAATAGATTCCGGTTCGTAAAAGCTAAAATTCATCGTTACAAAATGATGTTACTGGATTGTTGAACTTATTATGTTCCGGTTACTACTATTAATCAGTTTAATTGTTTCTTTATAGAAGGCTGTATGCCTAGGCGTTTCTTATCTGTTACTTTGTATATTTCCAGATGCAGGACAAAACTGTGGCGAACTTTTTACAGTTTAAATACATCATCTAACGTACCGCTCCCAAACATTTACATTCTTTCACATATTACCTAAAAAAATAAATACTTGAGGTATTTGTTAGTAAGTAACTAATTACTGTCTCAGTAGGTTATCCGCATTTAACTGTCTTCATATTGTATTAAAAACTGTTTATTGAACATCCAATATTATTTGAAAGAAAACTAAATTAAATTACTGGGATGAAACTAAAAATATTATTAACGTTAATTTACCAAACTATACTTGACTTTTAGGTATATACTTGACTTTAAGTCTTTCCTTAGTTTCTAAAATAATTATTTTTTTATAAATTTTTTTATAATTTTTTTAAAGGTACGCGAACGCCGTTCCCCCTGAAATCGAGCACGGGTTTTAATTTCAATTTAACATTTTTTTTTAAATTATTGGCCTCAACCTCTTACTGTTGAATCTCGAAGTGAAAATATAGGTTTAAAAAATTAAAGATCACCGTATCATAATTTAGTGAGAATATTGACATTGACTATGTACACCTACGTGAACAGACCTCTCATCCAATGCATTTAGTTTGAGGCAACAATTTTGAAGTTCGGTGGGCACCAGAGTCGCTGCCATCGATTTTGTTATTATTCAGCTAAATTAATTGCTGCAAAAACACTTTACCAAAACATAAACACAACTTTCAGTTATAAAATGTTTCATCCTTAGTTGAGAAGAGTGGTAATACTGATATATCTATCATTTGTTACGTTTACTTCCATGTACGCCGCACGAGATCGCACCACCTTCAATATGCTTCACACACGCCTATGCTATGAGAAGTCTATTCATGTTAAGATAACGTGTCCGGCAACCAGCACCCATGTCACAAATAAACTTCTTTCAACACAGTTGAGCACCGTTTACACTATGGATTATATAAGACTATTAAATTTTCTTGATTAGCCAATCATAAATATAATGAATCAATAATTGAACAAACATGCGCTTCTAGCAGGGTTTCTTGTCAATATCAACACCAATATGTAATAGTATGCTATAAATTAATTAAAATCTCGTCTTCACTCATTGGCGTCATCTGGTTATCGTTTTAAAATCAAATCAAAACAGACATTTTGAGGTTAATGTGATGTTCTATCTCCATACTTTTCTTCTAAAAACGTTTTAAGTCTTTTATTATTTCTTCATAGCTTTTTTGACGTGTCTTTATTTTTCTCCAGTCCCTTTGGCTTAATCATAATAGGTGAATTAGCTTCAAGATTACTGTTAAATACTTGAAGTAGTTGAAACTTTTAGTTGCTTACTTTTACTTGTATAGGCCTATGTTGGTGAAACTAAGTATATACAATCTTACAATTTCAGTACGATACTATTTATTTTGGCGAATACTGTGAATCATATCCTTATAAAATAACATACCGGTAATTGTTTCACGAGCTATAAGCTAGGTCGAGCTATATAACATAGGTCGAAGCCGAGTGCAAATAAAGATTGCATGTTATTTGAAATTAACAGAGAATTCTTGATATCTTTTGGTATTACCTTTTCAAGAGATCGCTTTTATTATAAATCTGATTAATGGTCTAGGTAAATCTTAAAAAATAGTATAGTAATAGTGAAGAAAATGAACGATTATTCAAAACTTTTGCGACTTCATTGATAACGAAAGTTAAAAACCATATACCTCGAAGTTAAAATTTTTCTCGGTCGTACATTAATTTGTCTACTACCATTACACAAAATAATATTTCCGTATAAAGTAATAAAACTACCAGAACTTTTAAACGTAAGAAGGCTAAATGCGTATCTTCAAAACTCAGTAAATTGGTTCGTAAGACAACAAAATGAAATCACCAAAATTAGCTACAAAGAAAAATAACCTTATAGAATCCCTATCCTGATAGGAGAACCCTTGAACGTGGCAATTGTTGTATAGTTGATATTAAAATATGAGAAATTACAACACAAGTTTCGCAGTTTAGGCCTAAGCTACGTTAGTTGCTTTATAAACAGACCTACAAATGAAATGGAAAAATATTGTGTCATTACCATCAGTGGCTCTTTGTTTTAAAATGGAGTCAACAAAAACCAAAATGAAAATCAGCAGATAACTTATTGCTGGGGGTTTAAAAATAAAACATCTCAAAACGCAAACGTCGGGATAAAATGTTATATCTATACGATAAGTGGGATGAAATAAATGGGATATTCAGCCCGCGACCACCGGGATTTTGATCTTGGCCAGAGTGGATACGCTGAAGTGGCAATACGCTCAGCCTAATAATGTCAAAAATTCTTTTGGAGTCGAGGATCGTGCCTTCGGTTGCCTGTAAATTGGATGCCGCCCCTTCTTAGGGACGCTAACAATAATCTGATAAATTATTTATTGTTTAAAAAGCTCATTGAACATTTTCAAGTTTTACTCAGTGTAGAAACCTTAGTGAAACCAAATAATTAGCGTGGACGGTGTCAATTGACACATCACTATCCATAAACAGTAAAATTATATTCTACAGTATCTTATATTTACTGTATTAGTGAACTAATGTAGAGACACTCAAAATGCTAGTGAATAGATAAGTCAGAGTCACCTGAGAGTTCTTCTAATCAGAGCCGCTCAGGAGATTCTCCCTGCCAAAGCGAGAAATTCCCCGCAAATTCCATTTGACCCTTTTCTACCTGTGGTACGCCGCTCAGCGCACTTGCCACTCGTAACCGCATGGACAGCTCTTGATATTTTAGAATAATTTAAACTAATCCCTAAAAAATCTGCCGCCTCTGAAAATTTGCCAAGATGGGCACGGGTCCATGTGGCATATGCCTAAATCCGGCCCCGCACATAACCACATGCCATTTTCCTGCCCTCTGGATTTTGAACATATTATTAAATAGATATACTTCATATTTTGTGATTTAAGATTCTTTTAAAATGTTCGACAGATGGAATGAGTATAAAAAGCTCATATTGAATTTGACTTCCAAATTAATGTACAGCCTTTTATGGTGCAATATAACATACAAAAACACCAATTTTCATGTCATTTATGAATCCCCGACTCTCCTTTCTGCTACCCTTTTTCCTATGTCTTAGGACACAGCAAAGCCACTTTCTTGAATAAACACAGCATTATTTCTAGTGAGAATAAATTTAATATAATGAGTAACATGGTTGTCTATCAAAGGCCAGGCTGTTTCGCCGTTGTCTTGTGTTCGGACTCTCAAAATACAGCCTTCTGTGAGTTTTGCCGTCCCGTGTGTCCCTGATCTTTAGCGGCGTTTTGACACACATTACCGAAATATAGGCTACATGGTTGTTAAGGGGTTAATTGTTGTAAGTATAAAATAACACCGTAATTTTAATCTGCGCCCCTCCCAGGCTGGTGCCCCCTGCGGCCTGCATGAATCGCACAACCCTCGGACTGGCCCTGCTTTTACCATATACCTAAGCTGCGTTCCTCAACCCTTGTCAATTTTTCTTCGGACAAAATGCTACCTCATTAGCAGATTTAATTGACTGTAAAACAATTGGGACTAATTTTTACCGTTTTCTTATAAATGTGACTTGGGACAGTATGCTAATGGGATAACGTGTTACTGAACCAAATAGGCTATTTACCGCTTAAGCTACTCGCAGGCAGGGAGTTCGCCCCGCCCATGCACGACCGGTTTTGGCAGCTCGGACGCTCGGCGTTGAGTCATACCTACCCTGTGGGTTGTGTCCTATTTGCGGACAGTCCAGATTAAGGACAAGGGCAAAATCTTCCAGATTGCGGACAACCCAAAAATGTAGTGGAATGCACTAATTAGATTTATCCAGTTTGCGGACACATATTTTAATCCTGTCATAAAAACCATTTACCCAAGGAAGCAGGTAGTAAACGCACGCTGTAGTTGTTTGTGTTATTATAATTTTTATTTCATGTTGTTTACATGACGCATATTGAAAAATTAACAAAAAGGAAAAAGAAAAAAATTATTAAACACAATAATTGTTACTAGTAAGTGCTAAGGTTACTTTAAATGTATATACACTCTTTAATTTTCTTAGTTTCTCTTTATCAAGAAAATTCGTAATCGATGTACTCTACCAATAATACTCTTCATGTTGAAAAAAAATCTGTTATACACTTTCAAATGAGGAATCGAATTATTACACTAAATGAGAGCTGTTTAGTTTGCGATTGTCTTTTAGAGCTCAGCTATGGAGTTCGTCGTCGGGGAAATCCCTGTACATGTAAGGGCGCTGACCTTAAGAGGGCGTTGGAGTGCCGCCATGTTGGATTTATTTCCCATAAGAGCAATGCTAAACTTGTCCCCGGCATTTGTCATATAATTTCTTTATTCTTTGTCCGATTGGCTCAGAATAAATAGCGTTTGAATCACAATTGAATTCCCCGTTCCTTTTGCGAGATCGATTCTTTGTAAATAATTTATAAAATTCTGTAGAAAATGTTTTAAAAGTAGTAAAAAACTTGCTTTGTTATTTCAAGTTAGTCAAAAACACTAATTTTTATAAAAAAAAAATCCCCTCGCAAACCAAATTCGCCTTGACGAATCCTTTATTTAGAGCTATAAACAATTATTTTCTAACTATAAAAAAAGAGTTATTTGACATCCCGTTTAACATTGATCTTATGGGGCAAAGGCGGAATTTGGATTGACTCCAACGCCCTCTTAACTTCCCGCCTCCGCTCCAACCGCATTCCTACATTCTTGGTTATTGGGTAAACAACTCTCGGCGCATCGAAACTGCGATCTTAGTTTTAATCCTCAAAAGGGTTCGCTAATCCCACAACCGAAACTGCGATCCTGGCACAGCGGCCTATCAGCAGGTAGCGGAGGGTCCAGCGGGGATTCCAGCGTCCGTTGTAGGCTAATGGCTCTAGAATGTTTCGCCGTCCGACGTATCGGCTGTCGCTCAAGTCACTTTTCAACTAATGCCAATGAACTGGGACCTCAAAGTTGTACTAAACTCGCACATACTACCCCCTTAAAGAGTCATCTTCACCCCTGGGCCAGTAGCCCCATCGGCAATTTTAACTATACGGCTTTTAATGCAAAACATGGTACGGTATTTGATTTCCCTGTTTCGGACGCCGTTTTTCAACCGATTGTCTTTAAACTTGGTAAATGTTTAGTTGAATAGTTATATTAGGTGCCTTATACCTCTAAATTTTGGAAATTTAACAAATATTAGTAACGAAAATCGAGTTACTTTGCGACGTCACAGAGAGTAATATTTGTTAAATTTTCAAAA
Organism: Neoaliturus tenellus; assembly: GCA_030545055.2. Lineage (NCBI taxonomy): Eukaryota > Metazoa > Arthropoda > Insecta > Hemiptera > Cicadellidae > Neoaliturus > Neoaliturus tenellus. Next base: position 86,503,107 of record CM061531.1, on the reverse strand, counting down.
TTTTGAGGTATGAGGGACCTAATATAACTACCTATTCTACTAAACACTTACCAAGTTTAAAGAAAATCGGTTGAAAAACGGCGTCCGAAACAGGGAAATCAAATACCGTACCATGTTTTGTACATTTATGTTTATGTACATTTATATTTATTCGTTTTTATTTTACGCAGTTTAGTAGGCCTAAACATTGTGTTTTAGTTGCTTTAGTGAAATGGAATATAATTTAACGAGTAAAGGGAAGTCATGTTTGGTCTATAAAGTACTCTATGATTGGTCAAATCATTCTGTTAATATATTAAAAATATGTAAGTGGCTTGGCAATCTCAGAAGGGGAAAAATTTACATCATTCACCGACACCTGTCCGCAAACTGGAATCCTCCCACCCCAAGGGCCTTGTTTACCCCCTCGTAAAACCAGACATACCTGCAAACTGGTTAAAAAAGTATCCCACAACAAAATGTCTAGTTTATCAATCTAATAATTTAATTTAAAGTATAAACAAAAAGATATTGAAAATCATACTAAACTTCTAATTTTAAAACAACAGAAAGTTAATTTGAAATGCAGTATAAAACGTATTGAAAAACGTACTAAAACATATATTTTAAAATTAGTAACAGCATTACAAACATATGAATTGCCGAAAGCGAATTTTGTATTCGATTTTTGCTGCTGGTAAAACTTTTTAGGTAAATATAACGCCGTTTAAATACAGACTAGTAATATATGAGTCTGAATTCAAAAGTATGAACGAGTAAAAAATAACAGCCAATTAAAATGTATTATATTTTTAAGAAGAAAAAAAACGGAAAACAACTCGGGTTTTGTTTATTGTTATTAATAAACATTGAGCGATGATTGATAAACTGCCTAAAGTTTCTTCCGGAATAAACAGTTTGATAACAATATTTTATAATTTTAATTTTCCTCTTTGTCTTAAATGTTTGTAAATAAATTGAAATCAGTTTTATTTTAGGTAAAACCAATACCACCTGAACTATTAGGAATACCAGTAAAAAGCTTTTACCAGCTTATTGAAAGTGTCACGTACTTCACATGAGTTTGATACGGTAACAGATTAAGCAAATAGTGCGAAATTGTAAACAATTACATGGCCGCCGGAAACCTTAGGGTTAAAAAAGATCCATTTAAAATCGGTATAAAGCAGTTTAAAATCTATTCTAAGTGTCACGTTTTCTATATTAGTTTAAAAACGAAGTAGGTAAATGGTGCGAAATGGTATTCAACAATTTACAAGGCCGCCGAAAAATATTAGGGTTTCCGAAAATCCACTTAGTGTCGGTACAAAAGCAGTTATGCACTGAGGAGAGACGGGTTCCCCGTCGCGTCGGGTGGCTCTGAAAAGACAATCCAAGGGTTACCGACGCTTTCTTCATTTCCCAGAAGGACGGATGGTTTACCTTGTCTAAACAGTTTTGTGGAGGACAGGGCTACTATTTTGAAATATGCAATGACTTTTGTTTTGTGGATAGCAGCACAGAGTAAGGATCCTTTAAAGGTTCCTTACTCTGTGATAGCAGTTTTTAGGTTTAATAGTTTTACCTAAATACTACCTCTGATTTTGCAAGACATTGTAATCATTTATTTATTAAATTATGTGGTTTTCTTTATAAAGCCCGTTTGGATCTTTTATTCAACCTATCATAACTTATGTCTTACATTAAAGGTAGTAATTAATAATGCACGCACACATTTACCACCAAGCATCAGCATTCATTTGTCAATTTACTTACTGTGTTAGCGACTAATATAGATAAAATTTAAAATTTGAATTAAATTAAAGTTACATGTCTCCAATTATGCTCATGTTATGCTATACGGTTCAGCGGCCAAGTGGTTAGAAGTATGTGTTCTCGTTATTATTGACGTGTCACCGTTCATATCTGTTGTGCGGCGGCCTTGGGAATTCCGCAACTTGTAAATAACCTGCCCCTCCTTTAGTGGAGTGAGTTCCCTGTTCTGTATCGAAGGCAGCCAACGAAGGTTTACAAAAACCAAAAGGACCAAAACAAAAGTTCCTACAGTGTATGGAATTTATGCGTTCGCGACCCCGAAGGAGATCGCGTTCTCGTAAAATGTCATTCGACCCCAACTGCCGGTCACTTAGGCCGCGAGAAACATTAGCGCGTGTTACAGATCAATACTACTGGCCCGTGATGCAGCGGGACGTGAGCGAGTTCGTGCAGTGCGACGTCTGCCAACGACACAAGGTGGAGCAGCTGCAAACCACGGGTACAATGGGCATCAGACCAACTCTTTAAAGATTTATCGAAAGATTACGGCTTTGAAATAAAATTCACGCCGGCATTTTCGCCCAAGGTTGTGCCCTGATTGCGGTCAGTCCCGATGCGGTCAGGGGTAAAACTGTCCAGATTGCGGTCACCCCAAAAATGTCGTGGGCTAATAGAATGGCATTTGTCCAGATTGCGGTCACATTTTTGAACCCCATGGCTTTTTGAACAAGGAACTCCTCCCACATTTTTTAACAGATTTTTATGATTTTTGTGTCATTGGATAGAGCTCGGCTTGAAGTTGTTTCTAAAGTCAGTTGGTAAATATTCATTTAAGGGGAAGGGCCCTACGTCCCCTCAAAAGTTCACCATTTTCCCATTTGATTAACATGGTTAAGGAAATTGATTGATATGAAAGTGAACAGCTGTAAAGCGAAAACTCATCATAGAAACCTATCCACCCAAGGAGGTTATATTCTAATACTGGAGATAACACTCAATACTAAAATAGCGTGCCTCTGATTTGCTTAGATTGGTAATACCAAATTAAACTATATGCCGAAAGGAATGAGTCAACTAAAGGAGTCAAACTTATTGTGAATCAATTAATTGCCTGGTGAATCGGTTTTAATGGACAATTAGACCTACTGAAATGCAGCAATGAATTCATAGGCAAAAACACAGAATTGATAAATTTTATATCTCAAATCCAGGACTGCGGAGAACATATGAACAAAATAAGGGCTGTTTCATTCCTTTGATGTTTGAAATACCGCTTTTGAGTCAGGCCGGTGACGTAATCCATCTGATGTCCATAAGAATAACATGTACCAGCTGATCAGGATAGTGACGTTTTGGTTACTAATTTTTACATCGTTTTACCCGGTAATGAAACAGCCCTTGTCTATTACATTACAGCAATTTTCCCCAGTCCTGTCTCAAATCTGACTTTTATTTGAGAAAACTAGAGATCGCCTCCTGGTTGAAATTCAACCAAAATGTTTTCTAGTTGATGTCGACCGTCTGGATCTAATTTGTTAAAACAATATGTTACAACTTAAGCATCTGTTCTTCCTGATTTGCTAGCATTTGTTATGTCAACAGCTGTCTAATGATTCAGTCATTTACCCTTCTCTCATAAGATTAACATTGAAACTTTGAAAGACTGTAGGGCGTAGCCCCGTGGGCCGATGCGAATTAAAACGAGATTCTGCTCATCTACAGCACAACCCCTTTCTAACGGTATGCGCGGATTTCTCCTACTATGTACACAAGCTGAGAAAAAAGGAGGAAATCAAACACGCTTGCCTATTAATATATAGAGATTTGTACTGTAATCAGTTTTAAGTTATTGAAAAGTTAAGTTTACATGTTTTTACTAAGATTTTAAAATAATTTAAATTACAGGATAACTTTATACCGCTTAAATTGGGACAATAGTCTAAGGTAAATAAGAAAATCACTTTTTGCATGGTACCTATAGCGTTGTGAGTATCAAAATGGTACGGCATTTTTCAAGTTAACGTAGGCCTAAACATTTCTAAGATCGAACAAATCCAATAAAGTCCAATAAACTTAATCAATTTTATATTTTTATATTTTGCAGTTTGTATACAGTTATCTAGTTTTTAACAAAATAAGTTATCTTAAAACAGTTATAATTTATAAAACTAATTAAAATTCTAACTTTTAATTAAATCATTCTGAGAAATGGTAAAATTTGAAAACCTTTTTTACTGACAATGGCAATGTATTATTACTACATAACTACCACATGAAAATATGAGTCAGCAACATATACCACATTTCAGAATCCTTGCTGCTCTAAATATAACTAGACTCCATTTGTGATTACGGTCGAATCATTCTGTTATATAAGTGGTAAGGTATTCTAAGAACGCGACGAAGGGGTCTCTCAAAATGTGACCGCAATCTGGCCACCCTTCCACCACCTGAACCTCGACTAGCCCCCATAAAACTAGACTTGACCGCAATCGGGACTGACTGGAATCAGGACTGACCGCAATCGGGAAGACACCCGCCCCAAGCCAATCCTGTTGAACAAACAAATCGAACAATTAAGACAGTTATTCGGCAATTTTGTGAAGAATATCATAAGAAATGGGATCAATATATTTCAGAAATATATTTGCTTGCAATACGGCCCGGAACTCTACTACGGGATTATCGCCGGCATTCTTAAATTTTGGCCGCGAGATCACGTAACCGAAGTCTCTAAGGGGGGAGCCTTGCGATAAGGATAGCCCTAATCTAATCACAGTCCCCGAGTATGTAAAGCGATTAACTTCCACGTTAATTAAGGTCCGGAATGCCACAATGGAAAATATTAACTGAGCAGGTAATATGCATAAGCACTATTACGATTTGCGTAGGCGACCAATGGAATTTAAAGTAGGCCACAAAGTTTGGAAGAAAAACTATGTGTTATCGTCTGCCGCCAAACATTTTGTCGCCTCACTCACGCCGTTTGTAGGCCCTTTTCTCATCAAACGCAAATTGTCACTGCGGGTGTATGAGCGCAAAGATCCCGGAGACAATAAATAAATTGGCACTTGGCATATAAAGGACCTAAATAGTGTCGTTGAATAATTTGTACTAATCTGCTAGTACCGCTAGTGAACGAAATTGTAAATACTATCCCGTGTTATCTTTATAGAAAGTTACTTATTCGATTTGTTTTTCTATGTTTCATTCAGTGTTCAATTAAATATGGTGCTCACGGGTATTCTTCATTAAGGTACCTCATCAAGAAAAAAAGCCGAGAAGGAGGAAAAATTGTTTCCGCCTAATAAAGACGCTAGCGGTCGAATTGTCGGCACCACCACCAAGCCCCGCCACTCTATCTCGTAACCCAAACCGCGAGACGGCCCTCCAGTGGAGCCCTTCGCTGTGCTGATGATGCTGAGCCCCTCCCGAACACCGAGGCGATCACCACGGTGTAGTGTGGAGCTTAACACCAATCCGGTTATACAACTAACTCCCCCTCCTTTAGTTCCCAGCACACCATTGCAGGATGGAGACGTGGTATCTAGCTGTCCCCTCGGACTAAGTATAACTGGACCGAGCCCTGCCATGCAAAACTGAACTAAAAAACGTGGAAGTCTGGAGCCCGACGGGTGGCAAAAGGCTTCGATGTCGCGGGACCCGAGCGAAGAACATAAAAACAGCGCTTCATGTAACCTGACATTTAGGCCATTCGGAATGAAAATAAAAAGGTTAAATTTATATTAAAATGTTCACCATGAAATTGTGAATCTAATGGTATGTATTTAAACTTTCAATGGTCTGCTATTAATTTTTATTATTAGTTAAACTAAAACTCTTTTTAATTCATCTCAATTAGTGACATAACAAAAGTAGTAAGCGAGAAAGTTTTTTATTTTTTGGTCAGGTAAAAAGTGTCCGCGAAGAAGTTGTAGACGACATTCTAAATAATTTTTTTTATCTCAAGTAATATTTCTAACATTAGCCGTTTCCGCTACAGATAATACTTTATTTCAGTGGATCCGGCGCGAGCGCTGATTCGTGGATACCCGCGATCTCGACGCAAGAGCGCGAACCTCAACAGACACATAAAAATGCTATAAATAAATCCTATCGTCTGTTAAAAATACATAAAAAATCTGTCAGTGTTTAGGAGACAGTGAAGAGAGGATGTAGTTGCTGTTAATGACCAGTTTTTAGTTATGGCTAATAGTTTTTTAGCTATGGTAAATCTTGTTCATGTAATTGCACTAACCGAGCTGACGGACAGAACAAAGACCTGTCATTTTTCGGGTGAGCTTTTATATAATTTTAGTTCTAAACAACATAGTAATATTTTAATATATTTTAAAGAACATGTTTTATATTACATATATAAATTTATTGCTAGGAAATTGCAATCGAAATTGTCATGTCAATATTGTTTAAATGTAATTTTGTTAAGAGATTATAGTAAATATGAAAGGTATTGTACGTTGACTTTGTAATGTGGGTACTCTAAAAGTAAGTAAAGATGTATTGCTCATTGTCAAAGCTTTAGACTCAATTGTTAACAATTGTAACTAAACCCAAATATTTATGAATTTTGTAAACAAGATAGCATTGCTTACTTGCAATTAACTGGGGACAAGGTTTTTTTAAACATCCATCAGTCGAGGAATGTGGGGTTGACCCTCATTGTATAAAATTAATTATGATGATAAGTTTAATGTTTTGAAAATTCGTCTCCATGATTTGGCTAAGAAAGTATCTGCCCCATCCAGCGAATGTATCTACAGGAACGAAACAAAAACTAAACGAGTTAATTTTATTTAGTAATGTTTAACAGGGATTGTAAATAAACAGTAGATGAGTGTTTAAAGTCTTTTATTCTACCACGCATTAATCTCTTCAAACACCAATTTGTAGGATTCTGAAATATGTTACTTCCTGTTGTAAAAAACTGTACCGTGATATCAGCTCATATCATAACAAAGAGATGCGAGATACTCGCGCGCGCTTCCACGAAATCCTCAAACGCTCTATAAAATAATTTGTACAACGACATCTGCTGGTCTCACGAAGAAAAGCTTGACATAAAAAATAAAATCAGAATATTAGCTACAATACTCCCGCTGACAGTTTTTATTTGGCCAAAAAATAAAAAACTTTCCTGCATCTTACTTTTTTCATGTCATCACTGAATTGAATTAAAAGGTAAGTTTGATTAAACTATGTGCTATTATTATTTAAAAAACCTTTTCTTTAATCTATTAAATACTGTAAGAATCACCATTTCAAGCAGAAATTTTAATATAAAGTTAACGTATTTATGTAATGGTTTAGTAGGTAACAATGCAGGTTTATTGAAGCGCTGTTTTGGTTTCCGTCGCTCGGATCCGCTGCTTTTTGCCACCCAATGGTCCTGAGACGTCCACGATTTTCGCCCATTGAATGCGCGGTCCAGTTATACTTAGTCCGAGGCTGTCCCCGACGCGGTTGCAAAGTGTCGGAGATAATACTGTGGATCACCGTCAAGATGGCCATAGACGATGAACCATGTGCGGAGCCGTCGATATCCCCATCGGTCTGTCTGGGGATCAAACCACTAGACCCACCAACGACCCAGGGGGCAAGCAACCCCACAGTACCGCCCGTACCCGACTTAGATGGAGATGTATTAAGAGCTGGACACCTCAGCGCTTGAGGAGTTGTTTTCCGACTTGGGACTACAACCTTTTGAATTTGCCGTTCCATACCCACCAACCCCAGGAAGGAACCTGGAGAGCCGGGAGAGGAATATGTCTCCCTTAATGCGGTCAACCAATATTTCTTCCCTCCCGTGGAGCCCCATCAACAAGCCCGCCGTCAACACCAGGGAGCTGGATGACATGGTGAATTTCAGCCGCTTCATTGTCGTAGCTTCATTTTTTATGCTGTGTTTATTTTTTGTTGTATTTAAGTCAAGGATCTGTTTCATTTTTCATTCGAAGGGGATTTAATTTATTTAGTGAGTGGTTTTCGTTTTGTCGTTATGGATAGTCGTTATTTTAGTTATTTTTCTTGGACCATATAATGTTAATATGTAAATAATCAGGACACCTTAATTTGAAATTTGATATTGTAACGTAATATATTTGCGGGGCATCTGTCTCACAAATAACTATAATTTCTATAATTTCACACTGAAACATTTTATAAACATTCTAACGTACCTCATTAACTATTATTACAAAGTAATATGTTTGCGAGGCATCTGTCTCACAAATAATTATAATTGCAATATTCAATCGCCTCAAGCCGCGGCGACGATACCATGTCACACCCCCGCAAAGCAGGTATGGTGAGGCCGCAGGTAAAATTTGCTCTAACGACCCGTTGTTGTTTTACCCAGGTCCCTCCTTGGTTTTGAATTATGGATTAATAGTTTTACTTATTTTAACCACCTAATTCTAGAAGTCTTTTGTGAAGGCGAATACCTAAGTGTGCAAGGGTTTCGTTACATTTCGATTCATCAGCTCCTGTTTGGTTTTGAATCACGGAAAATAGATGTTACGTATTTGAACTAGCTAACAATGCGTAAAGAAACCAACTATAATACTAATAAGACTTTTTTGTAATTAAAATAATGAACCCGTTTTACTTGTAACTAATTATCCTTGAATTATACCATCGGTGAATAATTATGCCATCGGTAACGATAACAAAGTAGATGTAGGCCTACAAAAATGTTTATCAAGAGTGGCTTTGGAAAATGAAATTGCTCCGTTAAAGAAAATGAAATGTTTTATAAGTATAGTAACTAAATTGCTCGATTTCAAGCAACATGTACAATAGTAATTTTAAATACCAATAAAATAATTGAATTTTAGGCAATATGTTTTATCCGGTGAAATATCTAATTTAATTCGTCTAAAAGTTGCTTATACACACTTCATCCGATTTTTGAGGTGTTTTGAAAATAGTACACTTAATCTGATGGTCAGGTTGAGCAAAAGGGTAATTAGTACCCTCCAAGCGGAGCTGCCAAAATAAACCACTTCATCCGTAGGCCGACGGTCGGTGACTTACCGCCGCGGTAGAATATTCCACCCTAACTGAAAGGGATGTTTTACTCTAGGTTTATTGAATATATGTTTACATTGGGAACTGTACTATACTAAATTAATTTTAATTACTATTAGTGCTATTCAGTAACTAATATACCTATTTATATACGAGTTTCGCATGTAACACCCCTTTTTCTCTCTACCTACTTAACCGATTTTTAAGACTGAAGTGTCACTTTATAAAGCTTATGATGTAACACGTGGGCGAATGATGATTAAAAACTTAATTTCGTTCAGGGCTTCGCCCCCCTGGCTGTTGATTTATTTCTAGAGAGTGCTTTAAAATTTTGTACAACTTTCATTACAAGATCTTTAATGTGCTTTAGTAATTTGACAGCTGATTACCTTCAGATGAATTTTAAAGCCTGATAGTAAACTAAAATATATCTCTGTCACTTCATAACCAACATTCACGAACTGTAGGAGAGTTTCTCTCATACAGAATAAAGAAATGCGCAATTTGCGCACGGGCCCCCTATTCTAATACAATTTCCACCACTCAATGGATTTTTAAATTTATGAGTCATCTTCACCCTTGTAAAAACACTGGAAACATGCCTCCGCATTCCCCTGTTTCGGACAGTGTTTTGAGATATTTAAGGTATTGGTAAAATAAATATTTTTTTCTAGATTATGGTTCACGCTCTACAGTAATCGTAGACTATCATTCCTGACATTTCAGTAAAAATAAAGAGTATATTATTAGAAATAACCTTACAAGTAAGCACAATTGAGGAGCTGGGTGGAAGAAGGGCACTTAGTCCAAAGTGCCCTTTTTCCGGAGATTGCTTTATTTGATAGCTTATGCTTCCATCTATCGGATCCTGCAGGAACTACATTGATAACTGCAAAATCAGCTGATCTACACGTGTTTTTGTGGAGAAACTTAAGTGCCCTTCTTCCAGTCATAGCGCGGTGCCGGTTGTACCAGTCCTCTTGTAACATCTCAGGGGATATAATAACTTTTGGAGCTCCACAGCAAGCCCTTATAAATGATTATGAGTTTTGTGATAATCAGGCCACTGAATAAACACGCCGTCATGGTTGTAACAGTCCCAATTTATTGAAATACATAGGGCAGGCAATCCATAGTGAATGATGTAGCCAACTAACCAAACTATGGAGACGATAGTTACCTAAATAGTTGGAATAGGTGAGCCGAATGCAGAGGAGAGTTGAGGCAAACCCAACTAGCTGTCGTCTTGTAGTGTACACAATCACTCAATCCTATTATTCCACGCACCAGCCATGTAAAAATGTCCAAAGCAACCGCAAATGTACATAAAGACAGCGTAGTTCACTCACCATCGTCTAATAATGAATGATCCTCTCTTCACGCGGGCGTAGCCCTCCAAATTCATTTCTCGTTACCCCCATAGGGAGCCATAGCGCAGTCGTACCCCCTAGCACTCGTGGCATCTAGCGGAGTTTTTTAGAATCACGCTCTAACCCAGTTAGTGCTGCCCCCAAGTAACAATTTCGACAACTAACTGAGCCCTTTCAGCCAATGAGGAACGGCCGGATGTTTCATATTTAATGTGAAAATTCCCACCGATGACCGGTGTTTTTACCCCATTACAGATTACCCCCCTGAATTTTGGATAAATTTTGAGTCCCGATAAAATTTAGACAAAATTCACTATAGCTTCAAACCTCTGCACGTTCAGCTCACCTTTACATTAGTTCCCTAACAAATTTACCAAAAGTTTTATATAGTTAAAATACAACATAAAATAGCAAATTAATTCTAACCACACTATTCACAATTTGTTCTATTGCAATAAACTTTCAGATTTTTTATATAAAACATAAAATTTCAACTCCACAAATAAATTTTTAATTTATTTTCACACAACAAAATTTGCAACCTACCTTCATAGAACAAATTTCCATCTTATTTCACACACAAAATTTCAATTTACTTGCAATAAATTTTCGATTTACTTTCACAGAATATATATTCAATTTTCTTTCACAAAATAAATTTACAATTTATTTTAACAAATATGTCCATTTTACTCTGACAAAATAAATTTACAATTTACTTTTACAAATAAGTTTTCAATTTACTATTTCAAATTATAATTTTATTCACATAAAATTAATTTTCACAAAATAAATTTCCAGCAAATTTTATAAAAGTTACAGTTTAAAATAACTTTCTTTCACATTAAATATATACATTTTTTTTTTTTTTTTTATACCTGCTGTAATTCATTTGATCCTTTCTTATTCATATTTTTATAACACAATAATAAAACGTGAAAAATGTTTCCACAGATTTCCAAAAGTAACCAAATACGTTATAAATCCCCTCAATAATTAAGGTCTCATTCACAATATTCATTGTAATTAATCAAAAACACATTATTATAAATTATTATCATATTATTATTATATGTATTGTTAGTTTATAAGTCAAACTGATAATTAATTTACCTTGCCCACATGGCATTTAAATCAGTATGCCCTTTAAATCTTTTTTTTTTTTTTTTATTTTAATGCCTTTCATTCACATGGAACGTCCAATCAGTAAATAACATTAGCAAAACAATGCTATGCAACAATATTTCACTGCTTATACATATACTAATTTTAAGTTATATACCTTTCAGCTATTAAGCTGTCCTCTTATTACCTAAATTCCACTTTTTCACTATCAAGAGCGTTTTATAGAGTAGATACTTTTCGCACTGCACCACACCTCTTAATCTAACAAATACATGAAATTACATACACTTTACAATAGACATTCTTAATATACTAAGATAAAGACCTCAACTGGCTTCCTGTATTGCCCTATTATTTACAATTTTATTCTATTAACAAATTATACTGGTCGGAACATAGAGTTACTAGTTACTCTATTAGTCTCCTCAACTGCGCCGAATATTGTACGTTCCCTTTACCTCACGAGTTTCTAAATCCTCCAACACATATGCATTATCCATCTTAATCCCCACAATTCTGTACGGGCCTTCGTACAAATGAAAGTATTTCTTGATCTTTTTGCTTAATTTGTCGGATAAATAATGCGTCTTGACTAATACTTTATCCCCTATCTCATATTTCACCGCTTTAACTTTCTGATCGAATTTCAATTTCCGTTTCTCTAGTTTGTCCCTAGTTGTGTCCCTAGCTAACTGTAATACTCTGATATGATCAAAATTTACTTTAGGAAAATCAACTAACTTCTGAAAAATATGTTCTCCCTTCTTACCAAACATAACTTCATAAGGTACCTGCTCAGTTATTCCGTTTACCGTGAAATTTAAACAATCCTCAACGTATTGCAAATAATCAGACCATTTGGTATGTTTCTCACTGCAATATAACCTACACAAGCGGTTAATCTCTTTATTGTATCTTTCTATCGGGTTGGATTGAGGGTTGTATACTGAAGAATGGATGTATTTTATTTCCAATTTATCTAATCCTTGATACCATTTTCGCGAAGTAAACTGTGTACCATTATCACTTAAAATGCACTCAATTTTGCCAACCTGTTTGCAATAATCATTCACTTTAGCTAGCAGTGCTGTACTGGTAGCGTTTCTAACTGAATACAATTTTACATGCATTGAAAAAATATCTACAAGTGAGAATATATACTTAACGCCGAATCTGCCCGCAGGAAGTTCGCCTATAAGGTCAACACTAACTAACTGTAACGGTCTCTCCGCAGTAACGGAATGCATAGCTCCTATCTGATGTTTGTTATAATGTTTCGTCTTCTGACATAACATACAGCTCCTGAGCTGTTTCTTAATTGTTTTTTCCATGTTCTTAAATACACAGTAGTCTCTCAATGTCAAATATATTTTATGACCCCCAAAATGGCCATACTTCCTGTGTGCATAATCTATTAATTTAATCACTTTCGATCGAGGAATGCATAAGCGCCAATGTTCGTCATCATCCTTTACGTTCTTGAACAGTAAGTCGTTATGGATTTTGAAAACTGTCTTAACTTTATCATGATTCTCATGTTTATTGTCCTGCAAAATATTGAAAATATTACTGTAAAACTCGTCCTGCCTCTGAGCTTCTTGAAAATCTTTTAGTAACTCCCTCATCTCACTTTCTTTAAATCCTAACTCAAGCTTACCTTTAAGTACCATAATATTGTTTTTATTTTTATCTTCCATACCGTCATCATTAATCCTGGACAACACGTCACAAACTACATTTAATTTTCCTGGAATATATTGAATTTCTAGGTTGAATTCTTGTAATACCAATACCCATCTCAAAATACGGCCGTGTGTCAACTTACAATTATTTAAAAATGTCAATGCCTTATGATCTGTCCGAACAATAATTTTAGGATGTCCTACTAAATAAGCTCTAAACTTGTTACATGCGAAAACTAACGCCAAAAGCTCTTTTTCTGTAATTGAATACGCCTTCTCAGTATCTAGCAATTTCCTACTAGCGAACATTATTACTTTCTTATCGTGTTGCTCGTCTTGCTGATATAATACGCATGCGACGCAGCTATCTGAAGCATCAGTTCCAATAAAAAATTCTTTTTGGAAATCTGGATGAGAAAGCATGACATGATTCACGAACTCTTTCTTTAATGTCTCAAAATTTTCTGAATCCTCCTTATTCCAAACCCATCGTTTTTTACTACTATGTAAACAAATTTCAGATTGAAAATTCAAGATTTCATTTTCTGCAAGGTCAATTTGGTCCTCAGCACTTAAAGTTCTCAAAAAATGTGAAAAAATAACTCTAAGACCGCCCACATAGTTATTCATTGGCTCATTGCAAAACTTTACTGTCACGATTTTGTTTTCATTAGTTATTTGAATAGAACTGTTCGCAAAATCTATCTTTGCCTTGTGCTTTTCAAAAAAATCACAACCCAGAATAATTGTGGTTGGTATTCCTTTCACTACAAAGCATGGTACGTCAAAGTTAATACCACCTATCTTGCATGGTAAATACACCTGCTTGTGCACCCTCTTTGATTTTGTGCCTGTAACTCCTTGTATTGAAACATTCGTGACAGGTAGTTCCGGAATATCAAGATTATTTTCTCGTTTTATAAGATCATAGATGTCGTCCGACAAAATTGTGGCCTGTGAGCCTGAGTCCGCAACAGATTTCAGTTTAGTTGTGCCTACTACCAAATCTATTTGCGGGAATGGCGCTCCTACCTGGTTAGATACTGGGTTATTATAGTTAGCTTCATTTAATAACTCCTCCCTTAACTCGGGTCCGCCTAACAACTTACTATGATTACTTTGTACTGGTACATTTGTTAGTCTGCATTTCTGTTTATACAGAAAATTCTTAATCCTTTCATAAATCAACACTAAGCCTGCCTCATTTAAATGCACTAAGTCAGTGACTAATCTTCTGTTAATCCAAATTTCTTTCTCATATAAATCAATCATTACTCTACCATTGTACATCAATAAATCATTAATCTCTAAAAACTTGATTCTATTCAAACCATCGTATGATTTTAAATAAGTATTCACCTCACTAAGTTTCTGCGCATGCGCCTTATCTTCATTGCTAAGCTTAGGAATATAAGGGACTTCTACTAACAAAATATTTTTTTTTAATTGTTTTAGCTTCACCAACAAACCTTCAAACTGCTTTAATATGTACTCCACAGAATCACCCCTAAGTAAATTATTGACTCCTATCCACACAATCACATTATTTAATAACCTGTCTGAATTTTCCTCAATCAACTTACTCAAATCTTCAATTTTCTGTCCCCCTACACAAAGATTAATCCTGTTTTTACCACCGAGCGAGCGATTGACAGCTAATCCTAATATTTTATTACCAAGACGAACTCCTAAACTATCGGATAATAACTGAAAGTTTTCTATTATTGGTTGATTAAAATCTTCAGTTTTATTTCTCTCCGTATTAACAATATTTACATTAACATTAGCCGTTTTGTCAAAATCGCCCGCTGCCTTATCTCATATTCTTGTATCATTGCCTGCATTTTTCCGCTCATTTTCCTGCCTATATTCACGCTTCTCTTGCGACCCCCCTCTATGATTAAATGACCGATATTTATTATTATCCTGGTGTCTATCCTGATACCGCCGATCCTGATATCTGTCATTGTATTCTTTACTCATTCGATCATTACGCCGTCCATCATCAGTTCGTTGATATGGGATGTAATTGCGCCCTGGTAGCCTACCATTGTTATCGTGTGAAATGTCAAAATTTTCTCTATTATCATAAGGACGTCGATTGTTTACCCTACCCCCCTCATACTGTGATCGTTGGTAATCTGGAATATTTATCAATCGCACTAAAAGCCGTTCTAACTCCCCTTTTGTCTCGATTTCCTTAGCTGCTGCTAATCCCGTACCTATTCTGGTGGGTAAATGCCTAACAATTGCATCAATGAACTCTTCCATTAACAACGGTTTATCTAAAAGTAAGTTATTCTCATAGTATTTCATAACATAGGCAATCAAATCCGTTTTCCCATCTACAAAGTTACCCTCGCCTGCTAATTCATTTTCAAACTTCCTCTGGATCATTTTATTCCAATAACGTCGCTTGAACGCGTTCTCAAAATCATCAAACGAATTTGCATCCATGATCACGTCTCGACCCCAAGAATTCGCACTGCCTCTTAGATATCTCAATAAAATCAGTTTATTCGCCTCCCAAGAGCCGTCAGATATTCCGCAAAATTTCCTAGCGTATTTTAAAAAATTCACTGGGTGAACAAATCTCTCCGTGTCCCCATTAAATTCTACCAAATAAGATTCAGCTAAGTTAATTTTACTTTTAACACTTTCATCAAATTCTAAATCATTTTTCTCCCTACTGTTCGCATCATAGGCCTGCCACACGGTTTGCTTCCCTTCACTAACTACCCTGTTCATTTTACTATCCGCAGCAAACGCGTTACCTTTACATACGCCTATCTCTTCGCGTACTTGCTGTTCAATCTCACATTTAAACCGATTTTTCCACATCTCATATTCTTTTTGAAAATCTGACTTAAAGTTTAAAAACACATCCCTAGATTTATCAGGAACCAGTGAGATCATAGTTTTACTCTCTTCTACCACCTTATCAATACGAAATAACTCAGACCTTATGTCAGTGAACTTATGATCTATGTCATCAGATAGACTCACCATTTTAACATTAAATTCATTAGCAAAACTATTAATTTTCTCATCTACCTTCATCATATTTTCATTATACAACTGATCATTCTTATGTCTAAACAACACAATTTCCTGCCTAAGTTTACTTTCATCATCACTTAACACATTTACTTTATCATTAACAGCCGTAATTTTAGCATTAAGTTCCCCAGAAACGTTATTAATAGTTTCCCTCAGATCTTGATTTATCCCATTAACTGTTTGATCTAATAATTCATAATTACTCTGCATCACATTAATTTTTTCATTAATAATACCTAACTCAGTTTTAATTTCATTTTTCAAACCCTCAATTGCCCCATTAACACTAGCCTGTAATTTATTGTTCTCAGTTTGTATCATACTACCAATATTTTGCAACAGAAATTGCATGTTAAAAGCTACCCTAGAATCATTTACAGCTTCAAAAGTTGTTTCTTTACTGTCTTCAATAGTTTCTTCAATAAAATTACCTCCAGTTGTTAAATTCTCATTAGAAGACCTCTTACTACTACCTCTGCTGCTATAATCAATATTATCCTTAGTGTCATCATCCATTTTTGCTTTTAATTTTGCCAATGGCAAATCTTCAGAACTGGTAGACATGTAATTAAACCTTACAAGAAAGCACTAAAATAACCAATAGTTACCGGTACTCAAAAATAATCAAAATAGTGACACAGTAAGCCCTACATAAACACAGATGTTAGGCCTAAGTATAAACATGTAAAATATCTCCTTATTTTATCAAACCAACTTATCTATAGGCCTAAATATAACAGGTTTAATAGGCTGCCTATACACCTAAATTCCAAGTAGGCTAAGTGATTTCATTAAACAGTTAAATTTCAAACAGTTTTAAAAACATTCCTAATAACTAATTTATCAACTCAATTCAGTCTGTTTATAGGCCTAAGCCTATATAAACAACTTATATTTACACACCAGATCAACTTCTTAGTAGGCCTAAATAGTACCAATTTAGTTAAATTATAAAATGTTCATACAGTCAATTATTCAGTCATACTGAAGCAAAAATGAACACTCATTTGGGCCTCTGAAATCTCTTAGGTGTAGGCCTAACTTATGTTACACCAGTCCAATAAGTTATTTATGGGTTCTTTATTCCTGCAATCTTAAAATGATTCCAAGAAGCCGCGCGGAGGGCGCCATGTTGTACCTGTCCTCTTGTAACATCTCAGGGGATATAATAACTTTTGGAGCTCCACTGCAAGCCCTTAAAAATGATTATGAGTTTTGTGATAATCAGGCCACTGAATAAACACGCCGTCATGGTTGTAACAGTCCCAATTTATTGAAATACATAGGGCAGGCAATCCATAGTGAATGATGTAGTCAACTAACCAAACTATGGAGACGATAGTTACCTAAATAGTTGGAATGGGTGAGCCGAATGCAGAGGAGAGTTGAGGCAAACCCAACTAGCTGTCGTCTTGTAGTGTACACAATCACTCAATCCTATTATTCCACGCCCCAGCCATGTAAAAATGTCCAAAGCAACCGCAAATGTACATAAAGACAGCGTAGTTCACTCACCATCGTCTAATAATGAATGATCCTCTCTTCACGCGGGCGTAGTCCTCCAAATTCATTTCTCGTTACCCCCATAGGGAGCCATAGCGCAGTCGTACCCCCTAGCACTCGTGGCATCTAGCGGAGTTTTTTAGAATCACGCTCTAACCCAGTTAGTGCTGCCCCCAAGTAACAATTTCGACAACTAACTGAGCCCTTTCAGCCAATGAGGAACGGCCGGATGTTTCATATTTAATGTGAAAATTCCCACCGATGACCGGTGTTTTTACTCCATTACAAAGGCTTTGGGTCTATGGAGTTAGATCGTTGGTCTAAGGATTTAATTTGATCCAATGCATTTGGTCTTAGGAACCATGTGTAAGGCCTTAGGTTTAGGTTTTAGGTCCAACACATTAGGCCTAAGCTGATGGATAATAGGCCATATTCACAGGTCTAGCTGCTAAGTTTTAGGGGTTTTGACTCAGGTGTATGGCCTTAGGTTTAGAGCTTAGGTGCAACACATTAGGTCCTGGCTCGTGGCTTATAGGTCCTATTCACAGGTCAAAGCATTAGCTGTTAGGTTTTAAGACTTTTCACTCAGGTGCAAGGCCTTAGGTTTACATCTTAGTCCCCACACATTAGGTTTAGGCTGTTGGCTACTAGGCCCTATTCACAGGTCAAATCCTTAGCTGCTAGGTTTTAGGGCTTTGAACTCAGGTGCAAGGCCTTAGGTTTACATCTTAGTCCCAACACATTAGGTTTAGGCTGTTGGCTACTAGGCCCTATTCACAGTTCAAATCCTTAGCTGCTAGGTTTTAGGGCTTTGAACTCAGGTGCAAGGCCTTAGGTTTACATCTTAGTCCCAACACATTAGGTTTAGGCTGTTGGCTAATAGGCCCTATTCAAAGGTCAAATCCTTGGCTGCTAGATTTTAGGGCTTTGGACTCGGGTGTAAGGCCTTAGGTTTAGATCAAAGGTCCAACACATTAGATCTAGGCTGTTGGCCAATAGGCCCTATTCACAGGTCAAATCCTTAGCTGCTAGGTTTTAGGGCTTTGGACCCAGGTGCAAGGCCTTATGTTTACATGTTAGTCCCAACACATTAGGTTTAGGATGTTGGCTAATAGGCCCTATTCACAGGTCGAATCTTTAGCTGCTAGATTTTAGGGCTTTGGACTCAGGTGCAAGGCCTTAGGTTTACATCTTAGTGCCAACACATTAGGTGTGGGATGTTGGCTAATAGGCCCTATTCACAGTTCAAATCCTTAGCTGCTAGGTTTTAGGGATTTGGACTCAGGTGCAAGGCCTTATGTTTACATGTTAGTCCCAACACATTAGGTTTAGGCTGTTGGCTAATACCCCCCATTCACAGGCCAAATCCTTAGCTGCTAGGTTTTTGGGCTTTGCAGGACCATTTAAATACAATAGTCCCCACGCCGGACTATCCAAATACAATAGTCCCCACACCGGACTATCTAAATACAATAGTCCCCATGCCGGACCATCTAAATACAATAGTCCCCATGTCGGACTATCTTAAATTCAATAGTCCTCACACCGGACTATCTAAAACTCAATAGTCCTCATGCAAGGCTATCTCAAATTCAATAGTCCCCACACCGGACTATCTAAAATGTAATAGTCCTCGTGCCGGACTATCTAAATACAATAGTCCTTACGCGGGACCATCTAAATACAATAGTCCCCATGTCGGACTATCTAAAATTCAATAGTCCTCACACCGGACTATCTAAAACTCAATAGTCCTCATGCAGGACTATCTCAAATTCAATAGTCCCCACACCGGACTATCTAAAATGCAATTGTTCTCACGCCGGACTATCTAAAATGCAATAGTCCCCATGCCGGACTATCTAAATACAATAGTCCCCATGCCGGACTATCTATGATTTTCTTACCTATATGAAATTCTATGTTCCCGAAAGCTGGAATGACAGGTTGACGAATAACTATATCAAACAACTGTTGAATTATAAGGGGAAACTCTATGTGTTGTACAACGGTAAAATAACACATTCAGACAATAAATTCAAGCACAATAATGAGTTTAAAGTTGACGAATAAAAATAGTTTTTAAAAAACATAATTTAAATATATTTTTGAAAATGCCCCGTTTAATTTATTTGATGTGAAAAT
The DNA here is from genome assembly GCA_030545055.2 of Neoaliturus tenellus. Classification (NCBI taxonomy): domain Eukaryota; kingdom Metazoa; phylum Arthropoda; class Insecta; order Hemiptera; family Cicadellidae; genus Neoaliturus; species Neoaliturus tenellus. Next base: position 86,483,420 of record CM061531.1, on the reverse strand, counting down.
CCATTATGCATGCATTAGGAATCAATAATGGTTGAAAGCTACGGTTATTATTGCTTGACTGAAAACGCATTTGAACCGTACAACGGGTCACCGGATGCAGCCGGATTGGATCTCAGAAGCGCATATGATTATGTTGTACCAAAACGCGGTCAACAGTTGATAAAAACTGACTTGACTTTCAAATTCCCAGATGGGTGCTACGGGAGGATAGCGCCAAGATCTGGCTTGGCTTTAAAACATTCTATAAGTGTAAATGCTGGGGTCATAGACCGGGACTATACTGGAAATGTCGGTGTTATCTTGATGAACAATTCTGATACCGATTTTCATGTGCGTCGTGGAGATAGGATTGCGCAGATCATCTGCGAGATGTACAAAAAGCCGCCGTGTATCAGATTGGAAAAAGTTGAACAAACTGAACGGAAAGACGGCGGATTCGGAAGCACCGGTGTAAACTGATTAAATTATAAAAAATGATGTCGGAAATCAAAATGTCTCGAGATTTTTTTTTCAGCCTCAGACTTGAAGTAACGGTGATTACCAAGCGCTCTTCCTTGTCATGTGGTGAAAATCGCTGTGTAAAATACCTAATGTGGATAAAAATCCTTTTGAAATCAGGATTATGTTAGGTTAAGAGCTCGCACTACTTTGGATTAAATTTCTGGATTAAATTCACCATTTAAAAAACCTGATAAAATGGATGAAATTAGCCCGAAATCAGATACAAACTGGCCCAAACACAGTCGAAAGTGAGGTTTACAAGAGGTAGGTTAAGAGCTCGCACTTCTTTGGATTAAATTTCTGGATTAATTTTTTCTGGATTAAATTCACCATTTTTAAAACCTGATAAAATGGCTGAAATTAACCCAAAATCGGATACAAACTGGCTCAAATACAGTCGAAAGTGAGGTTTACAAGAGGTAGGTTAAGAGGGCGCCTCGCACTTCCTCGCACTTCCCTCGCACTTCCCTTGCACTTCCCTCGCACTTCCCTCGCACTTCCCTCGCACTTCCCTCGCACTTCCCAAATTCACCTTGGCAAAACCTGAGAAAATGTTCTAAAATGTTGTAAAATGTTGTAAATGGTTGTAATTAGCCTACAATCAGATAACAAACTGGCCCAAAACCAGTCAAAAATAAAGTTTACGGAGGGTCGGAAATCGGAAGTGCGAGGTGTGCCAGAACGCCCATTTCATATCTACTACCATACATCGCAATGCATTTGGAAGGTTCATGTTCCACGGATACATCTTGCAGTAGCTTGGTTTTGATTGAATCAGCTGTAATTTTGACACCAGAGCTTTCAATTCCCATAATCATAGGTTGGAATTTATCTGGGAGGCCAGCTAGAAGGATAGTACCCACCCATTCATCATCAACCTTCAATCCAATATTTGTGAGTTTAAATGCTGTTGTCACTATTCTGTTGACATAGTCTTCAATGGAATTACAGTTCTCCAATCTCGTGGTAATTAAAGATCGCAATAAACTAACTCTTCTTGTTAAACCTCGATCTGAAAATGCTTTCTCCAAATTGTCCCAAGCTTCTTTTGCTATCTCTGCTGATTGAATATGTACATAATTTATACTTTCAACAAGTAAAATTATTTTTGATTTGCATTTAGTTATCTTCTTTTTGTCTAACTCGGTTCCCAAAATGCAGTCCCAGAGTTCACAATCTTCAAGATATGCTTGCACAGCGACTTTCCAGGTATCATAGTTCTCACGGCCTTTAAGCTTCTCAATAGAAGGTTGTTGGAACATGATACAAAGTCAAAATGAACTTGGACAGGAAAAAAAAACTAATATTCAATCAAAATTGGGCTCTCTGGGCCCATGACCTGATGGTGAATTAGCAGAGTTTAGTGGAAATAAGGAAAGAGACAGCACACCAAGTTTTTGGTAGAAGCAATTTTAATAATGAACAACAGAACAGAACTAATAAACAAAGGCACATGGTCATGAATGTAAACAAACATTTGACATTTCATAATTAACACATGTTACAATTCAGACCAATATGAATGAGATCCAAAGCAAGGTATGAAAGTACAATAACTTCAACAGATCTGTGTATTGAACCTAGTATACAAAGTAAGGGAATGAGCTGGAAATTAGCTGTTCAGGCAAATGATACTGATTAGTCTATTGAGCAGAACACTGACTCACGAAAATGTCAAAGTGCAAAGGCCAATATACATTGTACATTGGCAACGTGCAATGGAGGTTGTGCAATATAGGAGATTAATAACACTTCTGCTGGTAGTTGCATTGTCATTTTGACTCAAGTTGTACAAGTTCACTTTTCTCCAAAGTGACATCATCAAAAGGGAAAGATTGTTGTCAAAGGTAATAAACGGTATCATTTAACTGACACATACTTTCTCCCAACATTATAAAGAAGATGTTAAAAGCTTCAAAAATTAATGTCTTGACTCAGTCGGATAGCTACCGGCTGAGCAGCGCTCGTTTGACCCTACGCGCGTCTGTGACTTTTAACAACGTACTGCGTTTACCGCTAAACGAAAAATTGAATTTTCCCCGCAACCACTTGATGTAGAGCAATAATTTAAAATACTGGATTATTTAGTTTTTTGAGCTTGATTTAATGATGATAAGTAAAATTTATTTCAAGACAACAGCTATTTTGAAAATCCAACAAATTGATTTTTGAAATAATTTTTATTCCATAACTTTTGAACGTGGATTTTCCCGGAGATGCGGGTGGTGTCATTTTATTCACCATTTTAAGCTTAATAAACCACAAAATTTTAATAAAAATCGTTAGAGCCGTTTTTGAGAAATTTTGATTTTTGACGATTTTTTAGGGTTTTTGGGGGTAAATACCCTTAAAAATCAAAAATTCAAAAAAATGAAAAAAACGCCTGGAATTATCGTGGATTTGGACCTACGTACCAAATTTAATTAAAATCGGACCATTAGGGCATTCTCTAGCTCTGTTTACATCCTGAAACACACACATAGACAGACATCACTCCGAAAACCACTTTTTTGGGTTCAGGGGGAACCAAAATGGATAAATCCACCAACAACTCAAATTCGAAAATTTTGACGAAAACAATACTTTTTCCATATACTATGGTATAGAGGGAGAAAGTAAAAGGTATTAAAAATAGGATACTTAAAAAAGAGCGGCCTAAAATGTACTCTGCTCTCTAATAATGCTCTTAACATGGTGTCGGTTACAGGGCAAGGCAGCCGACTACTTTGTCCTGATCCTGGAGGGTCGCGTCGAGGTAACGATGGGCCGGGAGAACCTCGTGTTTGAGTCGGGACCTTTCACCTACTTTGGCATGCAGGCCCTCACACAGAACGTTGGCGTTGGTGAGCCTAAACTGGGTGATTGCTCTTTTTGTTTATTTTATTTTATTTTAATTTTATAGTTTAATTTATTTTTGAACATTATTTTGATTTTTTTATTGGTTTAAAAAAATGTTTTCTTATTTAAATTTGTTATTCTTTTTCCCATTTAAGTTGGTATTCTAACTAGGCCTAGTAGTTTTAGTTTGCTTGAGGTTTTAAATTTTCAACATGAAATATTGCACTTTTTTCCCATTTATGACTTGAAATTATTACCATCTGCAACAGACATTGTTTACTTAATTTATTGTCTTTGACGGACATGTTTTTCTGATTTGAAAACATCACCGTGTGTAACAGAGATTGCCTATGTAATTTACTGTCTTGAGCAGTAAATATTTTTTTATTTTATTAAAAAAAATAATTATGGCTATTACCGTATTAAATAAAAGATTAAGGCAGGTAAAATTCATTATATTTTATTAGAACACCTTACTTTTATTTGAGAATTTTGTGGAAGCGTTTTGTTGTACTTTTTATTGAATAGAATAGAAAAGAAACTGAAACTTCATTTTACTTTCGTGGGTTCCTAAAATATATAGTGGACGTATTACTGAGTGAAACAATAGAAAGACTTGGGATACTGTGTGATTTGAGTTTTGATTTTCCTGTTTGTGAAATTAAATCAATTCTATTTTGTTTTAGTTGATTGGCCAATTTCATGTTTAAGATGGATTCACTATCAAACTATTAATTTATTAATACCCATATTATTTTGAACTTAAACACTCAGGGAATCACAAACTTTATTCGAGAGTTAATCTTGGCTTCGGGATTTTGGAATATTTTCATTTTAGATTTTTCATATTTTATCTCTTTAGTACTCTGTATCAACAGGTTCATGGTTGTCAGTGCTCTAACTGCAACACTTTTCATTCGTATGGGCATATGTTCTTCTCTGCCTTAACAGTGCAATAAGGGAAAATATACTTTATAGTATCTCACATTAATATAGAAGATTTTTGATTATCAAGATCCATGAAATCCAGACTCAGACAATTTAAAATATGTTTTGAAAAAATCAATTTACAATTTTTTAGGGCCTTTCGTTCTTCCACCTCCAGTTGACAGTTGTTAACAATTTGTATCGTCAGGATATTTCTAAAGATCACTCGTCATTGTGATTTGTGAATAGGGATGGACGAGATTGGATTTTCAGTTCGAGACGAGACGAGACGAGAATTTTTAATTCTCAAATAATATCGAGACGAGATCGAGACGATATTTTCCCTCTCATACATTACGAGAAATGTGCGTTCGGGATTTTAATCTAATTTTGTAACATGGTTAATCCTGATTATTGTGAAGGAACAAATATTTCTTTGTAAATTGCTGATTATGTTAATAAACTGAAGTTAAAAAAGTCACTTTCTTAACAAAAGGTCTAGGAATATAAAGGAATGTACCCAATAAAAAGGCTGAGAAGATATAGGCTCACCATAAACCCTAGCGACCTATGTTTAATAAAACATAAAAAGAGAATCCTCTGTTACAGTTACTTACTTCACTTTTCACTTTCATGTTTCACATCTTTCACTATTAACCTACTTTTAAATGTTTCCAAATAAGAGCTTTTCCTCACTCACAGATTTGTAATAGGCATAGGCCTACTAACTTTGAATCACAAGCCTAGAGGCCGGGAGGTTAACAAGAAATAACTTTTAATTGGAGGATTTTAATTTTCAACTCTCTTCTTCTTTGTCTTTGTCCATAAGACAATCTTCAGCACTCATTTTATTTGCTATTCATTTTTATTTCTCCAAACTATTAAGTCCTATATACTTAACTTTCACTGCTTTCAAATTCATGTAATTGCCTCGATTTGTCGTCTGCTAGTGGTAAGGTTTTTATTTATTTGCTCCTAACTGAATAAAGGCAAGCATTAGTGTAGCCATGAAGCCTGTATGGTTCTGGTAAGACCATTGACTTTCTATGTATTCAACACAACCTATTTATTGCTGTTCAACAATTATTGTTAATAGGCCTATTCAGTTTTTTTTAGTATCCAAACCTTGAAATAAAATCAACCATCAGCCAATTTTAAGCATTTATGGCTTAAAATAGCTGAACTCTGCTAAGAGTGTGAAAGGAAATTAAATTCTGTATTACGTGGGATATTTGAGGTTAGCCATTATTCAACCTGATTGGCCATCTTGTCATTCATCTGATTGTCACTACTATTCTTTCTGTAATGTCAAAACAGCACTTAAATTTGTAAAAAATTATTTGAATCAGTTTTAAATAATCGTCTTGAAGCAATTAAATGTCAAATAATGATTTTTTATTGTTTATAAAGTTTTCCCAATGTTCTAAAGATTTATCAAACAGATGAATTATTTTATAAATCAGAAGCTATGTTGACTCCGCCCACTACTGTTGATCGTCAGTCAGTACCACTAACAGACAACAGTCCGTGCAGATGCAGCCGTAGAGCGTCTCCAGTCCAGTCCAAATCTTGGAAATCCAACTGTAGTTTAACCGTTTATGATGGCAATTTAAGTTTGAAATTGTGAGGAGGATAGGAAAATAAAACACTTCACATTGCTTCAAAATAATTTATTTTGCAGTATTAAATTCGTAGATTATTTATACCCGTTTTTATCGTTATTCACGAATTATTTCTCGTCTCGAAAAATCTCGATCAAAATCAAATCTCGTCTCGGCTAACGAGATTAAAAATTTCTCGAAAATTTCTCGTCATTTCGAGACCCGTCCATCCCTATTTGTGAAGTAGTTGATTTTGTCATGTATGGTTAGGAAAGTTGTGAGACCCTTTCAGAAGACCTGAGAGTTTTCTTAGTTCATTTTACGGCTTAGTCGTACCTTATATTTTATTAAAAATTGAATTTTCACACTTGTGTTTAATACATTATTGTATTTTTGTTTGAGTTAGCTCACTGTTTAATGTTTGGTGTTTGTTGCAATTAATTGTCTTTTTACTCCTAGGAGATTAATTAGTGCAATGTTAGTATAACTTTTTTCACTTAAGTAGTAACTAATGTAACTGAAAAACTGAAGAGATGTACACATAACTGAGAAATGATTAAGTGAGTAAAATCATAGCGGGAATTTGGTATTTGCAAAAGTGGGAATTTTGAGATTAGATCAGATTACTGTTGTTTGATTGTAATCTGTGTCACAGCAGAGTCGCCCACGGCCCAGGCTGCGCAGCCACTCGGCAGCCTGCAGAGCGTGAACCTGGAGTCCATGCTCCGGTATACGTTCGTGCCGGACTACTCGGTGCGCGCGGTCGCCGACACCTACTACCTGCGTATCAAACGCTCCTTCTACCTGGCCGCCAAGCGTGCTACGCTGATGGAGCGCAGCAAGAAGGAGGAGTCCAACGCCGGCGACAACTTTGAGGACGAGGTCGAGAAGGTAGGCCAAGAGTGGAGGCGAGACTGGGAATTTTATATTCAAACTTACTACCTAAAACCTAAATGTATTTTTGTACATTTTCTATATCAAAAAGTGTTTTGTAGAAGAGAGATGAAAAAGGTCTAATCTAACATTGAATACTCTACATTCTCAGTCATCCGAACCAATGTTGCGGACGGTCAGTTCAGATGTAAAAAAATCAAATGAAGTGGAGTTGCTGGGAGTCATGGATTTTGTTGTTGCTGCAACCAATTATGGTTATATTTACTTTTGTCGATGAGGTAATACAATAAGACTTGTGATAATGAGATTTTTAAACTTGTAATGTATAAATATTATACAATTAAAAAAGTAAGATTGTAAAAATCACAGATAGTAAAGCCTTTGCTTTCATAAAACATACAATGTACATACTAAAACAGGCGATGTTACAGTAAGTTGTACTGTAAGAGTAAGTTGTACTGTCTCTGATGTAACGAGACACAGGAAATAAAATACTGTTTATAAAAATCCATTATCGACTGGGCGAAACATAAGACTGTTCTGCAGAAGAGAATAGAGAATACTGGTCCTCTGTACTCCTGGGTCAGAGACACTAATCATCTTGACTTGGCTGCTGATCGCCTGGGTAGGGACATTGTGTCCTCATTTGAGGATTGCTGTCCACTGTCGGCGGGACGACAGGATAAGTCTGGGTGGTGGAACTCGGAACTTGGCAGCCTGAGGAAAAGGGTAAGGGCTCTTCAAACGGGCTAATCTGCTGGCTTTTGAACCAGCAACTGCTGGGATGCCTATCACAGATTGCTCACCCAGTACAACATTGCAGTTAGGAGAGGAAAGAGGCTCACTTGGAGAAACTTCTGCAGTGATCTTGAAGGCGTCTGTGAGACATCACGGATTCACAAGATCCTATCGAAAGATAGGCCCTCTTGTCTTGGCTCCTTTGAGGGTCCGGATGGTATCATGGTTCGCTTGAGATCATGGCGAGCACACACTTCCCGAGGAGTATAATCACCCAGCTGACTGACGAGGTGAGTGCGAGTGCACGGCGGGCCAAGTTCACTCGATGGAGGGTGGCAGGTCACATTGTTACTCACAGCCGGATTCGCTGGGCAGTCAACTCTTAAAGCCCCTACAAGTCAACGGGACCTGACCAAGTGATTCTTCTAGTGACATATTCCAGCAGTCTGGAGCAGCTCTCGGATAGTCTTCATCCCAAAACCTGGTAAGGCTAGGTATACGGATCCGAAGTCGATCTGCCCAATTTCTTGTCTTCTTTTCTGATGAAGACTCTGGAGAAGCTGGTGTCAAGGTATGTGGAGGAAACTGCTCTTAAGGCCCATCCGCTTCATGAACACCAACATGCCTACACTTACCAGGAAGATCATGTGAGTCTGCCCTACATCAGCTGGTAAGCAGGATCGAAAAGTCGCTAGAGTGCAAGGACTAGGGGCCTTTCTCGACATTCAAGGCACCTTTGACAATACTGAGACTCAGGCTGTTATCAATGCAGCCACAGCTCATGGTTTCCACGAGGTTGCAAGGGGATGGATTGAAGCCCTCTTGAAACTTAGAAATGTAAAACTATCACTTCACAACGAGGAGATAGTGGCAACTCGAGGTTGGCCCTAGGGTGGCGTCTTGTCTCCACTTCTCTGGAACCTTGTGGTTGACGATCTCATCTGAACTCTCAATGGAAGTGGTGTATACGCACATTGATACGCTGATGACATAGTGGTTCTGGTGTCAGGTAAGTTCAACGATACAGTCAGGGATCTCATGAATGGGGCTCTGAGACCTGTTGGACACTGGTGTGAAGAGGTAGGTCTCTCAATCAATCCCACAAAGATTGTGGTGGTTCCTTTCACTAGGAGGAGGAACCTGAGAGGGATTGGCCCCTTAGTACTGCAAGGCTCTAATATAGAACTGCAGAACCAGTTGAAGTATCTGAGGGTAATTCTGGACCAGATGCTTCATTGGGGACCACAACTCCAAAAGTTAACAGACGGTAAGTGGTAAGTGGTCGCTTATTACATGCAGGCGATTGGTGGGGGGGGACATGGGGAGTGAAGCCGAAGCTCATGCACTGGCTTTATGTCTCTGTAGTCCGACCTGCCATCACCTATGGCTCACTTGTGTGGTGGCCTAAGATGGACTCGGGGTCGGCGGTGAGGGGATTGGCGGTAGTTCAAAGATCTGCAGCGCTGGGTCTTTACAATGGTGACCCGGTATGCAGAAAGTGTGGGCAGTCAGAAGAAGCTGCAGATCACTTGCTGTTTGACAGCAGGGACCTAGAAGAGGCTAGAGAGAGGGCCCTTGCTGGTTTTACGGAGGGGCTCTTTCCTTCCTTAAGAGCAGCTTGTTTGCAGGCTGCAGAAGTTTATCAAGTTTATAAACTGGGATGAGCTGTGAAACACATATGGGGAGTGCAAAAAGCCCTTGCGGCTGACGCGTTTTGGGATCAAGTCCGCCCCATTGAATGAATGAATGAATGAACCCATTATCGCCGTTCCACAAAATAATTATTTGCGAGGACTGACATTTGGAAAGCTGATATTTACTTGTTGTCCCTCCTCCTATATACACTTACACTACCTCTTTCTTTTACAGAACTAATTCTTTTACAGAACTATTAAATACAGTAAAATTTACATTAAATCAATTACAGTCTTGGTTTTCAAATAATGGACTACTTTTAAATAATGAAAAAACCAAATTAATTAATTTCAAAGCTAAAAAAGATCCCGTAAACTTTCCACAAAATTTAAATGTTAATGTAGGTAATATTAACTTTGTTTCCTCACATAAATTTTTAGGCCTTCACTTTGATCAGTTTTTAAAGTGGGAACAACATATTAATGTTATTGCAAATAAGCTGCATAGTCTGAGATTCGCATTAAGTATTATGATGAAATCAACATCTATAGAAACCTGCAAAATAGTACATTTTGCAAATGCAGAATCTATACTAAGGTATGGTATAGTGCTCTGGGGCTCACAAAAGAAAGTAGAAAGAATTTTTATTGCCCAGAAAAGTATAATTAGAACATTAGCTCAACAAAATAGAAAAACATCCTGTAGACAATTTTTTAAACAGTTCAAAGTTCTCACAGTTACCGGTCTTTATATTTTAGAAATTATAAAAATGATGATTGAAAGACCAGACATATTTAGCAAATATAAGAGTAAACACAGCTACAACACACGTAATAAAACATATAATTTTCCAAATCATAGATTAACCCTATTTGAAAATAGTCCTTTATATATGGCAATCAAAATCTTTAATCACATGCCAAACACTATGTCCAACCTTGATGGAAAGCAACTTATCAATAAGGCCAAACTTTTGTTAATTGAAAAAACCTACTATAACATGCAGGAATTTTTTGAAGACAAATGGATATAGCCTAAAAAAAAGGTGAAATTAGCCATAAAAAAATATATATGTAATTTTAGTTATAGTCACTCTATATTGTAAATGACCATGCACCTGTATTTGTACACTGTACAGCTCATATACGTTTTGTGCAATAAAGTTTCTTGATTCTTGATTCTTGACCTCTTCAGTCACATTGAGGAGCGCAGATTATAAAGAAGCGCCTTGCGATGCAAAATGCAATACATTCGTCTACTGCTGGCAGAACAGTTTTACAGATTAATGAAGTTAAAACGTGGACTAAGTAGATTTTGAATGTCGCCTAGTCAAATGAACGAGAGTTTACTGTGCATTAGTTAAATGTCCTGGAAACCGGCAGCATTGTAAGGGATGTTTTGTTTGTTGCAGCTGCTTCACACGTACGACGACGACAGCCGCAGTCAGGGCTCCCCCGACATCACACGCACTCAGTCCCAGGTAAAAGCTTAGCTTTGCTTTTTCGAAATATTCCTATATGATTCAATATTGTACATGAATCAGAAATTTTGTGTTGAAAGGTTCAAATATTCATGTTTTCGAACTGGATTTTTTAAAATTGAACTTTACCTTTCTTTTTTTGAATGTATCCAACTTTTGTTTGAATTGAGGATAATATAAGTGTGTTTAAACTGAGCCTGTGGACATTATTTATCAAAGAATTTGTAGGTTTAATGAAAAAAGGTTGTATTATCAACACTTAAGTTCTAGAACAATGAATTAATTGAATTAAATGTAATTGGTTTTGGAAATTATACTAAAAGATTTAAACATCTTATTCTTTTGGAATTTTTTTGCCATCATGCCAAAGTAAAACTTTTGCTAGATTGTTTGGATTTAGTGATGATGTTTTTTGCCTAATAAACCTGAGGCTAAAGATTTTGTATTAATTTGAATTAAAGCAGATATTTACATTGAATGTAATAAAACATATCAGAATACCATACATCTTAAACATAATGTTTTCAGAATTTCCATGAAATTGTTTACCCAAAGAAGAAAAGAAATAGGGCCTCGTCTATACAAATAATTCAACGCCTGACAAAACAAAATAGCTCAGACGAGTTGTTTATCTAAGGTACCTGGTGGAACTAACCGCATGACTCGTAACAGTTGGTTTCATTTTTGCGCTGGTGACAAAAACATTAGTTCATTCATAATGAATGCAGGTTTTTGCACGTTTCTGCAGAGCAACTTATTAATTCCTCAATTAAATGCGTTTTAATTAACTTGAATGGTTTGGCTGATGGTAGTTAGTGCACCGCTGACGAATTGAGTAGTCAATAGAAATTAATCATGATTGATTAAATGATCAGGTAACAGACAATACAGAATTAGAAGTGTCTTTTTTAATTTAGCACAGGTTAATTATAATGCTCTTCATTAAGGTACGATTCATTGGAGTGTTAATTTTACTAGTATTATTGGTTTTATTAAGTGTGAGGTAGATAGTTGGGATTTTATTTCATCACTAAAACTATTTTTAAGGTAAATAGAGAAAAGTTTTTAGTAAATATACATTTAAAAACTCTTAAAACAGGAGATGTTGTTGAAACTAAACAATCTTGATTGCATTTTTCATTTTATCTTAACCGAACGGGGGCTCAAGAGAAAAAGCTTGCATGTTTTAGTTAAAAACTGGATTCCAAGAAATATTATTAATCAGGTAATTTGATTATTAATTTAAATTACATCATATAGGAATATGATGCCTATTATATACGGATATTTAAGCCAGGAGGTCTAAATTAAGTAGAGCCAACCAGAATTTCCTAGATTTGAGGAAGCTTTGAGTCTACCAACAAATTGTAAAATACTAGTGTAGGTAGGTACTTGTTGCCTGAAAATCGAGCTATTTATTTCGAACCATGAAATTTAGTTGCTAAAAAATGTTACGTTTAATTTTAAATCAACTACATACGGCCATTCCAATATTGTGATTGTCAGTAATCATTAAAATTACACAACCCAATCCCAGTGTTATTCTAATGAAAAAATTTAAAAATTGTACTATGGATAGCAACTTTATTTTAAGTCTGATTTTCTTAAATTTTTGGTGGTAGAAACAACTACAGATCAAGCCCTATTCAACGACACCAAAAATTTGGAAATCTGTTGAGAGTTGTAGGAGGAGTTCCAATTACAAAAAAAAACCTTAGGATATTAAATAAGTACTACAGATTTATTTTTTTTTACATTGGGTATGATTGGCGTTCATTTGAAGTAAGTTATAAAATGTTGATTATCAAATCTAGGAAATTAAAAGATCCCTCTAATACAAAATTTGATCGTTTGAAGTAAGTTATGAAATAGATTCATTTTTTTACATTGGCTATGATTGGTGGTACCCTAGTTTGAAGTAAGTTATAAATATGTTGTTTATCAAATCTGGCAAATTAAAAGATCCCTCTAATATGAAATTTTCCTATGAAAATAGCAGAGTAAATACATCAATGATTACGCCATCACATTATGTAACCAGATATTATGTACCGCCTATGTTCACAGTTCAGAGCTAAAACATAGATGCTATCAGAGAACAAAGTTTGTAAAATTAGTTATTTATCTAGAAGTCCTTTGTTTAAGTTATCTGTGGTTTGAGTACACATAGTTATGATCATTCACCAAATCGCTCCACTACTTTTCTAGTAAAGCGCTGCAATGTTCTGTAAGATATTGTGCATAAAAAAGCACATACCAAAAATCGTTTTTATAGCATTTTTCAAGATCTTTTCTAACATGAATAAATTTGGTAACCTCTCCAGATAGAAATAGGTATTTGAAAAAACAGTAATTAAAAGAACTTTTATATAACTAACTACCTTTTTCTCGTGGCTTCGCTCGTGTTACTCGTCAGGTTTAGCTCGTTCGCTACGCTCACTCGATGTCACGCTCTCCATATTTATAACAAATCGCTGAAATACCTAAAATTGCAATTTTTTATTGCATTTGTTTCTTAGCAACCAATACAAAAAATAAAACGATTTTCAGATTTTTTATACAATTTTTTTTATCTTTCATAAAAAATAATTCTTTTGAAATAAAAAGTATCCTATGTTACCTCTGATACCTCCAAGAATATGTGTACCATGTTTCATAATGATCGGTTGAGTAGTTTTCGCGTGAAAGTCTAACAAACAACAGGACATTCACATTTAAAATATTAGTAGGATTATTTTATATGTGGTTTAAACTAGTAATTTTTTGCAGCCCTTTTGTTTATCCGATTTTAATTTTTAAATATCACTGTTGCAAATAACTGTTAAGAATTGAAGGTAAAAGATATTGCAATAAAACGTATCCAGTGTTATTTCAATATTAAAAGCTGAGAGGAATAATTCAAATATTTTATTTTCTTTTTTCTTGGTCTCAATTTGGGCTAAACAATGAATGTTTGCAGCCGAACAAAAGAAACTGTATCTTGTTTCTTTTTGGTATTGTTGGATTAGGATCTCTGAACCAATTAAACATAACAGTTCAGTTGTTATGACTCTAAATTGAGCACTGGTTGTATCTGTTGCTGGTAACAAGGCAACAAGTGGCCATAGGTATTCATTGACTCAGGAGTGTCCATAACAAATAACAGAGGACTTTCAGCGAGGGTTAAATGCATGGCATTACCTTTTAGAGAAGCATGACTTATGTCTTGCCCTTACCACAAGTTTCTCAGAAGAATACCCATTTTTAAAAATATTTTTTTGTAGTAACATCAAATATTACAATTGTAACTGTAAATATACTATAATACTATTCCCTTTTAAGCATTGTGTTCTTTTATACAGTAGTTAAACAATTTTTAATACAAATTTCATGCAAGCTATTGTAAACATTTAATGAAGTGTAGCAGTAGTCACCACTTATTCATTTGAAAATTATACTTTATTTTTGAAAATAATTAATTTTTATGTTTTTAGTTAAATTAACCATATTCTTACACCATGTAATATTAAATTTCAAACATTTATGTTCTACCATTTAGATTTTTAAGGAAGGTTTTAGCACCTATTTTGAAACAGTAAATCACGATACAAATCATTATGCCTTTTGATTTGTAACAGTGCAAAAGCAATCTGAAAAGGGCATCAAAGATATCTTTAGATAGTTCCGTTAATTACTAACAGCTACACTCCTTGCTTCATTAAAAAAAATTATGTTTCATATAAAAGTATATAAAACATAAATCAAAAAGTTTTGCATCTTTGTATAAGAATAAAAGTAATTTTTATTCCAGAATAAAATTTTATTTCCGTACATATATTAAAATTTATTATTTTAATTGGTATGTTTCTTTTTGTTATTGGGATTTATTTTGATCTGTTATTATTATCTAGTTAAATTCCAGAGCCTATATGTACCTTTTAAAACTCAAAATAGTACAACTCGAAGATTTTTGCATTTTTAGATTCATGGCTAGTGAGTCCATTGTATACCATATTGTTATTAAATAATGGATTACAAATATTTTTTTTTTGTATCCTGTTATTAACGGTAATGTAATATGAAAATTATAGAAATATTTTATTTTAAAGTTAGAAAGATATTTCACCTGGCATTGATATACCGAAAACATTACCTCCGTAAAGGCAAATTCTAACATTAACACATAATTGGAAAAAAGTTTATCAACCAGGCCTATCTATCACTTTTACTCTAATCCCAGAACGTTATTATTGTAGGGTATGCGGTTTTTTTATATCCGATCAGGCCTCCATTTGAAAAGAGTCTGATGTATTTTTTTTTTTTTTTATTTCTCTAACATTCATATACTAGAATCTTTCATCTTAAAGGTTTCAAATGAAAGTATAATAACGATAATGTTACACACAATCTTTCACGTTAAAATATTGAACAATAATCAACCTAGGCATTCTTATTAATTGATAAGATTTTTTTGAAGAACTAATCAGTTATTTCTCTATCATACAATATTCCTTGAAAATTCAGGCAAAAAGTTTTTGGTTTGTAAATATTTGGAATATCTCTCTAATTGTGTTATTTCTTTTAAGTCATTTTTAGAGTAAATAAACTTTTCTTGTTATGTTACTCACAGTTATTGACATTTTAACACATTTGCTTGGTAAAGAACCACTTACATTTTTTTTATATTTTAAGCATGACATTTTGGTTTAGCTTCTGGAGAGTGAATACAAATTATTTTTGGTAACAAATTCTCCAAGCTTAGAAGCTTACACTTTTTCCTCACTTTAGCTTTGAAAAATTGGCTGTTTTGAATTTTCCATTATAAAAAGATTGATTGCTAGCATTTTAAAAGTTTCACAACATTTCATAAAAAATTTAAGGTACATTTTTAGATCATGACATACCATTTCGCAGAGCTAATTTACCATCCAAGCTAATACCAAATCCAACTAGTCACTATTTTTAGACTAACGTGGAAAAGGTCTTACAGTTATAACTAGTTAAGTTTTATTTAATAGATAATGAAAAGTTTTGGCTAAAATGTTCAAGGGTATACCATGTAGGAATTTGTAGGAACAATTTTACCTGTAGGAGAGACAATACCACAATGTAATTTAAATGATACACAGGGATGCAGAAAATGTATTGACTCCTAAAATTTCCCCCAATCCTAATGTTACGGATCCAAGATTTTCCCCAAAGATACGCGACATATATGACTTTGCCATAAAACTCAACAGCTTACAATGGGGCAGTGAAATGATAAAGATTTCTTAAATTTTAGTTCATTATATTAAAACACAAGTAATTAAAATCAAACCAAAACTAATTACAAGTAATTCATAACACTTACATCTAAAAAAAATCCCAAAATTTTACAAAATTTTCCAAGACACCTGGACATTTCCCCCGATCCTAGATTGCCGGATCGGACATATTCTGCACCCCTAGTGATACAGTATAAAGATTGTTCTTCATAAAATAAACGTGTTATTTTACGAAATTTCAATGGATGTGTTTGTCATTCGAGTGTAACAGTTTTTAAATATTTAACATTGACCCACATATTAAAGAACCAGCCGGCAGAGGACTTTTGTGATAGCTGCTAGAGTCGTTGGTTTAGCTCTATAAGAATATGTGTAGCTTAAGGTATGCTGCCGATGTGAACATCACCCTCTGCTGAGTACTACTAAACAGTATTCAGGTCCAAGTGATTGATATCACTTTCTATTTTATTGACACAAATTACCCTGTCCATACTAGACGTCTGCTCTCGCTCTTACCAAGATCAAATCGGCTTTTTGATAGACGCCATAACTGTAGCAAAAGATGGTCATAGAAGCAGTGAACTTCTTTTCTGTAATGGAGTAGGATGTTATCATTGAAAGTCCAAAATGTAAAAGATACACCCTCAGTAATATAGCTATATGAGAGTTTGGAAGGAGCCTCAAACTTTACAGCATTCTTGTGTTTTATAATCCTTCAAAGTTTTCAAGTAGCAAATATGCTTGAAACCAAAATATTTTCCAAGCACAACAAAGCCTCGAACTACTGTTATTAAATTATCACTTCCGCCCACCATTGGCTATTTCCAAAATGTTTATTTTGTGATATTTATACTGTCCATTCAAGGGGAGTGAATAGTACATTTGCAGTAGATTTTTACCACCCATTTGTCCGCTATTTGGTTCACTCCTAAACCAGTTGAAATACAGCCACCACACTCCCAATTCAAACAATGAATAGAGTACTGTATCCACTGTTCTTTGCTGTTGTATTTGTTTGTAAAAGATTATTAAACAACTTTAGTCTACTACATTTTGAATGAGCAAAGGTAATGTAAAATAAGAAATACTCACTCATTTCCTTTTTATTAATTGTCTTGTTCAAAATTTATCAACTTAAGAGGTAAGTTGTGTGTCTTGTGGTAGAGCTCTTTTAATTAGTCGCTATTTAAAAGAAAATTTAGGCATTTCAAAATTAACTTTTTATAGTACACTACAAACACATTCTTGTAGTGTTTGAGGGTTTGGCACCTAAAGCTCAAAGTTCATTAGTAAGACACACACACATTACTAATCGTTAATTGAAATGCTAAATTCTCTGCGACTTTTAGATTATTTCTTGCTTCTGCACCAATCGAGCTCGAACAGAACTTGGAACCATGACATATTACTGTGAAAACAGTTTTGAGATCAATATATTCTAGATTGGTCTTTACAAAAATGCTTAGTAGAAAATAGAGCTCATTGTTAGTATTCATACACCTTCAATTTCTATTTGTATTTCCATAATGAGAACAAACAATTGGCACAAAATTACTTGATAAAATATTTATAAAAATTATTTTATATATTTTTTCGATAAAATGTTTACAGAAATCGCTTGGAAAGAAGCGAAGCAGTATTCGCCGCTCTGAGGCATTGTATCTTCGCAACACACAAGTCAGCTAATAGATGCTGATGCAACAAGAAACTGGCTTTAGTAGAAACATTGGTACTTATCTAATATTAATATGATCGTTTAGATGCCCAAAATGTTACCTGAAGCACGTTAAAGTATGAAAAAGATACATGAATTTCATTGGAATACGATTATAGTTTAAAATGCATGAGACCAAACATAATTTGAAGTTTTAACCACAATAATAGATAACTAAATACCCCCGTCGCAGCAGACCTGCGTACTCAGCGAATTTTCAAATTAGTAGTATTAATTATGACCAGATAAACCTGTAAACCAAAAATCATCACAAGCTCATAAATAGGGAAATAAATGTTTATCTCCTTATGATAAATGTAGGGAAAGAGTATGCAGGTATGCTGCCATGGGGAACACTAAAAGTAGGTTTTTAGCATTAAAAAAAATTATTTTGACCATATCAAGCCATACATTAAATTTCATCAATATCTTTCCATTGCTAAAGGAGTTTGCCTATTCTCCATATGATTAACATTGGAAAAGAGTATGCAGGTTTGCTGCCATGATAAGCACAAAAACCAAGATTTTTTACCATAAATGGATGAATCTCAACCAAATGAAGCTGAATACCAAGTTTCATCCAAAAACATTGGTTAATAAGTGAAATATTAACACATCCTTATTCTCCATAAGATTAACATTGGAGCTCCAAAATACAACGTACTGTCTTTAGACTTTGTAATATCTCGGTAACCAATGGAGATAGAGCAAAGCTTCAAAATGCTAAATTGTGTGTTTTTTTGAGCTAAATCCAATGGTCAAAATAAAAGTTTGAAATTTTTAAAAATTACATATGAAAAATGCAAAAAACCCATTTTTGGGGTACAAAACCCCCCAAAACTACCCCTTCCGATAGGTCGATATGTCTGGTTTACGAACTCATCCGAATAAACGTAGGATTACACATTTCTACCAAATTTGGTGTCGATCGGACCATTTTTACGAGAGTTATCGTGTCTAGGGACACATACATATATATATATATATATATATATACATATATATATATATAAAAATTTTAATGACTATTATTTTTGGTCTCTGGGCACCTGAAAACGAAAAAGTAACATGGTCCCGGGCTTAGGTCTTACCATGAGATCTACGGTAATAGCTTATTCCCTATGGGAAATTCGCTAAAAAAACAGATTGAAAATGGAAACAGAAAATCTCTACTAAAGGAAGAGCTCCGTGTTTGTCACTCTTCATAGGCTAACAAATTTGCCATAGGTATTTGCAGTTGGATTCCTTAAGAGATTGTTCTATCCCTATATGGTGGTGCCATGATTTCCAAGGAAGAAATATTTGTCATCTGAATATTAATTATATATACAGGGTGTCTCTGAACTCTCTACCGACCTTCACAGGTATTATTCCTGGACCAAAGACAAGCCAAAATATCATATTTAAAATTTCCAAAACTCCATAGTTGCTAGTACAGCCGCCATTTTGTATTTTTAAAAGAATAATTATTAATTTAAGAACGGCTTGACGTAATAATTTGAAAAATGGCACACAGCTTTTTTAAGTAAAGATCTAGCTGGAAAAAATAATCAATTTTCTATCATTCATATTTTCAAAATGGCGGCTGTTTAAAATCTGTAACCTTAAATTGCATAAGAACTACAAAAGGTAGCAATGTTTATGTTCTTATGTGTTTTATGGAAGATTTAATTTTAAATCCAACGATGTAAAAATTATGAAAATCGGTTCATAAATAAGCAAGATAGAACTATCTTGCTAATAAGCAAGATAGAACTATCTTGCTTATTTATGAACCGATTTTCATAATTTTTACATCGTTGGATTTAAAATTAAATCTTCCATAAAACACATAAGAACATAAAGTTTGCTACCTTATGTAGTTTTTATGCAATTTAAGGTTAAAGATTTTAAACAGCCGCCAATTTGAAAATATGAATTATAAAATGTTGATTATTTTTTTCCAGCTAGGTCTTTACTTAAAAAAGCTGTGTAAAAATTTCAAATTATTATGTCAAACTTTTAAATGCAAGTCATCTACCTCTCTGTCTTTTCTGTTGGCCAAAATCTAACCTTAAGTTTTTTTTTTTGGAATACTTTACAAAATGTGAAATACCACGCGCAAAGTTGTAGGGTCTTATCTGAGTGAAAAAATGTTACCTCTAATTTTATTAGTAAAGTTTCCCTAATAATTTAATAATTAATTATTTAATAGTATATTGTTCCTGGTGTGACTCAGATGGACCGTCTTGGCCTATGTGACAGTTTCATAAAAAAGAGTTTATCTTGGAAATATCAACTTGGGAACTTTGTAAGCCTGTGGACACAATCCATTCCTTGTAATCTTTGACAGTAAATTTTCCTCCTGAACCACAGATTATATTCTGTTAGAATAATTTGTAGGTCCTCATAAAAAAAAAACCCCCCTAATCGTAGTAATGTGTTATATATTTGTAGCTCTCCTAATTTATTGTAAAAGTGTGGTAAATCTGAAAATGCAAAACAGTAGAAAAATACCTTTATGAGTTCTGTAACAACCTTGAGTAAGAATTATTGGAACTTTTCTCTTAGTCCACTACTTCCTATTTGACTTGAAATTCCGTCAACTCACTCCACCTCTAAGGTTCTAGCTTTTGGAATACTATGTTTGATTAATATAAAACACTTAAATATAAAAATATAGTTAAATATTCTTTAAAATCTATACAGGACAGGGTGTATAGTAGTCAGCGTCAAAAATGTTTTGGGGTTATTATGCATGTTAAATGCATCAAACGTACTCAGTTTAGGTAATTATGTCTCGCTAAAACTTCCAGTAACAGTCATCATTCAAATTTTTCAAATTTCTCGACATTGTCCATAAAAGTCTTGTTTTGACATATTTGTCAATTAATTATATTATCTTAATATTAGTTAAATAGTCTTGAAACATTGTGCAAAGAAAATCAAACACAATAATTGTTATAAAATATGTATATTTTATTATATTTAAATAACCAATAGGTACATTGTATTATCATTTTAAATTATATTAAATATAAGATATTTTAATTTGAAGTTTCCCTTTACAACTTTACTATCCCTTTCTTATTACTCATCATTTATTCAGGAATTCTCCTCTTTACTGTTGTAAATAAGCTACCCGTAAGTAGACCTATTCATTTGTAGTTATCCACTTCCAAATTTGACGCTAACCATGCTGTTATTTATGGTTTTTTATTTAACAATCTCAAAAAATTTGGTACAACAACAGGGTGCTCACGGAGCGCCGTTTTTAAACTCCATGTTTTCATTTGCATCAAATGGGGCACACATAGGTTACCTCCAGTAGTTGATAGGATTCGCTCCCCAACTCGTCTGGCCAAAGACAAAGGGTTTGAAATAGCCTAAACCACTTCCCAGAAAGACGAGCATCAGGTACATGAGATACCTGGATGTAAACTCCGTGATGCGCCCTATGGAGGGTTAACTTTGTTGGGATCACTATCATTTCCATGTAAATAACATCATTCACTCATTATTCCATTTTAACCTTATATTGTACAATACTATGGAAATGTTTGCTGTAAGCTGTGACTAGATGATTATGAGGTATGAGGTACAAGGTTGTGTGTGTGTGTGTTGCAGCGCGGCACGCCTGGCCAGATGAGCCCCAACGGCAGCCTCCTCACCGCGTCGGAGCCGGCGCTGGTGTCGCCGTCTCGTGCGCCGCGGCCCCCGGCCGACCTCGCAACCTCGCCTGACGAGCGAGCGACGCTGCTGCGCTCGGCCGACCAGATGACGTAGCCTCGTCCCCGTAAATTGACTGGTATTATTTGCATTTCCACTGGTAGATGCAGGATGGCCTAACGAAAACAAGTCAGCGGTGTTTCTACTGCTGTGTAAGCGGGCGAGGGGCGATTCTATTTTGGTTTAAGTTTGTATAACTTAATTTCTTTTTTTTCCTAAAATATTTATCCTTTTGGAAGATGTGTAATTTTTTTAAATATTTACATAGTTTTTTGTTATTTAGAACACTTTACAAAATGTGGAGGACACGCGCAAAGTTGTAGGGTCTTATCTGAGTGAAAAAATTACTCAAATAAAAGTGTCAAAATCATTTTGTCAGTGGTGAATAGAAATGCATGAAACTCAATAATTGTCATTAACATATAACATATGTATTGTTGCATTATAAAATTCGAACCAGTGTTGTTTCGAACCAGGGTGTTATGATTGTTTAGATCATAAATGCTTAAGTTATGTTACTCTATTGTTATTCCCTGAAATCTGTTCAATATCATCAACTTTTCTATAATTGCAATAAATTTGCAACTTGTACTGTGTCAGTTTTTAGCACCTAAAGATATTGCACTGGTAACATAAATTAAATTTTTTTTCAAAGGCTCAATTCACAAAATAAAGCATGCTTATCCTATTACAAGTATTTTTCCTACATTGCATAGCTTGCAACACCTTAGTAGTTCTTGATAAATCTTTCCTGTTTATATTCGATAATTTTTTTATAGCCTTTATATTGTTATGATTTGTATTTGCATGCGTCAATACATAATATTTCATGAAGGAGTGGTGTTAGTTGGGGATCATAATTTCTTAGGCTATCCTGCATTAGATTTACTTCAAAGTGGTTTGAAGAATAAATTTGCCTAGTTACAAAAATACCAAAGAATTGGTTTCCACGTTATTTTCTATCGTCCTAGTAAGTAAAAACTTTAGGAAATTAACTCTAGTTTTTATTTTAGTGTTTTTTTCTGTTTAACAGAAATTATTTGAAAAGTTCTTGTTATGTTTAAAATTATTAACGGTGAAACATTGTTTTACATTTTGTTATGTTTTAGCAATTTTATTTGTACATTTTGTTTTAGATATCCTTTTTTGTACTACTTAGGTAATTTAAATTATATTTTTTCTGATATATATACATGTCTTCTTACATACTCTTAGGTTATAACAACGAATTTAAATTAAATGAAAGTCATATTTTTACATAGTATTTTGTTACATAATATACTCCTACACGCTTGGTCGTCAATGATAGATAACATAATAAATGAGATTTTTTACTGAATATTCCAGTCAATTTACTTAGTCTACTTAACTAGTGTTCATGGAAGTAGTTGCTTTTCTAACTAGATCCAACAATCAGTCTATGTCTTTGTTAAATTAAACACTTTTTTATTAGCATGATACCTGTTGTTTGCAATCAGAAATGAAAAACAAACGTCTACAACAGTCAAAAGACTTATTGTTGATAGTGGTATTGGTTTGTGCCGGCTTCCTATTAATATCAAACTCAATATTGTCTTTACCCCTCTTTTAAAAGTTAATCTTCCCACTTTCTTCATATTCACATGTGAACCTGAGGTGAGAGTGGTGATATTTTTAAAGTGTTGTATACATTTGTTTTTCATTTCTGTTTATTAAATTGTTACTCTATTGTATTTTAATGTTGCTCCTCCATATGTGCTTTTATTTACTTATTGTTTTTATTCTTGGAATCAAAAAATCATGAAATAAAATTTTCCTAAGCTTGATAATAAACTCTTCTAAACAGTATTGAAATCTTTGGTCTTACAGTCTTAGGCCCACATAATGCGGATCAATGCTTAAGTTATACACTTTATCCTTATTCAAATATTTATAAATACTTAATTTCCGAAACACTCAATCTATGTATTCTTAGTCAAGGCCTGACTCTTTTGAGTTATGTATTATTATTGTTATAGCTTTATATTTAGTATATTCCTAGCCTTATTTTAGTTAGATATTTTAAGTGATCAAAGTGGTGTCGATAAGGTCTTCTACCTACTGCCAAGGATTCCTTATTTTAATTTACTTAAGATTTTACTTTCACCGGTGCTTTTCATTTCGGACTGTTGTAGTAGTGATGTACTTAAAACTATTGAATGCGAGCGATGTGTGTTTGTGTACTTACTAATGGACAGAAGTTTATAGGAATCTACAACATTGTTAAATTAAAAATACTGTTGTTGAGTTTATATATTGAAAAGCATACATGATATGTACATTGAATAAAAATTTAGCAGAGTTTGGTGTTAAGTGTTTTTTTACTATGCCTATTAGTATCATTCCCTTTGATGCATCTTTACAAAACCTCATAAAAAAATTTGTTGCCTGCAATAAGGATGACCATTTTCATTACATTTTATAGCCAGCGGTAGACCTTTATAACTTTTCCATACCTGGTATAGCTAAATTCATAAAACGTAGATTATAACAGTAAAACAAGACAAGCAATATATCAAATTTATTTGATTGTTTCAAATTCATTTTGTCAGTGGTAAGTAGAAGTGCATGAAACTCAATAATTGTCATTGACATATGAAATGAAATGAAAATCCTTCTTTATTGAGGCGAACATTAGGACCACATGGTCCTCTCTTACAGTTAACCTCTTAAGGTAGGTTTACACGTGAGAGTTTTTCACTCTCAGAGAGTTTCGTACTCTCAGCAGGTACTCGCAGAGGTGTTTACACAACAATTTAATTTTCCAAGATTGTTAATCCCAGACAGTTTTCTGCGAGTACTATCAACAGCTGTCTGAGATTTTTATGAGAGTAACTAACCACTCTCCGAGAGTGAAAAACTCTCACGTGTAAACCCACCCTTAGTCTTAACATATAACATATGTTTGAGGTTTATAAAGTGAAACCCCCACAAACTTGACACATTGACTTTATACACTGTCAAGTTTAGAAAAAGTACAGTTTCCTAGCCTAGTGTTGATTTTGTACTCGTTCACACCGAGTAATATCTACTCTCAATTCTGTTTGGACAGCCTAAAAACAGTTGTTGAAAGTTGAAAATACTGATTTTAAACTATAACAGGGTGCCTACTGGATCACTGGAGTAACCAAAAGTCATGGAAGTCACTAATTTTTTACTGTGTAAATTGTGCAAAAGTGATTGTGATCAAGTTTTGAAATGTTTGTAATCTCCCCCAAAATTTTCCAAAAAGAAATATACATATAGATCCCATACTAGATACTAGTCACAGAAAAGTCATTGATTTTTATATCTCTTACAGTAACCCCTCTAGTCCAGCCTAGGATGGTTCGGCCACCGGATAATCCTGCCGCAGTCTTCTGGAAATGAAACGTTCAGCCGCAGGTGGTTCCCACTGCCAAAATAGACACAAGTCAACTTGTTTAATGTTATATCACTAAAATACATCAGATCAATTGCCGATTTCTGGACTGTTCGGTTTTGGATGTCTTCTAAAACATTGTGTTCAAGTTCTATTTTCAATCATTATCCTTTTCTGTGCGTTTCGCATCCCGATCGTCGATGTTACAAAGAAGTTAGATCACTAGACAAATTCCATTGCTATTACCGTCCTGTTTATACGTTCGCTAAAAGAGGACCAGTATTATTGTCCATTAAATGCAGTTTCATCGCTAGCGACTGCTTGTCCGTTGTGTGATCTTTCCTGGCTGCATTCCGTCTGAGTGAACAAATCATCATTTTATTATTCCTGCTGTAAAATATCTTAAGTCTAACGAGGCACGCGAAACTTCCAGGGTTATGATATCAAACAAAATGAAAAAAGTCATAAATAACCCAGTGTCCAGAAATGGATATTTAAAATATACCCCCGTCGCAGCAGACCTGCGTACTCAGCGAATTTCCAATGGAATTTTGGTATATTTTCTATTTTTCTATAAAATCCATGGGGATGAGAGTATGTAGGTTTGCCGCCATAATATGGGTTTAGTTGGTAAATATAAGTTAAATCCTACCTAGTGATTGTACATACCAAATTTTATAAGGTTATGGTGTTCTGTTTATTTTCCCCATAAACCCCATGGGGGTGAGTATGTAGGTTTGCCGCCATATGGGTTTTGTAAGCAAGTATAAGTTAAACCTTATCTAGATAATGTACATACCAAATTTGATTAAGTTATGTCAATAAATAAGCAAGATATAGGCTTTACTTGATTTCCCATAAGAATAACAGGGAAAACACATTTTTTGATTTTCCCAGTAACCAGTTATGCTAAGATAAAAATTCAAAATACCAAATTGTTTGTTTTTTTAAGCTCTTTTAAATGGTTTCAGTTAAAATTGTTGAATTTTAAAAATTAAGGTCGAAAAATGCCAAAAACCCATTTTTAACCCTTTTGAAACCCCATAAAACCCCGTTCCAATAGTCCGATCATTCTGGTTCGCGAACTCAACCTAGTAGATGCTGGCTTACACCCCTGTACCAAATTTCATCAAAATCGGAGGTTCCGTTCAAAAGTTATCGTGTTCACGGACACATAGATCTATATATATATATATATATCCTTATTACAGTAAATACCAATCGGCTATTATATTTTATTCAATATAATCAAACAAGAGAAAACATTTACCAGCTATAAAAGTTTATATTTCGAATAAATACATCGTTTTCAAAACTTCAAAAAATGTTTTCTTACGTTTACCAACATTAGTTTGTTTTGTTTGTCTTAACCATTACGAGCTTAAGTTTTGAAAACGATGTATTTATTCGAAATATAAACTTTTATAGCTGGTAAATGTTTTCTCTTGTTTGATTATATTGAATAAAATATATATATATATATATCAATTTGAACGAATGGTGTTTTTGACTTCTAGGGACCTCAAAACGAAAAAGTATCATGGTCCCGGGCTTAGGTCTTACGTGACTACTACCGTAATAGCGTATTCCCTATAGGGAAATTCGCTAAAAGTAAAAATCAGTCGCCACAAGCAGGTCCGAATTTAGGCATGGTCCACATGGGCCCGGGAACAGGGCGTCACATTTTTTAAGAATTAGTTTAAATTATTCTAAAACTTCAAGAGCACTCCATGCAGATTATTTGGTTTCACTCAGGTTTCTACACTGAATAAAACTTGAGAAATTTTTTAATGAGCTTTTTAAACAAGAGATAATTTAACAAGATTCCTCATAGTGTTAGCATCACTAAGAAGGGGCGGCATGCAATGTACAGGCAACTGAAGGCGTGAGCCACGACTCCATAGCTAATTTTGACATTATTGGGCGGCCGTCTTGCTCCTTCAGTGTATCCACTCTGATCAAAATAAAAATCCCAGTGGCCTCAAGCTGAATATCCCATTTCATCCCACTTATTGTTTGGATATAACGTTTTATACCGCTTGTGATTTGAGATGTTATATATCTTTAAACCAAAACCCCCAGCAAAAATTTATCTGTTAAATTTCATTTTGGATTTTCTGACTCCTCTTTAAAACAAAGAGCCACTGATGGCCATGACATCATATATTTCCAATTCAATTGTAGGTATGTTTATGAAGCAACTAACGTAGCTTGGGCTACTCTATTATAAAACTTGTGTTGTAATTTCTCACATTTTAATATGGACTATACAACAATGGCCGCGTTCAAGGACATTCTTACCAGGTATGGGATTCAATGTTTTTTTCTCTGCACAGTAGCTGATTTGGGTGATTTCATTTAGCCGTCTGCTTATGAACCAATATACTGGGTTTTGAAGTTTAGCGTTTAGCTGCAACGCAATATAAATTAAGTTCTTAAGTATTTTTATTATTTGTATGGAAATATTATTTTATGTGACGAAAATACAACCAAGAAAAAATTTTAACATGGAGGGTTTTAACTATCGTTATCAATGAAGTAGCAAAAATGCATACCATATTCTGAAATATCAATTTTATTTACGTTTTTTTTTTTTTTTTTTTTGGAAATGCTTTGATAAAAATTATTTTCTTGAAAACTACTGTGTGTTAAGACAAAAAATAGACGTTTCTTAAATATAAAAAATAAATGTTTTATGCTAATTTGTATTTTAAATAGATTTTTCTCAAAATGGCCTCTTTTTCTCCCGTACTTTCAAAGTCCAATATCTTTAACAAAAAATCGTAGACTCACAGGACTTGTTCCAAATTGTTAGGAATTAAATGAGGAATAAAAAAATATGAATAACTCAAAATTGAAAATTGCCGCTAACAGGTCCTTTTATCCCTTCTGCCTCACATTTATCTTTTTCAATTTGGACGAAGTTGGACCGAATTCCCTCATTTAAAATAATTTTGCTTTGGAAAATAAATTGTACAAGAAATAAACTATTATTATTATACAGTTGTAATTACAAATTACCACAGCAAAAGTGCTATTACAAGCAATAATACAACTGTATATCTGTTAAAAACAAATTTTATTCAATAGTGTTAAAATTATCTAAAGATATTCTTCATTGCACTTGTATTTGAGTTTCCCTTGGTTTGTTGAATGCAACAATAGCATAACAGCGAGGAGAAACAATTGGATCGAACATCTGGGTCAGATAAGCATCTTGGACTCCCTATAACAAACACATTTTAAAGAGATCAGAAAAGTTTTTAAAATCCAAGTAATACAAAAGATTTATATAGTTTATATCCTTGAAAATGTGTAAGTTATAAAATTATGTACGCTGATTTCTTTAAATGGATATAAAATTTATCTACTATTGATAGGGAAAAATTGATTTGTTGACAAGAGCACTTACAACTTGCATACACCTTTTTATCCATTTTGCAACCACAAAAACAATTGTGTCAAAAACTTACTGAACCGGTTTAACTCTCAGGCAAGCAATTTTGTGCAGTCTCAGTAAAGTCACAAGGTTACTAGAAAAGGCTCCATGGCCAGCCACATCCAGTAAAATTGACAGTACACACTACAATCTTGTTTATCTGGATTCGCCATGTCCTGACTTGGTACCGTACCAGAACAGAAAATATGGAGATTTAAAAATTTACTTACTAACATAAAGTTAATTTTTGCCTTCAATTGTTTATTTGTATTTGCCAACCTGTTCTTGCAAATAGAGCAATCTATCCAACATGACCACTGCCTCGACAACCGGTGCTACGGAAAGCTTCAGCATAAAGAAGGCATGTAGCTGCTTGCGAGACACCTCAGCATGACTGTCCCACAACTGCTGTAATTCATTGTCATCCACCTGCGAAAGACTGGTTCAATCATTACTGACAACTGGACGAGTAAACAATTACATGCAATGGAGAGCAAATCAGTCAATTTGTGAACAATGTAATACTGTATTTACATTGCAACATTACCTTAAAAACTACCAAAGGAACAGTAGTTTGCATGTTGAGGTACACAAAAAGGGGAAAAGGGCTGATGAGGAATGAGAAATCCTCCTTCGAATCGGATATATTGAATGAAACTGCAGTCTACATCGAACGAATTATATCAAGGTACAGAGCAGCTGATAAGAACGATAAAAAGGGAAAGGAGGGGTGGAAGCACATCCACGCACCATTGTCAGTGCACCCGCACCCCATACTTGCCGCGCTGTGAAATTTTAATTAACTGTTCTGGCCATGTGTAGGGTATTGTTTAATGTATGTGTTTTTAAACTATTTGACGACCTCTTTGGAGTGAAGACTTCACATTCTTTAGGCTTGATAATGACACCTCACTGAGTGTCAAAACCGGTCGCTACTGCAGCGACGTATGGATTGCGGACGATAAATAAGGTATTGTAACCTCTTGTAACAATTTTCAAAAGCAATCCGGAGGCAAATAACTAAAATACTGATGTTTGTTGTTTGTTATCTTGTCACCTCCTCCGTGACCATAGCAACAGTCACAGCAATTGTCAGTAGGCTACAGAGTCAATGACGATGCATACAGCTCATCTTTTCTGCAATGACTAAATTCTAGTTAAATCACCGCTTGTTACACTTTTGCTGATATTACTGTTATCATGCTAACACTTGGAAGAATGGCAAGTCATTGTAAATTACTAATCTTTTTTAAACATTTTTTAGCTATAGACAAAAACTAAGATGGCTAAATAAACTATGATTTTATTTTTCTATATTTTGCTTAGCAGAGCACGTTATGGTAGCTTGCACCCATATGCCTGGGCATATTAGAAATCTGAGCCTGAGTCGAAGAGTGAACAATTTTTTTGTATCCTATATTGTTTAAGTCTGAAATCAATCCAGGAGGTCTGAAATCATGTATAAATAAAATTAGAACAAACTCTAGATACTATACAACAAATTAATAACCAAATGCATCTAATATTTTTTCCTGTGTATACTTAAATATTTATTGATTTAACATAAAAAATAACACTTTAATGAGTTGACTATTTTTTAAAGTATAATAAGCCACTTTAATAAGTCTGAGAAATCATATTATTAGCTCATTTTAACTATTAAAATAATTCCATTTTTGAACTTGAGGTGTGAATAAAAATTAGAAAGCATATACAGTACACTCTCGTTCATCGGACTCGGCGACATCGGAACTCCGCTTCATCGGAACTGAAAATCTGGATTTTATTATTTTTTTTCTCTTACGAAATAAATAATTTTTCCGTTTGAGCGCCTTCAATTTCAATTCCTTCTATCCGCACAACAGTGAAGTATCACATTTTGCATCAAAAGTCATCAGGCGTTTTCCATAATCTGTACCCATCGATGTGATTTACGAGGCCGTGGAGTATTCGCACAAAAAATAGAAAGAGGAAGGGGGCAGGAAGTGAACATCCGCGTCGGTCGCTTCCCAAACTTCCATTGCCATTCAGTCTGTCTAGCGCGTCACGACTGCACCTGTGTTACATGGAAGTCAGTTGACTGCTGGAATATGAATATGGAATATGAGAACAAAGATTTTGGATCTTCATTTCCTGCGTTGTTTTTATTCCTATAGATTCATTGCTACCATGTTCAAAGTTTGAGTGCCTTATTTTCATAAAATCTCTTGTGTTATCTTAAGAACAAGAGTGAATACAATCACGATAGGTCAACGTTCGGGCGGAAATGATGACTCACGACGGACTCCGCTTCATCGGAATTTTTTGACATCGGAACCGGCCGTCCGCCACATTAGTTCCGATGAACGAGAGTGTACTGTATTGTAAGTGAAATGAGGAGGCAAGCTGTGCAACAGCACGAGGATCGTCAATGTTTGCGTCCAACGTCTAGTCACCATCCTCCCATCTTCGGGTTGGCGATCTATCGGGCACTGCACACAACTGGTCGCTACCAGGGTGACAATCTTTGGGGAGGCAATTTGATGCATACCCAATAAAAAAAATAAACATTTTAAATCAATGGTTAATTATTTATTCATGGTGAGCCAAATATTAAATAACTTTACAATTATGGTTACGTGTTCCAAATGGTGTTTTTATTGCAAATTGGATAGTCTTTGACCAAGCAAAAGCAATTTTATAAATTTCTTTTTAACATATTTAACATTATAAAACAGAACTAACTAAATAAAAATTGTCAAAAACCCCTACTAATAATTTTAATAACATGAATTTTCATAGTACTAGTAACAAAATGAATCCCTAATAGTCAGTGAACTGGACAAAACCGCAAGAATCAGATAAGGCTATAAGGCGGGCATTAGCTTTGATAAAAATAAAAATAGCGCCAAAAAGGGTTAAATAGCTCACCTCAATGTGTAATCCTAATCGCTGAATACTTTTATGGGCATATTCAATGAAGCTCGAGCATTTTCTTTTAAATTTTCCAACCCTTAAGGATGACATTCCATTAACAGCTCCTAATTTCTTTTCTAAGTACAATTCAAGAAGAGCTCTGTAGAAAAGAACATCCGTCTCAACCTATAAAGCGGTAGGACATAAAATAGCATTAAAAGTCATATCTATTAACAACCACGATCACATAGGTTCATATGTTTTAGCTAACATATTGTGTATTCATTGCTAATACAGTCTATTGTTGCTCAAAATGCTAGGATAATCAAGCTCTACTGCTCCACGATTATTAATTTTAAACGAGTTGCCCAAGTCTCAACTTTCAAAAAGTTAACTTGCTAAAAATAGTGTTAAAAACTCAAGAAAAAAGTTATTATTTTTGTATTTTTCTACACCAGTGGTATTTTTTCCATTTGGTTTGGAATGTTTCAAACTGTGGTCTTGCAACTATCTAAAGTCAACCTGTAACCGAATCATTAATTAATTTATAGATAGCTTTTAATGACAACTGGGTTAAGGATCAATGTGAGGGAGAAGTGAACTGCCAAATTCAGGGTTAGACGAGCACTTAACCATTTAGGTTTAGTTCAGTTAGTTTTAAATAATTCAAAGTTTTTAACATAAAAGAAGATTGAGATGAAAATAAAATATGAATATGAAGACACTAAGTAGAGTGAATTTAGGGCTACGCTGTGTAAGCCTATACGGGAATAACATACTTACCATTCCTGCCATTCCTTCATGATACTTCCTATCTGGAGGTTGGGTGGCCAACATTCTAGCATTTCGACCCAACACAAGTTGTTGCTCTCTTACATAAGCACTCATTGGAAATCCTTTTACACTAGAGTCGGGCACCTCTTTCAACCAAGGAGACTGTGTGTCAAACTCTTCTGTTATGAGATTGTAACAACAACCTATATTGATTAAACACCGAATATGTTCCGGGTTGTTTACAAACAAACGTATAGATGAAGCTGCCAGATTTCCACAAGTATGAAGACCAGCTAACATTATGTTTGCGACTTCTTCACCCTGGAAATTATCCTTTATCATTTTAACCAAATCAGTTTTATCAGTAATGAAATCTATGGCTATTTTACACAACTCTGAGTACTGCTTGATTTCTTTGTTTTCTGTGATTTCTTGTTTCAAGATTTTGTTGTTTTCCAGTGAAGCTTTCCTTTGAATAATCTTCCAGAATTTCTGAAATATAAATATTTAAATAAATTAGATATAATTAATCATACCAAGAATACTTGTCACGTAGTAAATATGTATTATATATTTAAGCTCTATGCCTACCATTTTAAGTAGGGCCTAGACTAAGGAGATCAAAATTTGATTTGTGGCTACATCTAAAAAAATTACTGTTTCCAAAAATAAGTTAATTATGGTTGTGTACAATAATTTAGCACCTCGTATGATGTAAGATATGTCACCCGTATGACACTGAATTTAGGCTTTGGACGAAACTACGTATTTATTGAAAATTATATTAATCGTGAACAAGTTACTAATATTAGAAGAAATTGAACTTCAGCAATGCTTCAGAGTGAATTTATCTTTTCCTTTCGAAAATAAAACTATTTTAACGATCACAACGTGATTAACTTATTTGAATATTTTTTGTCATTAGAAATATGACTAGGCAGGCCTGAACTACAGCAATAAACTGGGGGATATTTTATACAATATCAAGTTCTTGTTTCCCCCATTCAATGCGCAGCAATCTGCGACAAAGGTCAGTACTCAGCACACTGACACTCTGCCGACTGCACCAAAACATTAATACTATATTCCCAAACAATAATGGGGTCGGGATTATTTACATAGGCCATAACTTCACAAGTTTAATAGAGATTACGCCAAATCTCACAGCCGCGACACGAAAACGCATATCGACTGGATGCATGCGATTCTAATGGCAGTGTCTTTATACAAGTGACTTTGTCGTGCATATTATTACATTTTTAATCCCGTACATCCAAAATATGAATTGCGCCGGAATGGCCCTGGACTAAAACGCCTCAACAGACATTGAATATTATCAACTTCGGTTAAAAAACTTTCAAAATCGTGTTAAAACCATATTAAGAAAAGGTTTTTAGTTTTTAATTCGAGTTTGATTTAACTTAGGCTATGATTAATTTCTTTAAGTTAGAAATATGAAATTTTTTTACAATGTTCAGTTAACAAGTCTTCTTTCAGTTGATATGTTTTTAAAGACCAAAGTTTAAAATAGCTTAAATAAATAGCTAGCTTATGTGTAACAAACACGAACCCCTAATTACTACATTATTGTATAGGCCTCTGAGGCTATCTTTAAACTAGGCCTAAATCCGTTTATTGTTAATTTAGGCTTAACTTACCTCAAATCGTGGCATTTGTTTTTCAGCGCCTTTTGATGTTATAATAGATGAATCAACACTCAACACCTTCAGCTGATGTTTTAAAGCAAGGACAGAACTCAGATATCCTTTCCCACCTCCTACATCAACTATATGGGAACAATTTTCTTGTTCTGATATTTCAGCGATTATGGCACTCAATATTTCTACCTCATGAGACTTTTTCACAGACATCAAATGCTTAACTATATAATCACTGCTATTACTGTGACCTTTTGATCCCAATTTTTCACAAATGTCTTCAAAAGAAAGACAAATGTTGTTTTGCCTCAAAGATAAACTTTGAGTGTGTTTGAGAAAACTGATGAGATTTGGTATTCTTTGATCGTTGGGTATAGACTCAGGTGCAAAACTACTTAGAACAATTGTGTTCAGTTCGTCAATATCTAGTGACATAATTTCATTTTGAATATTTGTCGGTATAATGTTTTCAAAACTGTTGTGGGTTAAAAAGTGTACCATATGTGAATTAGCTAAGGGCAATAATCCTTTTAAGCTATTGATCAAATTATTCAACTCTAGACGTGTCATTATTCTGAATTTTGTCCAATAATAGGGCCTAGTAATAATAATTTTAAAAATTCAACTGTGAGTTCTCAGGAGTTTTGGGATCTACTTTCAGAAGAGAGCAAAGTCTTTTGTAAGTTGACCTTATATTGTCTCTAAGACTTACTAAATCTGTTGATTCGTCATTAACTGGTGGAAAAAACGCAATCGATTTGTTTAGTTTATCAATGATGCCATTGTGTTGCGCAAGAAAATGGGAATCTCCAGTTTTTAATAAAGTTTCCAAAAATCCTTTATAAAATCCTATTTCTGCTCCAATTTCTGCTCCTCTGTGATAGCCTAAATGATAACCTTCAAATTCACCATCAACCTTTCCCTTTTCGAAACCTTCTTTGAAACCACTGGAAGAAAGCTTATCTTCTACAAGGACTATCGAGTCAAAAATATCATTAATATCTTGATTTGTGTTATCACTTTCATCTTTAGACATTTTTTAGAGAATAATTCACTGAACTATCACTAAAGTAGGCGATTCATGTTTTTAGACCTATTTTAACATGGACTAATGAGTGTAGGCCTACTTAATTAATAAAGCTAAAGACAAACAACATTAAAAAAGTTGATAATATTATTTACATATATTGTTTCTATGGCTATATTCTATCTGTAATAGAATTATCCCACAAAACTAAATACGACCTAACCTCTTCACAATAATGGGAAAACTATACACATACATAACCTAAAATCTAACACTAACGAACGACTAACAACAACAACAACAAAGCAGAACACATGAAAATGATGACGTGTTTCTTTTTTTCATAGTGCAGTGCCAGGGCCGATCCAATAAAGTAGTGGTAGTATCATTGACTATGGTATCATTTTATTATTTATCACAGTATCATTTTATATTAACGGTGGAACATAGTATCTAAAGTCAATGATCCTACAATCATCTCTCATTCATATCAATGTATTCTGTATGCATTATTCTACGGAAGCCCTGAAGGGCCAAAGAGTAAGCGGTCATTTTTTACACCGCCGTGTTTCAAACACGGCGAGCCGTGTTAGAAAGGCGGCGAGCCGTGTTAGAAAGGCGGCGAGCCGTGTTAGAAAGGCGGCGAGCCGTGTTAGAAAGGCGGCGAGCCGTGTTAGAAAGGCGGCGAGCCGTGTTTGAAAGGCGGCGAGCCGTGTTAGAAAGGCGGCGAGCCGTGTTTGAAAGTCGGCGAGAAGTATATGAAATTCGGCGAGCATTTCGATAAATTAACTAAGACTAATAATTAAAAGCTTTTTTATTGACTCTTAAACGGATTTTCATCCTCTTATAAAATTGAAAATAACCAAAACAATCAAATCTCTGGAGCAAAAATAGTCTGTGCATTTGTTATGATGACCATAACCAAACAGTTTTCTTTGTTTTTGGGACCTCTGATTTCATAGAAATCTGGCATGAAAGTTGTAATATTTTTTAATTAGTTTGCAAATGAGATTATATCTAGTCATATACCTAATCTAATATCAGATATCTAATTATTACTCTTAATTACTTTATCAAAATACTCGCCGAATTTCAAATACATCTCGCCGACTTTACAACACGGCTCGCCGCCTTTCAAACACGGCTCGCCGCCTTCCAAACACGGCTCGCCGCCTTACAAACACGGCTCGCCGCCTTTCAAACACGGCTCGCCGCCTTTCAAACACGGCTCGCCGCCTTTCTAACACGGCTCGCCGCCTTCCAAACACGGCTCGCCGTGTTTGAAACACGGCGGTGTAAAAAATGACCGCTTACTCTTTGGCCCTTCAGGGCTTCCGTATTATTCATATTCAAGTTAAAATACCCACCAGTCTCAAATAGTGATTTAGTAAGGTGATACTGATACACCGTGCACTGTGTTTTTCTAATCAGCTGATGCGCAGATTGCAGGCTCCGGTTTACGTCACTACACTAATTCCTATTGTTTTTGTTTGTTTGTATACTGTTGTTGCTTTGCAGGTGTGTCTTGTGTGTCATGTTGATATTGTTTATTTTGATAAAGTAACGCTGAAATGGATGAATAATATCAAATTGTTTGTTTTTCGTCAAATTGTACGAATTCTGCCCATTAGAAAGATTGAAATTGTGAGCCCACTCTGAAATATAGGGTAAATATGCCGTTTGAAAATGAAAATCTTTGCAGTTGAATTTAACTTATTAGTGGAGTAGGCTAATTTTGTAGCTGAAAACCGAGTCTTTTTCAATGTATGCTGTGGTCATCGTTATTTAATAGCCTACATAGGCCTCGAGGCTTAGGCGTAGGGGCTAGCCTACCCTAAATGATTTTAAAAGGTAAGTTTCAAAATTTATTCTGCTAAGACTTACCTTGGGCGAGACTGATCTCATGTCAAAGTAGCAAGGAAAGTTGGATCGATCCCATGCCAAACCATTGTCGCGGGACTACGAAGGAGGTAACAGGGAACAGTTATCCTACTTCATCATGGGTGCAGTTTCATGGTTCATTCTATCGAATTAAAATATTGATCGATCCGATCGATATATCTATCATATTAACTAGGCCTTTGATTCAATCTATGCTAAGTGACAAAAACAATCATTGTTACTAATTACCCCTATTTTTGTCTAGTTTTTTATTCCCTCATTTATATTTAAAACAATCTAGGCCCTAACATAATCTAAATAACATAATCTAACATAAGCCTAAATGTATTCATAACACTACAAATCTTAACAACAATTAGTCATCTGCAAAAAGGAGTGTAACTTACATCCATTTAGCCACAAGTTGTTAATCATAATTGTGAAAATCAAGGGTCCAATGACAGAGCCCTGGCACTCCATTATTTAAATCCCTTACTCAGCACCAACGGAGACCATTTGCTTCCTCCCTGTCGGAAAATCCTTAATAGTTTGTAGAACCAGACCACCAATCTGGTATTTGATGATTTTCTTTATGATGATGTCATGCAGGACAATATCAAATAATTGATCGCAAACAGGCCCGGACTGGCCCACCGGGACTTGTCCGGGTGCGCCCTCCTCCTCGGGCGCCCTTGTGGTAGGCCGCCAAAGGCGCCCGACCAAGTAAAAAAAGTATCAACACCTAATATTTTCACTGTCTTAAGCGTAAGAATATTAAAATACATATAGCCTACAGATTCATACCACCTCCTACCAACCTAACTAATTATTCAGTAACTATTCAGAATAATTGGATGAGTACCGTTAGCAGTGGCGTAGCTGATTTTTTCTGACCAACCTTTAAACTTATTTTTGGGCCCCCTCTCCTATAGGTCTAGTCATTGTACCTAGTCCAGACTCTGAACAGGTTGAGCATGCACTGAAAGTCTAACTAAATTGGACTTTGGATTATTGTTAAGGACATTTAGTAGATGTAAAAAATCGATGTTGCCACATTTCCAGAATGGGCACAACACAGGGGACGCCCCCTAGAGGAAGTCGTTGAGGGAACTGTGTTAGCCTATGTCATGTTATATATAATTTTAAGGCGAAACTTCATTATCCGTCTCCACCGTTATTATCGATGTGGAAATTTCGATACCGTATTGCGATTGAAGTTGAGCGATGAAAACAATCGAATCAACAACGATACTGAGAATTGTATCATAATAATAATCTAACCTAACAGAGTAACCGTAAACCTCCGTCACTTTAATTGACAGCGATGTTTATAACAACAAAATCAATGGTGTTTGTAAACATTTTAAATGCATATTCCCTCAATACAATAGCAAAAAAAAAAATAAATAAAATACCTTTCTGATTTATATTTGACAGCATTTGTATGACGCCATTTTAGATCTAACGAAGTCTGCTTCTTCTCACAATTTGAATTTAGATACAGGTACACAACGAAAACAAACTTGGTTAGTTTATTTTGTGTTGTTCTTTGTTACAGGTTACATTAGCTACAATTTTTACTTTTTCTGTTGTTGTTATCTTCAGTTACTTGTTTGAATATATACGGTAGGGTGAGTGCACCAGTGAATGACCGTTTAAGGTTGAGTTTCCACTTGAATCTTACATGGTAAAACAGGCTTTTACGCTAGAGTGTAGGGAATAGTTTAAATGTCTTGCCTGTATTCTTCTGTAGTTCCTAATGGTAAAACTTAATGCATTATGTTAAAACAGAGTATTGAAAAATACAATTTATCATACATAAATCATTGCACCAGTGAATGACCGCCTATCCACCAGTTAATGACCGGTGTTTCCCCAGTGAATGACCGGTCATTCATTGGTATCAGAATACCAACTATTTAGCATGAATGTACCAGTGAATGACCGTTAAAAATAGGTCAATTGAGACAAAAGCCACCACACAAAAAATACACACAATAATTGCGTGAATATTGTATTTCTTGCAAATTAAAAAAAATATTGTATAGGCTCTAAAAATTTAACATTGAAAATCGTTTAAAGTACCACCATTTTGAAATTGAAAGTTATACAAAAATGAAATTTAAACCAAATGTTAATCTTACCTACAAAATTTTATTATTTATTTATCTATAATCGTTTTTGAGACAATGAGATTTATATAAAATAAAATGCATACACACCAACAGACAAAAAATACATATTACATCGTATTTAAAAATTGTATTAACACCACTCTCCCTCCTCGCCACCGAATAAGCTGTTAAGATTCTCATAGAGTCGAAGCTGGAACCCTGTATATTAACAACACTAACCATTTCCAGATCGTTAAAATAGAGATTCTAGTGAATGACCACTGTTCTTGTAGTAAATTTCCGTAAACATTAAGCCCCGGTCAAATTTTGGTTTATTGTACCTACATGATTTCTGATGTTTTTTTAGTGCTTCCTAGCACTTAATCTGCCAGAAAACATTGTTTCCAAAACGTTTAAAGAAAATTGATCAAAATCCAGTGAATGACCGATATGGTTATTCACTGGTTATACCAATAGTTGTGATCCAGTAAATGACCGACTGTATAATTAAATTGTTGGTTATGATTTTGGTATTAAAATGAGTACAGGACTGCACCTTAACATGTTTACTGTTAATTACATTTATTATATTTCAGTTTCAATCAATAATCAAAGAACAATGAAGAATACAGCTAACCTTGTTTGTACGACACGCTATAGTGGGGAAGCTTGAAGATGAACTGGGTAGAACACTTAATTTTGTTTGTGTTACAAACAGATGTTTGATACTTTCTTTTTGAACCAGTCACAGGGAGGATCCAAATCAGAATCCGAAGTTACTTTTAAGACCGTGTATGATAGACTAGGCAAAAGGTAAAGCTTAATATACTGTTTTTTATACGAAACGGTCATTCAATGGGGGGTGGTCATTCACTGGTGCACTCACCCTATTTGTTTTTTGTCAAAAGGTTTATTTCATTAAATTAGAACGAGAAACTAAATCAGGTGATAAAATCGTAATGGTATCGTGTAATTGTATCATCGATATAATAGCAATATTATCGCAATATCAAAATTTCCACATCGATAATAACGGTGGAGACGGATAACGAAGTTTCGCCAATTTTAAAGGTCTTTGAATGTAGATTCAAATGCCACAAACCCGATCTCTAAAAGTCGAATATAACGCGAGTTATTGCGTTTTGAAATTTCGGCAAAATGCTCTTCATGCAAAGTTTGACTGCCCACCA
This sequence comes from Neoaliturus tenellus, assembly GCA_030545055.2. Classification (NCBI taxonomy): domain Eukaryota; kingdom Metazoa; phylum Arthropoda; class Insecta; order Hemiptera; family Cicadellidae; genus Neoaliturus; species Neoaliturus tenellus. The sequence goes on along the minus strand of CM061531.1, from coordinate 86,443,781 downwards.
TTTCTGACTCGATCAGTCATTTGTGGTCGGCTTTGCAGCATTGTCTGTTAAATAACATTGAATTTTGTTGTTGTTACTATTGTTATATTTATTAAGATGTAGATTTATAGTTAATGACTGTTAGACCTAATAGGTAATTTGGGCCTATACCATTGTACTGTGTAATTTCTCTTTTATAGCCTCATTCAGCCATTGACCGCAGCCTTTTTTAGGCTAATTTTGACAATCGCCAATGCTATGTATTGTGATATGGCAAATAAACGATTTGATTTTGATTTTGATTGATTGAAAGCAGATTACCGAAATTGCAAAATGCAATACGGTAACTTGTGTTATACCGTATTCGACTTTTGAGAATTAGTTGTTTGTTGCATAATTTTACCCTCTCTTGGACATGTCAACAAAAATAAAGGGTACAAAACTTAATGTACCGGTACCTGATTTGTATTTTATTCATGGTATCTACATCATTTTGAACACCAAAGAATTTTAAAAGATTGTGCAGCCGCGAGCTTACTCTGGCGATGGGAGTAGTAGTTCCCCGAACGCCAGTATGCGCCGCTGGTGTTGCATTTGTCATGCTTCGTATTGGAACGCGCAGGCGTTTTACAAGTATCAGTCGTTCAATTCTCCGGGGATGGTTTGTCATTTTTGCCGAAATTATTTGCATTTCAGAATCAATTCCTTACAAATCTAAGGAGATAAAAAATAATTTTCCAGTGAATTAATTTTATTTTAATTTTGTTTTTAGTTAAATTTATGTTGGGTTTTAAAGATGAATTAATTTCATACACTACCGAAATTTCTACTTTATAGACGAAATAGGTTTCTTTTGAGAATTGTACCAAAATATGTAGATTTCAGTACTGCTGACCTTAATAGCCCTTAAAGTAGTTGTCTGAACTAAAAAATAAAAATTGTACGTCATAGTTATCACCCAAATAGAAGATTGTGGAAAAAAACGGATGCACAACCTTAATTCTAAGAATAACAAAAACACGTGTTTTAAGTAGGAACACGTGTATAATATAAGTAACGTAATAAAACCATTAAATAAATTACATTAACTTTAAAATTTAACACTTACTTGTGAAAAGAATCCGCTCCCTCTTATGTTACGAGTAGTAGGCCAACAGTTGAATGCTGAACACAACACCGCCATAATGTAATAACTATACAACTAAACGTTTTAAACATTTAAAACTCACCTTGTAAAATTAAACCTGATAAACCTGATTAAACATCCACTGGTTATGCAGGTTATGAGAGAAATGAGGAGAAATAAATATACTCCATACATAAGAACAATTGGACTACTAGTTATTTTTGGTATCACGCTCATATACGCGATTCTCTGAAATCTACAGCGTCGCATCACTTTTATCTTTACACCTGTTTTCGGAAAAAAAACCATTCGCTTTATAAAAAAATGTGAAATATAAAGATTTAAATTCAGCTCATTATCTACAACTTTGTCGCTTGAAGTTTTTTCCTCAAAAATAAATAATTTTTACACTCAGTAACTTTTTCATATTTAAGTTATGTATTGACATTCGTTTTTATATCATAGAGTCTTCTAGTTAAACATAATGGCTAAGATATATACATTGTTGTAACCAGAAGTCTAACTCTTTTTCAAAACCGTATGTGTTTCAATGAATTAGCAATGATTAGCGACTGGTAATGAAGCGTGTAAGTGAGCGCTCGTACAAAACATTTGGCTGCTCATTTTTGCGCTTTTGCTTGCCCTTCAGAACACGCGTTGTGGGTTTTGGTTCGAATTTTGCCTTTGGTGAACATTCCAGGTGTATAACTTATATAGAGTTCTATGGTTAAATTTAATCACATACTGTCTGTCAAAAACATGTTGACAGTCATGCTTCATTTTCTCTTTCTCGATTAAGCCTCTTAAAATTACAAATAATTATTATCTACAAAGCAGTTTATTGTTATGTAATAAAACATTATTATCTTTGAGGGACCATGGGGGCACGCTCAGGGATAGTCTGATGATACACGCATGTGGTATCGTTGATAGCACCTCATGTGATTGCCTATTCATTGAAAGGTTTGACAATTTTAGATATTTGGGAGTCATAATAGATAATCAACTTAATTGGTTTCCTCATATTAGCTTTGTGAACAAAACACTAAGAAAATTTATTTTTGCATTCAATCAACTAAGCTCCAAATTGAATGAAAAAGAAATTAAAACCACATATGGTTCATACCTACAGTCTTTATTAGAAGGAGCTATTATAGCAGAGCCTTCAAATCAACCCTTCAGCCATTGTTGGTCAGTCAAAAGGCAATAATCAGAGCTGTCGAGTCGGTGTCGGTGCTACCCGTCAGAAGCTCTTTTCAATGACTTATCAGTTCTTGACGTAAGACAATTATTTGTTAGGACTCTACTTACATACATATACAAGCACTATGATGGATTATTTGAGAGTGTAAACCACAGGTACCGGTACTCGACTAGAAGTTTATTGACGGGTGGTGTCTACACCCCTCGTCTTGTTAAAAGTTACTCAGTTACAAACTGTTACTATATTTTGCATGTTTTATATAGGAACTTATTGTTCAAACACATTGAAGACGTTTGACACTTGCTCTTTGTCCATTTACAAGAAGCGTGTCAAGCTGTGGTTACATCATACTGGTAGGGACAACATTGCTCTACTCATCTCATCACAATACATATCATGACTTAGAGCAGATGACAAGTGCTGAATGTAACAGGAGCGGAAGTGAGAGTGTGTGTGCGAGTGCGAGAATGACATAGTAGGGAGGGGGAGGTGTTGGCAGGGGGCAGGGCAGCGGGTTTTGGGTTTGTCCGTCCGTCCGTCCGTCATTCCAGTGGTAGTGTTTAAAATTAGGTTGCTTCCATTGGTATGCAGTAAAATGACTCATCCTCACGCACAGGTTTGGCCTATGTGAGGATTATATTTCATATACAAATAATGTAGTGTTGTTTCCCATGTATTGTATATATTATCTGATGAAATCAATTATGTTTTGATTGATTGATTGATTGATTATTACTAAGTGGCTCTCCTTGTCCTTTAATTGTCCATTACCTTCAGCGTTGTTCAGATTTTTTTGTTGTATGTTTCAGGTTCAGAGAAATGGCTTTATCGTTGTCATCTTTAGCACCATTTGATCTTCACAAACATTTGATCAATCAGTATGTGTTGACGAGGAAGGGAGCAACAGCTCTTCTCAAGCGAGACACGTATGTACCGTAATATGTAACAAAGGATTTTTACCTAGACTGTACCTTTTGTTCTAAACCTATTTTCTTTATCATTGGGTTATTTTTATTTTATCAACATTGGGCAAGATCTAAAATAAATCAAAGAGAATCTAAATGTAACTTCAAAACACTCACACATTATCTTTATTTCTCATTTCTTACATTTAATCTTTGCGAAGTCTTGTTTATTTCTATAGCCTAATCAAGTTTATCCTCACTTTCATAGGCTACATTACTTCATTGTTTGTTTTCTATGGTTTCTTATTTTGTTTTTTACAGATCAAGAGACAAAAGGGATATTGACATTATCAGAGAAAATCATAAATTTTTATGGGATAATGATGATGAGGCTGATACGTGGGAAAAAAGGCTTGCAAAAAAGTACTATGACAAACTATACAAAGAATACTGCATCTGTGACCTGAGTAGATTTAAGGAAAATAAAGTAAGTAGCATGAAGATGTTTCACTATTATTTTTTTACTTAAATATGGTAAGACCTAAGACCGGGACCATGATACTTTTTCATTTTGAGGTCCCCAGAAGCCAAAAACACCATTCGCTCATTTTCATATATATATGTATATATGTGTGTGTGTGTGTGTGTGTGTGTGTGTGTGTGTGTGTGTGTGTGTGTGTGTGTGTGTGTGTGTGTGTGTGTGTGTGTGTGTGTGTGTGTGTGTGTGTGTGTGTGTGTGTGTGTGTGTGTGTGTGTGTGTGTGTGTGTGTGTGTGTGTGTGTGTGTGTGTGTGTGTGTGTGTGTGTGTGTGTGTGTGTGTGTGTGTGTGTGTGTGTGTGTGTGTGTGTGTGTGTGTGTGTGTGTGTGTGTGTGTGTGTGTGTGTGTGTGTGTGTGTGTGTGTGTGTGTGTGTGTGTGTGTGTGTGTGTGTGTGTGTGTGTGTGTGTGTGTGTGTGTGTGTGTGTGTGTGTGTGTGTGTGTGTGTGTGTGTGTGTGTGTGTGTGTGTGTTGTGTGTGTGTGTGTGTGTGTGTGTGTGTGTGTGTGTGTGTGTGTGTGTGTGTGTGTGTGTGTGTGTGTGTGTGTGTGTGTGTGTGTGTGTGTGTGTGTGTGTGTGTGTGTGTGTGTGTGTGTGTGTGTGTGTGTGTGTGTGTGTGTGTGTGTGTGTGTGTGTGTGTGTGTGTGTGTGTGTGTGTGTGTGTGTGTGTGTGTGTGTGTGTGTGTGTGTGTGTGTGTGTGTGTGTGTGTGTGTGTGTGTGTGTGTGTGTGTGTGTGTGTGTGTGTGTGTGTGTGTGTGTGTGTGTGTGTGTGTGTGTGTGTGTGTGTGTGTGTGTGTGTGTGTGTGTGTGTGTGTGTGTGTGTGTGTGTGTGTGTGTGTGTGTGTGTGTGTGTGTGTGTGTGTGTGTGTGTGTGTGTGTGTGTGTGTGTGTGTGTGTGTGTGTGTGTGTGTGTGTGTGTGTGTGTGTGTGTGTGTGTGTGTGTGTGTGGTGTGTGTGTGTGTGTGTGTGTGTGTGTGTGTGGTGTGTGTGTGTGTGTGTGTGTGTGTGTGTGTGTGTGTGTGTGTGTGTGTGTGTGTGTGTGTGTGTGTGTGTGTGTGTGTGTGTGTGTGTGTGTGTGTGTGTGTGTGTGTGTGTGTGTGTGTGTGTGTGTGTGTGTGTGTGTGTGTGTGTGTGTGTGTGTGTGTGTGTGTGTGTGTGTGTGTGTGTGTGTGTGTGTGTGTGTGTGTGTGTGTGTGTGTGTGTGTGTGTGTGTGTGTGTGTGTGTGTGTGTGTGTGTGTGTGTGTGTGTGTGTGTGGGTGTGTGTGTGTGTGTGTGTGTGTGTGTGTGTGTGGGTGTGTGTGTGTGTGTGTGTGTGTGTGTGTGTGTGTGTGTGTGTGTGTGTGTGTGTGTGTGTGTGTGTGTGTGTGTGTGTGTGTGTGTGTGTGTGTGTGTGTGTGTGTGTGTGTGTGTGTGTGTGTGTGTGTGTGTGTGTGTGTGTGTGTGTCCATGGTACTGATAACTTTTGAAGGGGACCTCCGATTTTGATGAAATATGGTTTCATATGGTTCACTCCATTCCACAAAACTGAAACTCCACTTATTTTGAACACTTTCTGTCATGATAGTACCGATTTTATTCTTACAGCTAAGCAGAAAAAGTGCTGAAAAAATATTTCTGTAAAAAATGCATACCGTACACATTATTCCACAAAAAGGTTAATTTGGTTGTATTTGATTATATACGAGGGCTATTCAGAAAGTAAGGAACGTTTTCGTCTTACGCCGTTGTACGCGCGCGTATAGAATATATTAGGGTATGAGAGTGCTCCGGGCCTCAGTGGCTATCTAGCCGTGACACTTGGAGCATCGTCGCGCCACCCGTTCTCTTTATATTTAAATTCAAAATGGCCGCTTCCGTAAAAAGTCCCGCCAGTTGCGAAGTGCGATCGGTAACACGGTTTTGTTGACAAAAAACTAAAAACCGATAGAGATTTATCGATTTTTATTCTTTCAATTTCAACACAGCAAAGTCCGTGAAACTTGAGGGAAAGATAACAAAAGCTTTGTTATGGTGGAGCAGCGGTTTTCACGGATCTTATCGTCAACTTTAGTGACCGGTTCGTCAGTCACAACGCTCGGTCGTCCACTCCACTGCTCATCAAGAACATTGGTTCGGTCATTTGTAAACTGAATACACAACTTACGCACAGAACTTTCATTCAAGACATTGTTCCCATACTTCCACACACTTTTCGATAAATCTTTATCGGTTTTAAATTTTTTGTCAACAAAAACCGTGTTACCGATCGCACTTCGCAACTGGTGGGACTTTTTACGGAAGCGGCCATTTTGAATTTAAATAGAAAGAAAACGGGCGGAGCGACGATGCTCCAAGTGTCACGGCTGGATAGCCACTGAGGCCCCGAGCACTCTCATACCCTAATATATTCGATATGCGCTCGTACAACGGCGTAAGACGAAAACGTTCCTTACTTTCTGAATAGCCCTCGTAGTTAAATATGTTGGTTAACTCTTATTGAAAACAAAAGAGAGAGCCTAAACTTACCGTACATAAAATAACAAATATAACAAAATTTGAAATTAAGACATTTTCATGAAATTTTTTGCTTATAACGCCAAGTTTGTTGACCTAATGGCTCACATTTGGGCTGTGGGAAAAGAAGAGAAATGACAGAGTGGGGTCTATTTTTAACACTGCACTCTGTGTTTTTAGCGAATTTCCCTATAAGGAATACGCTATTACGGTAGTAGCCATGGTAAGACCTAAGACCGGGACCATTGATACTTTTTCATTTTGAGGTCCCCAGAAGCCAAAAACACCGTTCGCTCATTTTCATAGATATGTATGTATATATGTATATATGTGTGTGTGTGTGTCCGTGGTACTGATAACTTTTGAAGGGGACCTCCGATTTTGATGAAATTTGGTATGAAGGTGTAAGACTAGGTCTATTTTCATGAGTTCGCGAACCAGCATGATCGGGTTATGGGAACGGGGTTTTATGGGGTTTCAAAGGGGTCAAAAATGGGTTTTTTGCATTTTAGCAGCATAATTTTCAAAATTCAAAAATTTTAACTGAAACCATTTAAAAGAGCTTAAAAAACCAAACAATTTTGTATTTTGAATTTTTAACTTGGCTTAACAGGTTACGGAGAAAATCCAAAAATATGTTTTCCATGTTCATCTTATGGGAAATCAACAAAACCCTGTATCTCGCTTATTTATTGGAATATCTTGATAAAATTTGGTACATACATTCATTTGGTAGGGTTCAACTGATATTTGCTTACAACACCCACATGGCGGCAAACCTACGTACTCACCCCTATGGGGTTAATGGGGAAATTGAAAAGAACACCATAACTTGATAATATTTGGTATGTACATTCACTAGGTAGGATTTAACTGATATTTGCTTACAACACCCATATGGCGGCAAACCTACATACTCACCCCCATTTGGGGTTTATGGTTTGTGAGGAAAATTAAAATTGCCGAATATTGATACAGTTTGACATTTACCTAACGTAACTATTACATTTCATAACAAAACTAACATTTTCCCAAGGCAGCAAACCTACATACCCATTCCTATCGTGTTTATGGGGGAAATACAATATCTCAAGATCGTTTGGAAATTCGCTGAGTACGCAGGTCTGCTGCAACGGGGGTATTTAAAGGCATTTTCTTTCCCTTCCAGTCATATCACTGCAAATTTGTTCATGAGCCAAACAATTTTATAGAATTGCATTTTTTTATTGAACAGTACTGTAATATTGTAGGTTTAACATATATATATTGTACATAATATGTTTTAGTTAAGAGTTAGAAGCTTTACCGGTGTATCCTCAGATGTTTTCACCTGAACTTGCCAGTTTGCATGGACAAGAGTGTGGACACGTATTGCATTATCTATCAGTTTTTGTAAAAAAAAGTAGGAAGTGAATTCTGTCATGTTTTCATCAGAAATTTAAACTTTATAAGCTTTATTATTACTCTGAAGCTAGTTATATCTGAAAGAAATTGAATCTGAAAGAAATTATTATAAGAAATTGCACTTTATTGTTGTTGTTTAATCGCTTTTTAAATTGAAAATATATTTTCAAATACATTTTGGTATTCTTGGAATGATTTTAAATCCAGTCTTTCACGCAGAGAATGTGTTTAGGTTGCTATGAGGTGGCAAACTGAGCAAGAGTTGGTGTCAGGCAAAGGCCAGTTCATATGCGGAGAGAAGAGTTGCAAAGATACTGAAGGCTTACGAACATGGGAGGTTAATTTTGCTTACCTGGAAGGTGGATCTAAGAAAAATGCTCTCGTTAAATTGCGTAAGCAAAATAAATCTATTCATTTTATTTTTAGATTTTGTTAACTTAAGTTTATAGTTCGGGGGGATGGGACCAAGCATTTGCTTGGAAAACTAGTAAAACTTGTTAAACGTGCTCGTTTGCTCCACTCATTCGCCAGACAAAAGGATGTGGCACTCTGGTTTAAATTTGATAAACCACATGTTGAAATGTTACAAATAGCATTTTTACAGTTATTAGATGATTTTTATTCAATTTAGTAGCTACCAAAAATGGCCATAAGAATAACATTAAACTTTGAAGAAAGGTCGACTACACTACAGGAGTATTCCGGCCTGTTGTGTAGTTGGTCTTGTTTGAAGGAAAATGCACCAATTTATTCCAAACAACCCCATAAAAAAAGAAAAAAAGATCTCAGCATAAAAAAATCTATATATTAAAAAAATTGGTTTTTTCTTTTCCGATAATGTTTGGCTCTTCTACCCGACCGATTTTCATGATTTTAATCTTAAATTAAAGGTATGCATTCACAGATTTGCCATCAATCATCGGAATTAACTTTCCTATAATATTACTCGATTTACACACAAATTAAATTTCGTCCCTGTGTATTTCTTATGGGAGTTAAAT